>JAZDUA010000062.1:4690000-5050000 GCA_038098605.1 Gryllus longicercus | reverse complement strand
TCCCTCTTTCTCTGTCCCTTTCTCCCTGTTTTTCTCTCCCTCTTTCTCTGTCCCTTTCTCCCTGTTTTTCTCTCCCTCTTTCTCTCTCCCTCTTTCTCTCTCTCTCTTTCTCTCTCCCTCTTTCTCTCTCCCTGTTTCTCTCTCCCTCTTTTTCTCACCGTCTTTCTCTGTCCCTCTTTCTCTCTCCCTCTTTCTCTCTCCCTCTTTCTCTCTCCTTCTTTCTCTCTCCCTCTTTCTCTCTCCCTCTTTCTCTCTCCCTCTTTCTCTCTCCCTCTTTCTCTCTCCTTCTTTCTCTCTCCCTCTTTCTCTCTCCCTCTTTCTCTCTCCCTCTTTCTCTCTCCCTCTTTCTCTCTCCCTCTTTCTCTCTCCCTCTTCCTCTCTCCCTCTTCCTCTCTCCCTCTTCCTCTCTCCCTCTTCCTCTCTCCCTCTTTCTCCCTCTCCCTCTATCTCTCTCTCTCCCTCTCGTTTTTCTCTTTGTTGTATTTAATGACTGAAAAAAGTACTAATTAATATTTAAAAATATTTTTAATATTTGATGAATTTTCAATGTCTACATTTTTAAAATATAGCCAAGAGGAAGTCTCTCGTTTAAATAATTAATATCGATACAATCCACAAGGTACTGGTTCAACAAAATAGCACAGTCTCTCCCGTATTAGTTTTCTGTTTTCTTTTGGTCTCCGTTAGCTATTCGACCTTGCCACATATTCTTGCCTTTGGCCATTTAGCACTGCCCAAAGTAGATTTTTTGACATTATTTTAATTTTTGGATTTCATAATTGTAGAACGGAGATATTATTTTAAAATTATTAAAAAACTGAGAAATCTCGTTCTAAATAGCAATTTTTTTTAAAAAAATTGGAGCCGTTTTTAAAAAACTGGTGTTAAGCGCTACTGTAAATTTTAAATTTTAAGCTCATTTTCACAGAATTTTTTTGTTTTCGAAAAACGTAATTTTAAGTCATTTTTAGTGCTTTAACTCTCAATACAATACAATAGGGTTTACAAATTGTTGGAAATGTGAACATGAACTGCGTCAGATATCTTTCAAAAAACTTACATTTGTGTAATTTTTTAAACAAAAAAAACAAATAAACTTTACATCATATTAAAGAGTTCAATTACCACTAGCTGTTCGAAACGTTTAAAGAAAAAAATTGGAGACTTTTTGAGATAATTTTATTTGAGTGTTTCCCGAAAATGCGGAGCATTGATCTAGTTTTCACAGAAAACGGTAGAATTTTCGAGAAACTTTATAGAACATTATTTAAAGCACATGTACTCATAAATACAATAATGTGAACAAATTGTAATGTAATGTAAATATTAAGGACATGAGAGGGAAGTAAAAAAATTAAATTTTTGTATTTTTGAAAAAACATAGAATAGATCAATACGGCGTTTATGTCATATTATAGAATACAATTAGCACTATCCCTCCCAAAATTTTGAAAGAAAAATTTGGTGCCAGTTTTGAGAAGATCTTGGTTTTGTAATTTTTTTTAATTTAGCACATATTGCACGCAATATTGGGCGAAAACTACTAAAATGTTCAAAAAATGTACATGACCATAATAAAAAAACTCACTATGGAGAATTGAAATTATTCTGCTAGATAGCAGAAGAGCGATGATTACATGAGAACTTAAAAAGAAACAATACTGACTGAAAATTCATAAATCATTTGGAATTAAATATTGTAAATTGCGATAGCGGTCTCATTATGAATAATTTATGTATTATGTATGTATATTTATAGCATATAATAGCCAACCTCGCTTTCCGTATAATAAGGTATTTCCCCTAACGGAATGGTATAAGGTAGAATAAATAATACTAATTTATATTACACGTGGTAGAAATGTCCTTTTATTTTGCGAGAAGGAAAGGTTGCGAAGCCGAAAGGTCTAATGGCGCAATTCCACGAGCAAAATAAAATCATTTTTACCACGTGTGTGATATTCGTACACTATTTTTTAGACAACCTAACTGATTTTTAATTCTTTTTATCCCTTTGTCCTTTTTGTTCCAGTGCCATTTTGTTCCATTGTCATTTTGTCCCCTTGCCATTTATTCCTTTTGTCATTTTGTCCCCTTGCCATTTATTCCTTTTGTCATTTTGTTTTTTCCTTTGTCCATTTGACTATTTGCCCTTTTGTCCTTATTGCCCTTTCTGGTAATTTAGCCTTTCCTGTCAAATGAAAGTATTTTGTATTCTTTGTTTCATTCTCATATTCACCAGAATTTATTAACGTCTCACTTTTAGCACTAGTGCTAAAAGGCATGTTAGGCACGCTAGGCATGCCCTGAAAGAGTCGCTTTCAGTAGTGACTGCAAATAAAAAACCATTTTGTTGAACGAATTGAAAGTTAGAGGTTGCTACACCAGCTTTAAAACATCGAAGTGATACATGTTTTAGTCAATATTTTTCAATCGAATCGATTATTCTTGGTCAATATCTTCCTAACATTGCTGTTTTAATTTTTAAAATCGATGATTGGTAACTCGCATCACAACATAGGGGGGTGGCAAAGATATGAGTGAGCTTCTTCAAGAAACCGATTTTTGCTCAAACTGCGCAACACCAGTTTACGTCACGAACCATATGATCACAGCATGGGCACGTTTGAAAAGCCAGACCTGACGCTGGCCAACATGTTGCATGTAGAGTGAGAAGTGTAGAGATACAATTTGAGGGTGGCATAAAGTTTCAATTTTCATAGGTGACCAACCAAAAATATCACGAGGAATGCGTTAATGAAATAAAAGACGCAATATTTTAAATAAATGTTTAATATATCTGTTTCAATGACATGTAACAATGTGATAATTTTGGAATCTGGGTGGGTTCAAAATTACCGCTAATATTGTGAGGCAACTGGTGCCTGAAGCTTATTGGCTGACGCCGGATACGAGAGGCAATAGCTCACCCATCTCTTTCCGCCATGATCACATCTTAGGGCCCTTCGCACGACGACACTCGGTGGTGCCACCACAAAGCAAAGCCCTTCTCACAAAGCCCCCGACGGCCGCCGCTGCTCGCCAACGACCGCCACTGGGCAAGATTTCTTGAGTCACACCGTTTTCGGCTCAGTCGACCGGGCAGCGTACAAAGGGAGGCAGCATGTATACGGCAACTCTCCGACGCGACCGAGTGGCCTAGTGGGAAGACCACCATTTAAAACTATGTTCTGCTAGCGGCGGCACGAACACGCTACAGTAGCGCGACTCCGCCACTTGCGGGAAGACCTCCATTTAAACCAATGCTTTGCTAGTAGTGGTGCCACTCGGTAGCGCTGGTGGGTGGCACTCAGGGAAGGGGCTCTTAGTAGGTGTGAAGGGAGCTCACCCGTTCGAAGGCCGCCTCGCTGGCCGGGTGGCCGCGCTCTCGTGGCTTGCGGCGCAGGTTGAGGATCTCCACGCTGAGGTTGCCGCAGCCCGACGCGCCCAGCCGGAAGCCCCCGCCCACGCCGCCGCCGCCCAGGAGGCCTCCGCCCAGGCCGTGCCCGCCCACGCCGTCGGCGCGCGGGCACTCCGTCGCCCGCAGCAGCGCGTTGAAGCGCTCGCGCACCTCCCACCTGGGCAACAACAATGCAGCAGTTGAATAGCATAACTAGTGGCCTGCAGATGCAAAAGCGCTGCAGAATCGAACTACATAAAATAGATCACTTGCGCACCTCCCACCTGCGCAACAACAATAGATCAATTGAATTAATTAACAAACTAGTGGCCTGCAGCTGCTAAAACGCTGCTGAACCAAACCACGTAAAATAGTTTACGTTTGAGAGCTCCTACCTGCCAATCAACAATACAGCAATTAAATTAGATAATAAACTAGTGGCCTGGAGCTGCAAAAACGCTGTTGAATCAAACTAATGAAAATGGTTTACTCGTGCACCTCTCATCTGCGCAACAACAATACAGCAATTTAATTAGATAAGAAACTAGTGGCCTGCAGCTGCAGAAACGCTGCTGAACAAAACCACATAAAATGGTGTGCGTTGAAATGCTCGTACACCACACACCTGTGCAAGAACAATGCAGCAATTTAATTAGATAACAAACTAGTGGCCTGTAGCTGCAGAAACCCTGATGGACCAAACCACAAAAACGGTTTGCGTTGAAACGCTCGTGCACCTCACACCAGCTCAGGAACAATGCGCCAATTTAAATATATAACAAACTAATGGCCTTCAACTACAAAAATGCTGCGGAACAAAACTACACAAAATGGTTCTCCAAAAAGTAACACGCACAATGCTCAAGAAGAAATGCAATACTCTGGTAAAATACTGCAATATATAAATTACTCGTATTTTAACAAAAACAGCCTTCATGAATACTGCAACAACGTACTATAGAATACTGTAAAGGTATATAGCATTATACAGTTGAACTGTTCTTTACAAACTAAGAGAATCAAAAAAGTCGCTCTCCAATAACATGTAAATAGCAAATATTCAGTGATGGGCGGCCTGTTTCTTGGAGCCTTACTGTCGAATGACGTATGATGTGACGTAAGCAATAATGCACTCAGTATGAAAATTCAGTCAGTAATAATTTTTGTCGAAAATTCGCCGCTTCCTAGAGCACGATTACAATTCTTCCTCTTCTTACAAAAGCAAACAAGTAAAAATTGATTACAGATAGAGACAGATGCAATTGTGCTAAAGTTAAACAATGAGTAGAAAATATGTAGACCTTCCGGCACCGTTTGGGGCAAGCAACCTATTATTCAATAGGTCTCGGCCTGCATCTGGGAAGCTGGCTATTCGTTTCCCAAGTTTTCTCCTAACATAATTAAAAACTTAAAATTAATAAATATCTCAATAATGTTAAAGCATCGGAGACGACACTTTAAGCTAGTAATGTAGTAACTTAATTCCAACAATGTATAACAAATGACATGCCATTTAAAAACACTTATACCAATCTTTTACTGTATAAATTAATGTGTGTGAGTATTCTATTTCAAAGTTGGAAACTCGGGTTATCCTTCCACCCAAATCTACTCGTGTCATTCAAAAGACTTGCTAAACTTTTCCTAATCATTTCCTTCAAAACATTTATCAAAATTAATTACTAATACAACTGTTCAAGCTTCTATGAGAATACTGTTAAAGTGAAAATCAATTCACGAATCTTGAATGTGGCTGGGATTATATTAAGATGTTTTTTATTTTCTAATCTGAGTTAACCTCAGAAGTTAACTGAATCACGTAATTTATGTGCAAAATATTCGATTCAAAACCCTGAAAGGCAAAAATGCCGAACAAAGAAATAAAAATTATTTTAATCAGTAAACGGTGAGTAAAATAGTAATTTCCATGCATATATTCGAATGCATATTGTAAAAGATGTCGCCCTCTAGCAGTAGCTTCTGTCATCACCAAACTTTTGAAACATGCTTGTTTTACACATTTATGTATCATCACAACACCGCACGTACTCCGGTTGAGAATTCTCTGCATCTATTTCATATTCTCAACCTGTATATTTCTTCGTGTCCTTGAGAAGTTGCATACCAAGAGGAAAAGTCAAGTGACAAGGAATTATTGTCTTTGGTTTTGAATTTATTGTATGCTTTTTGTTCGTCGGGAGTCGTCGGTTGACCTTGGTAATAATAGTGTTTTTATAATAATAATAATAATAATAATAATAATTATTATTATTATTATTATTATTATTATTATTATTATTATTATTATTATTATTATTATTATTACTATTACTATTACTATTATTCATCTATCTCTCGCCTTAAGATGATATGAATCGGTATAATATAAAATCTATTTCGCGTTGTAACCAACTTCCTAAGGAGCAGATCTAGCGTACGTCGGTGCATATACAGTACTTCGCGCAATATGTGGGCTGTTCCAATAAAGCAATGTTTTTGTTATATTTATTATTCCTGTTGTTTTACTGATTGAGACTATTAACATGATTTTATCAGCAATATAATATTATTTTCACTTGATTACATATAAAAATGTTTGATCAATAAATTTTGAAAGTGATTCTATCCATACGAATGAAAGCTGTGGTAGTCAATATTTTTGCAGGAATTTATGTTATACTGTTGGACATTCCCCAATAGTCGTTAAAGATGTAAGAAGCTAGTCTTATACAATGACCTTAATTTCTTGGAGAAGAAGAAAAAAACACGTTCTTTGCAATGATTCAGGAAAGCAGTTCTGACACATTATGCGACATTATTTGCCTTGAACAATAGAATAACCATTTTTCTACAGTTATGAAAATTGCGAAATCGTCGTCATAAACGATGATAGCTCGTTACGTTAGCTATTCATTTCTTGTGCGCTATGACGTCACCTGCGTGACACCTGCTAAGCGAGGATAAGAATGCAAACGAGTTTTTCGCGGTACTGCTCGAGTTAACAAAGCTTACGAAAGAACGTGAATGAGACCACCGAGAATAGACGCACGACAGCTAACGACCGACCGACGTATGGGTAGCCCATGTGCGCATGAATTAGTCATACACTCAATTGAAAAACAACGGAAACAAGAGGATGAGTGGCATACCAAACCTTTTCCTTGTCTTATTCTTGTTAAATGTGTAATTAGGTTTTAATTAACTGCTTTAAAAGTTACACAAATGCCGGTAGTATAAGAGGGTATGAACCGTGAGTAGCAAGATTCAGTAATACCCGTGTTCATGTCATCCCAACACCAAACCAACCCCGAAAGCACTCCCACGTGAACGTTAACTAGTTCAGGTAAAACCGAATTAACTTACGTTTCTTCTCACTTTTCATTTAAACATAGTATTTATTTTTCCATTAACTGTCCCCATGTACGCCTAATGGAACAAGAAAATGGGGGGGGGGGGGCACGGAGATAGGAAGAGCGGAATAAGGCCTTACCTTAAGAGTAACGCGATTGCCCCAGTCCTGTACTTTAGACTAAACTAGCCACATATTACGATTTTTGTACTATTTTTTGAAACCGAACTGGGTGTATCTCAATGACACCTGCTTCAATCTAAGTGGTAATTCAACCCCACACATAATTACATGATATCGATTTCTTAAAATCAAAATAATTGTATTGTAAATTATGGACATCTAGTATGGTAGCTGGTATGGGTAAATCTCTTTCCAAACTGTTTGGAAGGCAGCGCACCCTGTCTTGAAGAAACTTGAAATATCCACCTTATGAGTAATATTGACCTTTTTGATGTACTGATGGCCAATAATGTTCTTAGTAAGAATTAATTTCTCTGAATCGCTTTCAACAGCATTCGTTGCCATGACAATAATTCGGGAAAGATACTTCATTTTTAACCCTTAACTACTGGCGAGATTATAGTGTGCGCTTTCCTTGCAATGTGCCAGTATTTGTTGTGGTGTGACGAGAAAACTCACTCATGTTGATTAGATCAGGATACGGCGTAGGTATGCCTTTGTGCTAACCACACGTACCCCTTTCTCGCCTGTTTCTCGAATGTTTCTCGCCCTGAAATACCTCCTTTCTCTGCTAGTTGGTGAAAGGAGCGTAGCGAAATTTGCGTGGTCGGACGGTCTCTGAGTCTCGCCACGTAAAATAAGGCATTAATTCAATTCAATTCAACTCATAGCCGCGAGGACGGGACTCTAATGGTTGGCCCTAGCCCGCGGGCTGTCACGCCACGTACAGACAGAAACTACTGCCGTCGGGAAAATTTGACCCGAAAGCATTTTCTCTTTTTATTTTTCGAAAACACTGCGAACTACCGATGAAGCGGGTTCCATGTAATCTCTTCTGATAACGTTCCTTTTCAGAGCGTGCAATGAAAGATGCCGTTCACAAATCACACTGTGTACCACTCTGATTCTATCTATAGTACACCATCGCCCTGGTCTGCTCTGCCCTGCCCTGCGTGGCATTGCGTCAACCCACCCTGCTTCGTCCCACCCGCCCAGTGCCACGTGGCACCTCCTCTCATGCCCCGCCTCATCCAAACCCGCCCCTGCTAGCCCTGCCCAGTCTCGTTCGCAACAATCACCTTTATCACCCCCCTTCGTTGTTTCGGGCAGCTGTAAGCAGACGCGTTATTGCATACTCTCTGCGATCTTCCAGTAACAATTTTCATCTGCATGTACTCAAATCCTAATGACACTATTAGAATGAATCAATAAGCATTTGGTAGAAAATAGTCAGCAAATAGTCAGCTTTCGCAAACACGCAAATAATTTCAGTGTATCTCTTCATGTTTTCGTCTTTTCTCATGTATAACTAATGTTTCTTAATATACAAACCGTCTGTTTACTTCTGTATAGAAGCTATGTTCCTTCATAAAAGTCACTTTTGTAGTGAACAAAATACGTATATATCATTATAATCGTCTGACATTATTACGCTAGCCATGTAAACTGGGGAAATGTAGGTAGTTAATATTAGAAGTAAATAACTTTGTATTTACAATCAAAACCTAAACAAATTTTGTAGATATTAAACACACTTCTTTTCTTATCAGATATTAAGAATGAATTCTCTTTAATTTATCATTTCAATCAGAAACAGTAGGTGAAGCGTAATTTTCTTTGACGTACGTCTGCATCTCGTGAGCTACTGATGTTATCTTGCATTCTCAGGAGAGAGTGACCTCTAATGAACGAGTTGCGATAACGATAACAACAGCGTCTTCAGAGCAGGGGTTTCCAAAGTTTTCGAGAGAAGGGCAATATTAGTAATTCTCAAAACCTCTAAAAGTGCGTAGGATTTCACGGGTTATTAAATTAATTAATGTGATTATTTTGTGGTTCCTAGCGTGACAACTGCAATGGTCAGTAGTGCTGTTAGTGTAAGGCGTTGAAACCTGTTTGGGGAAGTCATTCTTTCTGTCAACATGAAAAATTGCCACCGACCTACACGACAACTTGCGGTAGTTTCCATCCTCCTGAAATCTCCACAAACCGGGGCGAGCTGTAAGCTCCCGAATGGTCTCCCGGCGTGTGTGGTGTTCATGTAAAAGTGTGGTGTACGTCATGGAAAATTATGTGTGTGAGAAAGAGACAGAGAGGGGGTGAGAGGAAGGGACAAGAATGAGGAAGGAAAGGTCGCGCGCGGTCCTTGTTCCATTTGATAGGGTTCTGTTCCGGCATTCTGGTATTGCTCGGAGAAACCAAGGAAAATCACCGAACATATCAGCCGGTGAAATTAATTAAAAATAGTAAACGTAGTACGTAATAGAATTTAATATTAAAACTAGGAGCAGGAATAAAATATATAACAAATTTAGTCTGTTTTGTGTGTCAGAGATATTTGGTCAAGAACAAATTTGTTGTTTAGTTTTTAAAAACGAAATCTATTTCCTTTTTTTTTCTTTTTTTCTTAATCTCGTCCGTTGTTTGAAACGTACTGAGAAACGCACTGAACAGCGCGATATGGGCTTCCGAAATAGAGTTAATTAATTGGTTATGACTGAAACTGTGCTTTCGAATGATTTTCAAAAGATGTCAAAATACTTCATTCTAAATTCTTTGAACAACTGAAAACGGAAATCATTATGGATATTGTTCAAAATCTCTTTTCATTTTCATCAAACACGCTGCGTGGCATACTCCATCTTTGTGGCTAGGGAAATACCGATTGTCTGTTTGCCCCTTGCCACCTCCCTCCCAAAATGAATCTCTGGAGTTCATTGTTTTCGCGACCTCGCACTTCTCGTAAATAATTCCAATAAAAATTCTTCCTTCTAATAAATCCAATATTCTGAGAATCTTAACATTCGAAAACACGTTCCTCCAAACCATTACCACAGCCTTACACCAAACTTCCAGTTACATAATGAATTTAACATTGCTCCAATCTCCGAAATTTTCCTATCTAATTCTCTAGCTTCTATTCTAAAATTCCTTCAGCTCTGTATTTCACAATGGCTAAAGGAAATCTACATTGTAAATAACAAAAACGAAAACTCCCACGTTAGTTTTTTAATCCACCATAATTGGCATTCACTCAATGGTATCCACATGATCATTAAATCATACATTTATGAATAAAATCAAACATAAACAATAATGTAAATAAACAACCAATAATCTACTAGGTTCCTAAGGGCCTGCTGTCTAAGCACATTTTTTTAAAATCCGGAAGACCTTGGCCTGGAAGCGTGGCGCTGTACGAAACGTGCGGGCTATTATTAAATGTGGAGACCCCTGCGCTGTGGCGCAACACTGTGCACGGAAAGGAAATTTTTCCATTCAGGAGTGCCATTCAGAGCGAGGTGTGTTGTCTGTCACAATATGATTCGTTTTCTTTTCACTTAAATACTTGTAAATATTTTTTATCTTGTAAAGGAGGATTACCTCTGCAGTTTCTCTTCCCAACTTCTTGTAAACAATTTGCACTAATTAAACAATTAAAAAAGGAAAGTTCACCCGAGAGGGTATTTATTGTTGTTTAGACTATTCTACTGTATTTCCTAATCGACTTCTCATTTTTGGAACACTTTTCTAAATGGTATCGATCTCACTTTTGATTTCACGGCTCACAGATGTATACACTTTTTTTTGCACACTTTATTGTGGAATTAATGTCTTGGGTAGTGTCTCACAACACGTATTTGGTCTCGATTAGTCTTTTTCCAATTTCAGTCTAGCATAGCACTGGTGTAGAAATCTGATTCCATTTGCATTCTTTTCTGTCACCTTTCTTCTATGTGTTGGTGCAGCAGATGGCAGCTGTAGCGTCTATGTAAAAAGTTACTTTCGCCAACTCATATTTCAGTCTTGAAGGTGTTGTTTTTCCTTTTCCCAGCTCTGTTTTAATAAAGCGGACTTTTACCTTTTCTATGATCTTAAGATCACAGACTGTTAGTTTGTCCTATATCATATCAATTCCGTATGTAATTACTGGCGATATTGTAACGATAAATAGTGTCATGACTGTGGCTAGTGATAGTCGTCTAATGTTAATCATGGCAAATATCGCTTTGGTGGCTGCAGCTGTCTTTTACAGTACATGTTGGCTGGGTGATGTACTAATTGAACATTGCGAATTAACTTGTCTCCTGTTCTGCAAGTAGAGCTGTTCTGTTGTACAGGTGTAAAAATGTCGGAATTGTCCCGATTTAAATGCAATGGCTTGTGACAGGTTGATAGTTGCGACGCGTTTATCTAATCGGGAGCTTCAATATCAAAAATTAAAATCGTAGTGGATAACCTTGTTCAGCTGATGAATTGTTACAAGTGATTGTATTTAATTCGCACAATAATATATTGTATTTTTAGATTGATTTGTAAATGATTATCATTGAAATCGTTGTGGAAAGTCTCCACAACAGTACCTAAATAAAAATTCACATTCACCGCAAGTATTAACATTTGGTAAAAAATTGTTTACTTCATTGCTGTGTGTGTGTAAGAAATTCACTAGAAACTCAATTATTTAGTACAATGGAGGCGTGATTACCAGCAGCACTGAAATGTATAGTTGATCAATCTTCTTTTTGCATGAGGAATCAGTGTTTCATAAATAAATTATTTTATACCTCTAAAAATTTTAAACAAAAGAAAAATACTTTATTTTTATCTTTTGGAATCTAAAAATCCTCGGCCTATTTTTGAGGGCAGGAAAAGGGGATGTTGAAGTTGCAATGAGAAAATCGAGAAACTACAGAACTAATAGCGCTGTGAGAATTTCTGAGTCCAGAAGCCAGAATAATGGGTTTTCGTATAAATATAATTTTATTGTACAGTATTGGTTATTTATTAAAAAAATAAATAATATCATACGACATTTCAACAGAAATTCTCAGCACAGTAATATTAGTTCGCACACATCTGTTTTGTTAGATTTTTGTCGATTTCATATGGAAAAATGAGGAACCAAAAATGACATTGGTCAACGAGTATTTTACTTCTGTCGAAACAAAAACTTCCATTTAAAATGACGCCTTATTCAAATTGTCGTCAAACATTGCATACAGCGAACTCAGGTGGTCGTCCAGAGTACTTGAACTACTTCACAGAGTGCTGCGTTTATTTATCAGAGTGCGCTAGTGTCGGAAATTAAAAAAAAAAGCGCCAATTATGAGTTTAATTTGAAACAACGAACAGCAAATTCAAGTTATTTATAAATTTATTCCAATACATATTGAAAAGTTTTTTATAATACTTTAAAATATTTGAACAATATTTTAAGGATTTTATAAATGTTTAATAGGATTTCATTTATTTTTCGGGACTTGCTCTACCAGAAAATCCAGTTTTATTAACCTTCTCTCATTAATCCCAATATTCTTAATCGAACGAAAACATGCTTCTACAATGGGACCTAATAAATTAATTAATGCAAATTTAGAGTATTTTGAATACTCACTCTCTCCCGCGCGCTGGGAGAAGACCCCCTAAAACTTAAGTACCACTTGCGACAAGACCCCCTCCATATACAATAACTAAAAATAAATTATAAAGTTGCCACAAAGAATTGCATTAATTTTGTTTGTGTTATTTATTAAAATGTATTATAATTCAAGTGAGAATTAGTTGGCGATGCGGACTGAACTTAACATTACGATTGGGGTCAATTTTTAAATGAAGTAAGAACGGACGGTAAGAAGGAACGCATGTCTACTGCGACAATTTATTTGGATTCTAAGATATACTACGAATCAGTTTTGAATATTTTCTGCGTAATCTAATTGATTCAACGAAGTGATAAAAAAATATAAAATGATAAAAAGCTTTCCATATCAATATACCATTGAATGTGGCAACATCCCCGATTTCTTCTCTTCATTATGATCCATGAAAACGTCTCTTCAATAGGATGCCATTGTGAACCACATGACTTCTAGCTGTGTGTATAAACACACGGAAGCGTATTGGCGAATCAGATCACATGTCGTCAGCGATCTCCGCTTGGAGGCAGCACTGTCTTGCACCATTTCGCTGCCACAACGGGGCGCCAAAAATCGACTGCTCTTCCGAGAAATGCTTAAAGAGAATTTCGTAGAATGGAAACTCCTCCTGGATTATTCTTTATAACACAATCGAGTTACAAATGAGGGAAAATGAGGAAAAACTATTATTTTGTTTGTTGTGACCATGAAACTATTTTCATTTTGTCTCTATGTCAATAAACGTAACTGGTAACACCTTGGCATGTCAAAAATCACAAAAAAGTATGTTTCCATCAAGATGTACGCCTCTTAGGGGCGGAAAAAAGTAAATATACATGCTCTTTAATTATATGATAGCGCTCCACCCATCGTGCATGCATCGCAGAAGATACAGTGTTTCCTCTAATAGTTTCAGTAAAACAATAGTGGTAAACAATTTTATCGATCTAGGAGCGCCCAGAATAAACAAGAGGCTCAGGGAGGTAGAAATCCATGGGGTCTCGTATTTCATACAAAAGACCCCAGATGTAAACAGAATTCATCTCCCCATGCTACAAACCTGAAGAGGTGACTCGGGGCATCAACTGATGTCACTGCAGTGCCCCTGAATGAGAGGTCCTAGGAGGATTGAGCACCGACGGTGGCAGGATTTTGGACACTAGTGAGATAGCTAGGAGGTAGCTAGGCCACAACACGATGGCCGAAACGTCAGCTCAACCGACTGAGACGCGGTTTACCCCGAACAGACAAGTATCAGAGAGCGAAGTCGCGTTCAGTCGCTGTCTGGAGGAGAATTCTAGCGGTTAGGTGCTCTGATCGGTAGTTTTCCGTTTGTTTTTTTTTTCCCGATCCAAACCAAACTCATGCCGGAGCCGCACAATCTTTCCATCCTCTTCCTTGTCTTATCCTCACCCCAACTTAGGCGCACTTAGGGCCGTATTCATAGTCGACACTCATACGATAAGTAAAGTATTTACTTAAAATAAGTGAACCCATATGACAGTTTATTATTCACAGATCCCACTTATTCGAGGGTCGCACTCAGGCAATTTTCGCTACATAATATTTGGCAGCATTGCTTTGTTGGTTGCTGCATTGCTTTATTGGGCAATCTACAATGCCCTGTCAATCTTGTTTACAATTTTGGCGGTTCTTTTAAGCCTATGAATAGTATTTGGTTTCATCGACAGACTATCCATCAGAAAAAAGTTATAAATTGCATTTCGCTACTTCGATGTGTTGTCCTGTGCGAATAATTGCTATTCGTAGAATTTTTCTGATTTTGCGTGATTAGTAAGTATAATTATTGGCGTACGATTTTTGTACAACATATGAAGGGAATTTTATGAACTTTTTAATATTTCTTGATACCACTTCAGATATTTCTGTAATGATTCTGCAAACTGAGGTCTGTCTGAGGGGCGATGCACCGCTGGTGGGAGATACCTGGTGGAGGAAACACCCCGTAAGAATATTTTTAATTAAATATTTTTATTGCTTCTAAAGTGGAATTTGTATTATGACTTACAAGGTATAATGTTAATCCATGTTTTCATTTACGGAATATTAAATTTGTTAGATGTTTAAGTTAAATGAAGTGTGAATAACTTGACTGGTTGTTGCGTTTTGCTTATCCCACAACTCGCCGGGCCAGTTTTGATACTCAAACCACCACCAGATTGACTTTTTTCGTGTTTGCGAGCGCGACGACTGCTGTGGTCATTATTCCCTTACGTGTAGTGCATGTTTTTATCAAGCGAGGTTCCGACCCACACGTCGGAGTGCAGGGCTTTCCCCATCCACGTGTCTCCCACTAGCGGTGTGTCGCCCCTTCCGGGTCGAGCTCTAAGCTCTCGACTAGCCTCCAGACACGTGTGGTAGTGTTGTGCACGTACGGGTGTGTGTGTAAGGGGAGAGGGTAGGACGATCAAGAGGTAGAAATGATCACGCGAAGTGAGGGACTCATTTGTTAGAGTACTGCTGCTAATGTACTGCTCTGAAATTCGCCTGGTGTTGATACGAAAAAACACGGAAAACTACCGATCAGAGATCAGTTTCAGAGCATCCCAATGACAGTTGATGCCCTAAGATACCTCCCAACCAAGATACTAGTTGGTAAAACGACACTAGAGTGTACTGAAAATTAATTAAGCGCAAAACAGTCACCAGCAGGAAGTGATATTGTTTTCGGTGCTTTCTTCACTCAACCAGAAAGCCTCGCAGTTGGCGCACTCACGTGGAGAGGTTGTGCGGGCAAGCGGGCGGCGGGAAGTCGGGGCAGAGCTCTGCGCGCAGCTGCGCGGCCGTCGCGCGCAGCAGCAGCGCCGCCTGCACCGCCGCGAAGTCTGCGCGCGCCTCCTCGGCGTCGTCTGCGCGCGGCATCACCACCTGCGCGCGCAGAAGCCAGCGCTCAGCACTCAGCACTTCGCCTCTCACATCCCGACACTTGCAACGCGAAAATTCAACTCTTCCACCACCCATATGGCAACACTTACAACGCGAAATTATATCAATATATCCAACACCAAACTCTCAACACTTCTACTCCCCACATCTCAACATTTTACCTAGAATGTCTTATCTCTTCCAACACGAAAGTCCCCCCACTTCCACCTCCCATATGTCAACACTATCAACGCAAAATTATATCAATACATCCCATAAGAAACTCTCGACACTTCCACCCCTCCATCTCAACATTTTACCTATTATATCTCAACTCTTCCGACGCGAAACTCCCAACCCTTCCACCTCCCATATGTCAACACTTTCAACGCGAAATTTTCAACACTTCCACTTCCTCAAGCCAAAACATTCCATCGTGAAACCCCCCAGTGCATCCAAAGCTGACACCTCCTACACCCCAACACATACCACGCGAACTCTCAACACATCCAACGCGAAACTCTCAACATCTACAACGCGAAACTCTCAGCACTTCCACCACCCACGTCCCAACACTTCCGACGCGAAACTCTCATCATATCCAAAACGAAACTCTCAACACTCCCCCCTCCCTCATCTCGATACTTCCGACGCGAAAAGTTCAAGATTTCCAACGCTTTGATAACGCTACGACTACAAGAAATAGAGAGATCATATATTGCCACTTGGAAAAATTGCTGCCTTGGTGGTTCTGTCCGCCCATTCGATATCGTCGCACTCTGCTCTCTCGGGGTCTGTGCTTACCGTCTGCTGGAACGTGCGCAGCATGGCGGCAGTCTCCTCGTCCTCGTCCACGTCCTCGCTCTCGGCGCTGTCCTCGTCCTCTGACCGCCGCCCGATGTTCGTCCTCAGCCGCCTGAGGTGCTCCAGGAACGCGGGCACCGCGTGGTACTCGGGCCTGCGACAGAACAGACCCATGGGATCCTTGCTTCCCTCGCGCCACTCGTCACATCCACAGGGCCGACGCACTATTCCGACGCTAAACTCTTATTTCATCCAAAACGAATCTCTCAACACTTCTTCTCCCTCATCCCAAAACTTGGGGGATGGATAGAGGCGGAATAAGGGGAGACATAAAGGAAAAATCTGGATTTAGACAATTTTTTAGGTTTTAACATTTTTTAAATATTTAGTTTTCTAAATAAAATTATAGATAAATCATTGTGAAATGCTGTGTTTCAGCATTTTTTGGCTATTTTCTTCCTTTATCTGCTTGTGTCAAAATAGCAGCAGTTTTGATTTAGAGACTCGTTTATTTCATATCTTTTGAACGAATCCATCTAAAAAAACAACAGATTTTTACAAAATGTTAGAGAAAAGTTCAAACATTAAAATTGCTTACAGTGCAAAGCTTTACCTTCTCTGACTATTTACGCGGATAAATTATTTTGTTTACAAATTATCACGACGAGATAGAAATATTAACTTCAACGCTGATTTCTGAAAAATGACATTTTTGATCCCATTTGTTCCTTTATCTCTCAAACCACTCAAATGATAATTTTCAATTTTTTGTTTGATGTTAATTAAGATATAATAGTAGTAGCAAAATTAGTATAATAAGTTTCTTCTTCTGGATTTTTGCATAAAAGTATAGAAAAATAATGTAAAACGTCTTGACATTTGCTTCAAATATGCCATAAATTATAAAAAGAATTCAAAAAATATAAATCAGCTGGTATTTACTTAAAAAATTTCCACCAAGCTGCCCTGAAAATTTTACAGCACTAGGTTAAATAGACTCTGAGATCATGAGTGAACCCATAATATCATCGAAGAGATGGGGCTTTGTCTCCTTTTATGCTAAGTTAGCTACGAATTAGGCCGATAAACAGTAAATAACAGACGCTGTTGAAGCTCTTGAATTGAAGCGATGAGCGATATTTATATCCAACCGAGACTGTCATTTCAGTTATCAGCCGTGTATCGATCAATACTTTTCGTAAAACCATTTTTTAAATCCTTTAAATAGAATTTTCATTCCTTGGTACACGTGAACTCATACGACTTTTCACGACATTCGTTTGTTGCGATTGTTCTTAACGTACGGCAGTCTATTAAATCCTTAACGGTCATGGTTCATTGACAGTGGTTTTGTTTGTGTTTCGTTGCGTTAAATCGATATATTTGTATTACTACAATTATTATTTATTAATGATTTGCTGAATATTTTGCATATTCGCGACGTCGACGTGCATTTTTAACCAATAACGTTTAAGTGCCTTGAAAATCGCAATCCTGCTGGTTAGAAATTTGAGTGTATACTGCTTAAGCATTGGACCCCAGACACATTGAGGTACACATATGTTAGGCGCAAAGTAAATTACAACTAGATTACATTTGGTGACATGTAATTGGATGTATAGTTGGATGCAAAAATACTTTTGTTGCGATTTTTGGTTCTACATACAGTTTAGTTCTGCATAAATAGATAATTATACTCGCACTACAAAGTCAATATAACAATAATAATAATAATAATAATAATAATAATAATAATAATAAATACATAAATATTTTAAGGTAGAATTTAACATTCTTACATCTTTTAAAAATGGTTGACTATAATATTCTGAAGAGTAAAATTTTCGTGTCATTCCATGAGTAGGCAATTACATTACATCAGCAACATGCAGCGGCAGGAATAGAAATTATCTGCGATTGAGATCTCAGAAACGCGTTTCGCAATGCTGGTAACAATTTGGTTCAGACACCATTGACGACTAATTGAGTGATAGGTAAATATAACTCAATTTTGAATCATACACTAAAGAAAACAATGTGCCCACTGCTTACTTCCTACAAAATAAGCTCAAAGATTTTTCCCGCGCCTGTTATTTAAACAGCAAAAACTTTATGAATAAATGGAACGCTATACGAAGCTTCATAGTTGTGGTGATTCAAAAAGTAGTAATGTGTAACTGCTACTTTGTAATCTAATTTCGCCGACATCTTTCTATCTTAACTGTATTTTGACTTAAAATGCATTGGAGACTTTGCAGAAAGGGCGAAAGAGGCGAGGCGGGACGGGCAGGGCTTGGCGGGGTTGTGGACCGTGACACGGCGTCGCATCGTGAAACGCTAAAACAGCCACGCGTGGTTAGCAGACCAGAGCTTCATTCTTTCTTTCTTTCGCTCTCCGTTTTCTTCCTGGGTGTTGGATAACGTGCATCACGCCCTGACGTCTGAAACCGAAAGCAATTTACTTTCGCCATTATTCTCGACAACAAACACAATGTTGTCTTATCGCTGTTACCTGGCGTTGCATTTTCCAATGTCGAGTGGTTTGTTTATTCCGGAGCGGAGGCGTCCGCGATTCAGTGCATTCACTTCTCCGTGACCCATATCCAGAACGTCAGTCAACTTTCTGAATGGAATTATGTTTCCACGATGTATTTTTAATTCGTATTTCCTCGCGTGAAAAATAGAATATGTGGTGATATTCAAGAAATTTGTGTAAACATCGCCCTTCCCTTGCAAGAAGAGAATGTGCGACGAAAATTGTCTATTTTTGACAGAAAAACCCTTATTGCCGTTCAGATGATTTTACCAAAATTGATATTCCCCAATCAATCTGAACGAACTTGGAAACCCTGTGAGTTTAAAACGGATATTTTGATTTCGGGTGTACTTTAAATGGAGTGCTTATTAGTTTTTCCTTTAGTTACGTGAAAGGACATGAGCTGACGTTGCCGATTCCCCCTAAATACGAGCACGTTCTCCACAGAAGGTGCAAGTGTTAGTGGGTAGTGCACTCTTTTACGGAAGGGATAAGTACTGCGGCTCCGACCTTCGCGTCAACTTGTGCGGGATTAACAGAAACGTGTGTTCGTGTCTGTTTGGGAGACGCCGCAGCCTAGGCAACATTTTGACCGTCACACAGAGACCTTCTTCAGGGCCAAATATTAAGACGAAACATATCTCGATAGAATGACCAAAACGTTGATAATTAGGCTCAAGTCACAGCGTCTGCCGGACAATCATGTTTCTATTGACTCCGTGAAGGTCTACGGTTTCATTTTCGGGTGATTTCCCTCCCCAGGTATATCCCCCAGTGGCGCGCTGCTAGAACTGAGAAAAGCTGTAAGCTCTCGTTAGGTCTCCCGGCAGTGGGATAGGTAAATGTAAGTGTGTGCAAGGGAGAGCAAACGACAAGGAAGCAATGAATATGAAGGAAATATCGCGCGGTATGTTTGAAATTTAAAATGTTGTTACAAACGTTGAATGAAATCTGAAACGTGTTATTTGTTGTTGTTGTTTTGTTTTTTGTTTTTTGGTGATTTGTCAGGGCCGCATTTCAAACAAGAGAATTAGAGGCGTTGTCTTGGCTTACAATATTATTAAATACAACTTTAGCTTAAATTACACTATCATTAAAATGCGCTTAATTACAGTATTAATATTAAGTGGTTTATCGCTCCCTCCCCAGATTTCTTTCTTTTTGTATGTTATGTTCATTTCTCTCATTTTAAAATTTTCTATCATTAATCGTTCATTTACCTGTCTATTAGCTCATAACTGGTAGATATTTTTTGTATTTGAGCATTATAAGCGACTGTTGAAAGAAATCGTTTGTAAAAGTGCATTTGATGGCACACGTGGTCGCATCCCGATCTTGTCACACGTTTTCACCTTCCGTCCACACCACCTGTCCTCAGCTTTCGTCCTCACCGCCTATGTTCACCGCCCGTCCACCCCGCCCGTGCTCAGCGCTCGTTCGAGCGAGCCTTAGGAGTTAGTTTTCAAATTTGTATCAATACAATGAAGCAACATTATAAACGAGTTGAATACGCTCCTTTTGCGTTCAACAGCATTATAAAGTTATAGGAAAATCAAACTTATTTTTGTGACATAACTTTCTTGTGTTGTCTCGGTATTTGACATCTGCGAGAAAACTGGTCGGCTGTTCCGTTTACATTTACCTTCCCGCAATTCTCTCGATTGACTGAACGTGTAATGACGCAATCATTCGTGCCGTGAAATGCTAATACGTCATCATTTGTTCCGTAAAATGTTATTTATGAACTATTTCTTGCAGAAGAAAAGTTGGTTTACAATGTTGGTATACAAAATTATATATTTTTTTTTGATACGTGATAGCTTGTTATTGTCTAAGATATGGAGTTCGTTATACGCTCCATTACTTATCTAGATCGAGAGGACCGTGGTTTCGAGGGAAATACGAAAACAGTTGAATGAGGCTACATGTTCCCTTACGGAAATATGGGAGGGAATATAAAAGAATAAACCAAGTCAATTTAACATCTAGTTCATTAGTAAATAAGTAAATCTGAATCAATAAAATTAGGTAAAAAAAAATAAAATTAAGTACGTACCACGCGCGTTAACTGGTTCTAATGACCTACAAAACGCGACAAAACGCCCTCGAGCCAAAGACCCTCGAGCGATTTGTCGCCGCTCTATCATTAGAACACTTATAACGCACTCGTTACATAATAGTAGTTTATGCAATTAGTTTATACAGCAACATTATAAACGAGTTGCATACTATATATTTTTGTATAACAGCATTATACATTTATAAGAGAATCAAACTTAATTTTGCGAAACAACTTCCCTGTGACGACTCGGGTATTTGACATCGTGCGAATAAACGGTGGTCGGCTGCTCCGTTTAGCTCTACCTCCCCACGATTCTCTCGCAACGATTGGCTGAATGTGTGATGACGCAATCATTCGTGACATAAATCTAATACGTCAACATTTGTGCCGTAAAATGCCTACCATTTATGAACGATTTCTTGCAACAGAAAAGGTACTTTTACAAGGCCGGTGGCGATGGTGTAACGGTTAGCGTATTGGACTGATATACGCAAATTGGCGGGTTCCAACCCGATCGAAGCCGTGAATTATTAAGGGTCGAAAAAATCCTTCCCGGAGGGGAAGTAAAGCCGGCTGTCCCATGTTAGTAGATTTACTTGCAGAAGGCTAAATGACGCCTCTGAGCTAAATTCAACTCGCCTGTTTCGTCGCCCAAGAAATCACCTCCTTTCTTCGCTAGTGGGTGAAAGGAGCGTAGCGAAATTTGCATGGTCAGACGGAAGAGCGGGCCTGATGGCGCGAGTCTCGCCACGTAAAATAAGGCATTAATTCAATTCAATAATGCCGGAATACAAGTAATATAAGTCTTATTCGTTTTCGTAGGCGCCGCCACGCACCTGAAGAGCAGCACGCCGCCGAGGGCGCGCGCGGCGCGGCGCAGGGGCCGCAGCGGCGCGTCGGGGGCGGCGTGGGCGTGCGGCGCGTGCACCGCCAGCCAGAACAGCTCCTCGGGCTGCAGCGCGCCCAGCCCCAGCGCCCGCTCGGCGGCGCGCAGCAGGCGCGCGGCCGCGCCCGCCCCGGCCCACAGCAGCACCGCCCGCGCGCCCAGGGCACGCGCCCCGGCCAGCCGCGCCAGCGCCGCGTCCGCCTCCTGCCACACACACGAACACACACACGCGTTAATACACACACACACACACACAAATAGACAAATGGATAAATATACTAATAGATAAATGGAAAAATAAATAATATTTTAGTCCGTTAAACTGTATTACTATTACTATTTTTATTAATGATAATTAATAATAATAATAATAATATCAATAATAATAATAATAATAATAATAATAATAATAATAATAATAATGTTATCGTCTCCTATATTATATCAGTAGTATACATACCTTTTGCAATTCCCACACGCAACCGATCTTTATAAATGAGGTCTCTAAAGAAAGAGAATTGCACGGAGACGTGAGGAATTGCACTTTAACTTTAAAAATATGACGAATTTGTTTAGAAACACATTAAATACACGTTAAATAACTCATAAACGAAGCGTTCTAGGTCCTTAAAAACTAAGAATCGTTGCTCACACTCTAATCTACAGGATGAGATATTCTTGGATATTTAATTAAATTTTTGTTGGTTTGCCACTTATCGATACTACCAAGCCACCTAGCATATTAGTATTTCACACAACCCTTGTGATGGTGGCAATCTTTGTGACGTCACTGTTAGAAGGCTTAGATTCCTTCCTTTATCTTATAGTATTTTCGCTTTCTGTGTACACCGTGTTTTCTGCAGACTGACGAAGTTTATTTGCATAATTATGAATTCAAGATTCGCTGTCACAACAACACCTAGAAGTACTATTAATAGTTGGTTGATTCCGTTGAAGATTGTTTCTTATGCGTGTTGTGAAAACATTCATTTATCGTTTTGTCGAGGTCTACAAATGTTGTGTGTCTAATTGTGGAGGGATGTGAGTATACAGTGAAGAGTGAAGACGTGTCTTGCTAAGTTTGGTTTATGTTTCACATGTACCAGTATTTTCGTTATTAGCAGTGATTCGGTGAAACTTTCAAGTCAGCGCGTTCACTCACGTAGATTTCTCAAGAGTAAAAAGCTTTTTTAATATTTTTGTGTCTAACAAGAAAAGCTAAAAGCTTAACTGTCAAAGATATTGAATAATTACTTCAAATATTTTAAAGGAAGTGTTGTGAAATGTTCTAAGAAATCTCTCAGTAATACTTAATAAATATTTATTGGAAATTTCTTTTTAACTTCAATTGCATTGATTTTTATTTTTGATCTTGTAATAGTACATTGGAAGTTACCTTTATACATTTTTAAACAAATAATATGTTCCGTTAATAACTTTCCCTCTTAAAGTAGAAGGATCAGGAAGATTTAGGGAGGAATAGGAGGGATTTAGGGAGGGAAGGATAAGGGATATAACACGTGTTAGTTGTCTCACGGGTACGTGGAGGTAGTAGGGGAAAACATGTGCTATAAAATAACACAAAAAACAAACTTTTAAAATAGCGCAAATTTCTCGACAACTGCCAACAATAACAGTCCAGACGCACGATTTAAATGTTGGAGGTATCTGGAGGTCTGTACATTAATGCCCAGCTGTGAAAATGCATGGTGAAAATAATAAACCGTTTGATATTAAACTTAAGGTGTCGGTTCCCTACCATATTCACATCGTTTGAGCAACATTCTCATTTACAGAAGTGAAGTCTAAATCTACTGAATTGTTTATAATGGTAACAAATCGCATTTATTACTCAAATGTGGAAATATTGTTTTAATATTTTTGGCTCGGAATTGCTTTCCAGGAGGCACGTAAGAACGCAGAAAATAACCCCCTCTGTTCCTCATAACAAATCCAGGAAAGTTAAATAATATTGCAAAAAGGAGGATTGTATTTGCCTGATCATATATTTTCGCATGGAAAACTTTACTTCGCTTCCTTAAGAGTAAAAACATTTTCTAATATTTCTGTGACTATCAAGGAAAGCGAAAAGCTAACAGTAAAGGAAGATTGAATAATTACTTCAAATGTTGTTTTTAAGGAAGTGTTAATTGCTTGAAGAACATATCTATATAATACTGAATAAACATTTATTGTAGATTTGTTTCCAACATCAATTTTATTGTTTTTATTTTAGATTGATATTCTGCAAGTACAAAATTTATACATTTATTTAACAAATAAGCACGTTTAATAAACAACTTTCCTTCTTAATGGAAAGGATAGGGAAAGGGTAGACATTAACATGAGACAGTTGTCATGACATTAACATGAGACAGACAATTTTTATTATTATTATTATTATTATTATTATTATTATTATTATTATTATTATTATTATTATTATTATTATTGGGTGATGATGAGGAGTGAAAGGACTAGGATGTTAGATGGGGTAGTGGGAGGTGTTCGTGGGATTTTGGAACCATCCCAGCATTCGCCTTGCGACCGGGCGAAACCCAGAAAATTCGGTCAGGAATGCCGGCTCGAGGATCGAACCCGGACCTTCCGATTGCGAATCCAGCGCGCTACGCACTGAGTCGCTTCCCTCAGTGGAACGTCATTATTATTATTAATTCTAATTGCATGGGAGGGGCTTCTGGCGCTAGCGGAAAAGCAGGGGAGGCGGCGGACGGCGAGGGCGCCGAAACGGAGGCGCCGCATCACCCACGTCCGCCTGAGCGAACGGAGCCCTCCCCCCCCCCGCGCTCCCTCGCTCTCTTTTCCTCGTGCCGCCGCCGCCTTGGGAAGCGACCCCGACGCAGTGGCGCGGCCGGAGGGCGGGTAGGGCAGAGGGGAGACTTCTCAGGGAAGAGAGGACCGACGCAGGAACGCCGACGCCGACGCTTTGAACGGTGGGGGCAGTGGGAAGGACGTACGTATTGAGGTTATGCATCACAACCCAAAATGTAGCAGATTTTGGGGTCGATTTTTCTAAATTTCATCAAAACAATTATCACGTATTGATCTCATGAGATTACAGAAGTGTTTCCGCCTAATTAATATACATTTCGTTTTTTTTCTGTCAAGCATTTTAAATAATTTTGTGTAATTAAACTACGTGTTTTGAAGGTGCAAATAGAAATTACCTTAACAACACAAGCAAATTATTTCCTCTCCCTAGTTTCCTCACTACAGAAGGGCTGTTTCGCACTTTCTAGCATTCAATGAAAATATTTCCTGAAGAATAGATTTGTGCTTGCACTACAGGCGGTAATCCTTCAGCTTTTACCTACAAATTGTTTAATTTTTTACCTCCGCAAAGCTTAAATGTTTTATTTTCGCAATAACGTGCATACTAACGAGGGATAAAATTGGAATTTCTTTTGCGAGTGGGCGATACGAGGCCGATAGGCTGAGTGGCGTAATCCTACGAGCGAAATAAAATCACTATTACCACGTGTCATACATTATTTATTGGACAGCCCTATTTTTCTTTAATTTCAGTTCACGAATAAAAATCACTTAATTGAGTACCATGTTCCATTATCAGACAAAAGAACCATGTTTGTCTATTACTGAATACTATGTTGATCAGACAAAAGAAGAATATTTTGTTTTCTTTGTTGCATTCAGCTCTACCTGAATATTTAAGCATCAACTCATTTTTAGCACTAGAGCAAAAATTATTTACTCCAAAAGTAAAACACTTAGAAACAAGGAAACTGAAACATTTGAATTTAATTTTCCTTCATTTATGGAAATTTTCAAGGAAAGTTCTTTCTTGCAAACATCTTTACTTAAATTCCTTGGTTTCGGTGAGGTCATAACGAAGCATGTCAAAGGTCTTTTTTCTTGGCTTAACTAGATATCACAAAGAAACTATTTCTAGCCAGCCACTAGAATTTTCCTACCGAGAGCGACTGTATTCAACCTAGCTATGTACCTTGTGTCAAAAATCCCTCCACAATCAGGACTAGAACCCTAGGACTTCCCGGTCAGAGGCACTGTTTTGACATCAGTTGATCCTTTGAAACACCTAAGCATGTGCGAACCGGCATTGTCAATCAAAAATTCGTCCGTCTCCTTCAAATTCATTGACTGATTGATAATTCCGGGCACGTCAACTGGTAATGTCGTTAGTCCTGTAAGTGTTAATGTTTTTTTCCTGTGAAGGGGGCGGTGATCTTCCTCTTGATGGTGAGAACCGGCGTCGACCTACCGTCGGCTAACAAGGTTTTTCTCAACCAGGTATCTCTCACCAGCGGGGCGCCACCACAGCCGGGACAAGCTCTAAGCTCCCGATCGGGCTCCCGTGATGTGTGGTTGTGTAGTGAATGTTATTGTAAGTGTGTAAGTAATGGTGAGGATAGGACAAAGAAGAGGAAAAAAAGATCGCGCGCGGTACGTTTGTCAGGGAACTGCTCCGGCATTCGCCTGGTCGGAGAAACCACGGAAAAACTACCGATAAGAACAACCGCCTGTTAGAATTATCCTCCAGACAGCTACTGAATTCGACCTAGCTATCTATTTGTGCGGAAAATCCTGCCACAGCGGGGATTCGAACCTAGGACCTCCCGGTGAGAGGCACTGAAGTGATATCAATTAATTTCCTGAGGCTATTCTCCCGGTATGTTCTGACCAGCAATTGAACCAGTTGTGGCAGCGGTCGGGCCGCGTCGGATACACCTGACTAGGGCGGTGGCACTCTGGTGGGAGATACCCGGATGAGGGAAACGTGTGAGTCGGCGCCAGGTCTCATCATCCACCGGGAGAAGGGCTCTGCCTCCTCACGTGATACAAACATACTACACAGCCACATACTACACACGCGACTAATGACCAAAGCAGCTGACGCGCTCGAAATAATCAGTCTATTGGCTAAAGCGCTGTCCTAGAGCCGCTAAGTAGCAGCCGCCACTGGATTGAATCCTGATGCCTCCAGTGGAACAAGCCCACATCAAAAAAGGCCGCAGCACGGTGGTTCATTTAGCACTCGTGTAGGAGTGCACCAGGTAGACAGTCATTTGACGTAAAACACACCATAATTTCCCTTTGTAGCGGAAGAATCCACGTCGCTTGGGACTCTTCCTTATCGCGTCCGCACGTGAGAACTTCGTTTGGAGGTGTCCGACCCTCCGCACAATGCGGAGACCGTGGAGTCGCTCGCGTCCACGAGCACGTCCGCCTTCGCGTCCACGCGTCCACACTCGCGGGCTAATAAGCGGTGTCGCATGAGAACGCTGTAAACAAACAGCTCCTGGAAGACTTCAGTCGAGCCACCGCACCGCTAGCCAGCCCTGCGTTGTCGTAAAGATGATACACGATCACAGCAACGGCACCCCAATAGGGAGCCATTTAACGAGCAGTTGCTTTGTTGTTGGCCGTCCTCCTTCTGGCCCACTGGTTCGTCGGGGCTTTGAGAACCGGGAAGTTTGACATTTCAGTTCAACAGAAGGAGCTGCGCAATTAAGCGCACAGAACGTTGTTTTGTGATCTTTGAAGGGGTATTGTTATTAAACCTTGGAGATATGAAATCTACACCAGTTTTCCGTCATTTGAGCAGACAGGAACAAGAGAAGTGTTCGTATTGTCGCGTGTGGGTTCAGATACTGTGAGTTTCAAATGGATCGTTTCAATGAATGGCTCGTACGTATAATACAAAGTAATAATGGTGAGGAAATGATAAAATAAGATCCTATAGAATAAAAGAAATATAATTAATGAGTTCTAGCTTTTCAAAACAATAATATCAATTTAGATACGCCGAAAAGCGCGTGATTATTCGCACGGCGTTCCCGTATGGGCATTCTGTAAAAAACTTAAGATAGTTATCATTTTTTCCTTAAAATGTTGCACAACGCAATTACAACAACATATTGCTTTCCATTGCATTTTAAAATATGATAGCAATCACATTTCAAAATATGAGAAGGGAGTTTCGTCACATAATGATAATTTTTAATGGTGTTTGCGAGTAGGCATTCGAAAAGGTTGTAATATCCTTTTTTTAGACTGTTCAATGCAATTTTTTACTAGTCGATGTATACATTTTGCAAATATTAACATAAAGTGCTACAGTGACATTTTTAATATTTCATACGTATCTGGATATATTTCATGAGCTATATTTTACTGTACCCATACGAGCACACTAGACAGCTTGTTAGTAAGAAATTTCTGAACATAACATTGCATATTCTTCTCCCTTCAAGATTTATTTATTGTTACAGATTATAGTGGAGTTCGAGATGCAGATCGAGGAAATTTTAAAAGAGTTTTGTGGGAAACTATATTTCATGCGTCTGCTGATTGGTTCGTGATTTTTTTTTTTGTTTTCAGGCTCATCAGCTGTTATGGTTATTAGTTCCCTTAGTGTAGTGCATGTTATACCTCCGAAACTGGCAGTGTTCCTCTTCCGCTAGAATGTGTGATTCGGTGATGACATACCTGACGCGTCGGGAGCATCCACTGAGTTAGTGACCATTTAAAAAGAAATAAAGATCGTGTCTAGAAGATCTCACCAATTATCATCCCTCGCAAATCATTCTACAGAAGAATTCGATATATCTGCCACGAAACACGCACCAAAATATAAAGCCTAAATATCTAAGTTTCGCAGATTTTTCAATATTCAAAGTATATCTATATACAGCTACGAAAAATTCAACATTTTGTGAAACAAAATGTAGAAAATTTTAAAACAACTTTACATCATATCCGCCTAATGTTTAACATAGTCCGCTGAATCTTTTATTAGAAGTGCGTTTTTATTTTTTCTTGGAGCGCGGAGTCTACGTTCCCTTTAAAGTTGCAGAATAGTGTAAAGAAAATATTAACAAAATAATTCAAGTAGATAATGGTAAGCCCACTTGAATTGTCGAGGTGGCTACGAGCGTGTACCAACTCAGCGCTTCGGTCCGAACGGTGGCAGATTCGAGTCCCGCCTTGGGCAGGGTTGTTTGTCCCTTGTCTCTAATGTAGTATGTGTTGTCGCAAAGGGTCTCGCATTCTGCTGACCTTAGATCATAGGAGCCCGCAAGTATGTTGGTGTCTTGTGTATTTTAGAATATTTGCCCCATCGGGACGTAAAGTGTAACCGACTGTCTTCTGGATAAAAGCCCAAGGAAAAAATTACTAACAATTCATTTATATTACTTAAAATTCAGTTGTGAGTTTCATCTCTTGCAATAATGAACGCCCTTCCTCCTGTTATTTAAGTCGCAAGACGGCAACATTCTCAAAATGAAACGTTCAACGTCTCAAAATGAATTAATCATTTACCATCTATGCAGGGGTACTGCGAAGGAGGAGAAAGGTTCAAATAGGTGGCTGACCCGAGTGCAGACAACGCAATACGCTCGATCTAGTGCAATGCCAACTGCGAAATAAAGAATCTCAACTCTCCATTCACATATTTTAATTTATCGAAGGCGTAATATAAAGTATTCGAATGTTCCAGAGAACAGTGTCTATTTTTCGACAAAAAATTCGTGTAGTGGGTCCCTGGTACCGGAAACGTGGGCACGTGGATCTAATGCTGAAGGAAAAAAAATAATGAAAAATATATTTTCAATGTTGCAGTTAAAGGAAGACTCCTAAAAATACTACATTTCTACAATTTCAAACATTCAACGAAAATCGGACTTTCGTCATCCTTATACGCCTCCTTTTTCTTATACGAAAAAATATCCAGGAAATTGGAGGCATTTTTGTGACAATTTTGAATATATGTTTGAAGCTTCATGTTAAGTACCAAAATTAAAACCAGCATATTCATTTCAAATTCACAGAGCTTTAGTTGCGATCGGATCAATCGGGGAATATGCTTTGAAGAAAATCCTAGAAACGGTGTAGGCGCTAGTTTTGTCCACACGCAGCACATGGAATGCTAGACGTTTTGCCAAAAATAGTATTTTTAAGTCCTCACAAATCGTGATTTCTGCACAGTCTTAAAGTCATTCATTTGCTACGTAAAAGACAAAGATTATGCATGCATCATTTTGGTATCAGATACCCACAAAATGAGTTTTTTCTTTAAGAAAAGATACATTTCGAAAAACTGCCGATCGGAGCAGCCGGCCACTTGAATTCTCCTCCAGACAGCGGTTGAATTCGACCAGACGTCGGCTAGATAGCTCTTGTTAATCCAGGTCAAAGGCACTGCAGTGACATCAGTTGATGCCCTGAGACACCTCAACCATTGCCCTTTTCTTCTAAACCATCAAATTTGATACATTAATACACCTAATGAGTAAATAAATTAACGGGTATTGTGAAGTCAAATTGCCCCACTCACCTATTAGTCCACTTCTACACGCGAAGAAGCACTTAGTGTAATTAGCGTGCTCTTAAGGTAATTTCAGTTTCAAATGTCTTGGACTCGGGCGGTCGCGCGCGTTCGACCCAAACTTGTCTAGAGTTCAATATGTTATGCTTTGAGATTGCAAACTTTAGCCTGAAAATGGTTAAAATAGTAAAAAAATAGAAATCATTTCATTTCCATCATAGAGTCATTTCTGGCGTAAGATGAGAGAAGGGGTGCTATAGAATGAAGAAGTGGTGCCACAGAATGGCACAGACTTTTCGGACTAGTTAGTTTCTATTTCATTGAGTCTCAGCTAACTTTTCGGATATCCCCACTCACTTTCCAGCTGCTGACCATGAGCCTCTAAAAGACACACCATGAGGATTCACGGTCTTCTGGGGACACACCCAATGTAGAGCATCTCCTCGCCCACGAATATCGCATAGGTTCTTCTCGACTCTGAATCTATACATACAGTTCTGTCCAAATTATTACACTAATACATTGTTTCGTGTTTTTCTACAAATGTCTCACAATTGCTTTGTACTCGACTAATGTCGCACAATTGCATTGTACTAATGTATTTAGTACTTTCACCATATTCTCACTATAACTTGTAACAAACAAGAAAAGGAACGTTATGATGTTGAATGTTGTCGTTACTGTCCTGGCAGCCAATTTTCTTATTGTTAATTACTACGTATCAGCTATTCATTCAAAATTAAACTCTGGTTACAGTATTGTGAGCATTGTAAGTTGAAGATATCTAAAGATTAGTGTTAAGTATTAATAAGATCGCTGGTGAGGTAGATACCTTCTAATAAATAAATAAAATATATTGTCCGGTATCAAAATTATATTTAATTTAAAGATCTTTTCGATCATCCTCAGAGGTTGCAAGCTCTGAGCAATCTCTCCTGCAAGCTATGAGAATGGTCGCTACGCGATTGAAAAGATCTTTAGATTAAATATAATTTTGATAACGGTCAACATCTTTTATTTATTTAGTGTTAAATCTTATTCAAAATATAATTGTCATTTTAAGTCGACTTAAAGGTGTTTTATAATAACTCGTCTAAAGACACCAAGATGAAGAAAATGAAACTCAGTATAAAAAGCTTGTGAAAAGTATGTCTAAAAGGCTTAAAATGATAATTGAGAACAAGGAAATGCATACTAAGTATTAAACAATTCAAATGTTATGTTAAACCTTTTCTTTGTATTTGTTAATTAAAAAAACTATTGACTATTTCATCTACTGACTCTCATTGATAAGTAAAAAGATTCTGGAACATTTGAAGCTCACTTTCTTGTTTTCTTTCATAATCCTTAACAAAATGAATGAGATCGTAGGAATATGTACAAGAGTGAAGAACAATAGATCAGAACGTGTTCAGTAACACAGAATCAAATTGTAGGTAAAAGCATCTGTGCTAATTTTTTCCCTCCTCTTTTACATTTATCTGGGATGTATGTATCGTTTTTATTAAAACATACATCTGATTATCTAGAACTTCTTGCTACTTCATGCACCCAACTGCGGAAACAAAATTTATTAACACTTTCTAAAGTCATGATGTAGAATATTTCAACCGGAACTCTGTCAGATATGTGGCCGTCTTCCCTAATTTGGATCATGTCCAAAGGTAATACGTCTATCTCCGATGTGAAAATTCTGTTCCAGTACACGAGGTAGTCTCTAGGTCATGGCTGTCAGGCTGGTCATAGGTACTGTTAGGACCACTTTCCCAACAACCAGAAATTAATGTAGAGTACATGGTAAATATTTTTAGGAGCAATGGGAATCTCATAGTTTTCGAATTCTAAAATATGCGATAATCAGAACCTCCCATTTCTGCAACGTTTAGCGATTAGATGCATAAAAATCGCACAGATATTCGCTAAAAATAGTAAAAAAAGTGTTTGTGAAGTGTGGGAGGATTACCAGCTACATCTAGTTATAAATGGAGCATGAGACAATTTTAGCATTTGCTCAATTGATCTAAAATGCACGAAGAGCCCAATCGAGTTGGGGGCCACAGATTGACAACAAGCCTCCGATTCCTCGGATTACAGTTTTAAAATATTTCCTCGGCATGCTCTACACGCAATATTTTAGATACTTTCCATTGCTATTACATTAGTATACGTACCTAAAACAATATAACATAACAGTATTGAACGTAAAATAAACTGTAATGTAACATTTTCTCCTTATTTGCATTTAAAGAGGGAAGACCCGTTAACATTTTGACACATCAGTTTTAAATGCAATGACGCGTACTCCCGAAGTTTGGACAGGTGTTTCTCATTCATTGCGTCATATGAGAAAACCTCACTATATTACAATACTATATAATTTTTTCTGGACACTCAAAAGCATTTGAGTGCGCCGATTATGAATTTGATTTGAAACGAGAGCTAAAAAGATAGGGGTGACAACACACATCGTTGTTTTACCAAGTCATTAAAAATACATTAAGAGGCGAAATAATGAAGAATTGAACCAATAAACTGGTTCAAAGTCTACAAAGAATGTAAGACGATGATGCATACTGACACCAGGACTAGAACATTGTCATGAGAATGACAAACATAGAAGAAATGGATAGACACCAGACATGGGTGAAAGCAAAACTTACGATAGAGGGATTAAACCACGGTCATTACTAAGATCAAAAGAATTTCAAATGTTCATATTTTAAGTAGCAGGAGAAAGCAGCAAAGCGTGACTCAAAATAGAAACAACATTTACGATTACTTGTAAAAAAGAAAGCATGAACAATAATAAATAAGTGGTACTTGGAAGACGAAGCCAAATTCTTATGATTTACAATAGCAAACGCTGGATAATGAAGAAAGGAAATAATGATAAGAAGAATACCTGAAAAAATAGATGATATAAAACAACAAATATACATGAAAGATTCAGACTTATCACTCAAAATATAAACCCAGCTGACCGAGAAAATGATAATTTTTGGGTGAGAAAGTTGGACATTAATAATGATAGAAAAAAGAAAATTAGTTGTCTTTGCCATGTGTGCATATATTATGAGCTTGAAATCGGAAGACAAAACGCATTAACAAAAAAATGTTGGAAAAAATAAATTGGAACTTTCAGATAAATCCAAAGCAATAAAACTGAAATATTGCGGAGAAATGTTGAGGAGATACACATTCATGGAAAAAAGATAATTGAAGAAGGAAGCAGAAATAGAGGAATAAAATATCTCTAGGTGGCACATTAAAATTTCCCAAAACTACCGATCTCACATAGCAAGAAATCATTGTGTATTCGAGTCAGACACAAGTTGAGAATCAATAAAAGGAAGAGATCTTTCAAGAAAGCAGAAAATGTCTGGCACTCTAACTACTATGCATCTTGTTAAGATAACGAAAAAGCACTTACGATTTATGTACCACTACTACAACTATACTACACGAAATGCCGTCTTTTATAACATATGTAGTAACTACTATCCAACATCATTTGAACTATAATAATTTATCTAACGGCATTCACTTTTCTATATGCCCCGACCTTATTTCATAAAGTGAATAGCAAAATGTCACCACTGTGATTGCAGCTTAAAACAAGAGTAGGACAAGTACATTTTTGGGCTGCCTTTCAATTCAACTTTTTTTATTGGTTTGTGGTAATTTGTCGTTGATATTGGAGATGAAAAAATTATAGGTGTTGACATTGCCAACAATATTATTTATTAAAAGCACAGCTTTTATATAGCTTAGTCATTGGCTTAGCCATTATCATCAGTTTCCTGCTGTTCGGAAGCCAAAAGACGACTAGTAATTGACGTAGACTAGTTGTAGTCGTCTATACATATAATTATTTCATAAACTGATTTAACTAACAAATGTCATATTTTACTAGTAAATAAATAAAACATATTTCAGACAATAAAATGATAATGTTATTGATACAATTTATTGTTGAACCATTTACAGATTGGCAAATGATTTGTCACGCAACAATTAGCCAAATGTTCAGGTTAAAAGAGAAGAAAATCAGCAGATTAAACATATTTAAGGAAATAAAATATTTTATTACCTAAGACCACCGAGCCCCATTCAAAATTTTCAGTGGGAATCACGTCCCCGTAGCCCCCTCCGCGCAATCTTTGGTCTCCTCTCCTCATAAATTACAGCGCGACACGCGCTCTCACGCACCTATGATTTTCCTCCGAGCGAGAACGCCGTCTCCGGGCTTCTGGGAGCGCGGCATCGCCGCTCTAGGTCACGCGGGGAGCCGTCCTGGATTGTTGTGGGAGGAGCGGAAAGACGAGTTCTCGACGATGACAAGTGAAGAGAAGAAGATGAAAGAGGCGCTTGGTTTCCTTCACTTGTCATCGAGAGGGAGGTGCGGTAGGGGAGGTGGAGCACGAGATGGAGACGAGGTGACGAGGCATGCGGCCAAGTAGGACGTTCAGTGAGCCAGCGAAAAGAGGTAATGAACATCAGGAAATGATCGATAGGCGATAGAAGCTCTTCCCACTTTGCGCTACATTCTACCACCAGAACTGGTATTTTATTTATAGACTCGTCGACGATGTGTGAAAGTTCGTTGAATGCCAAGAAAGTGGCTTCGTTAAGAAAACAAGATGTTTCACATAATATACCGTTTGGATAAACCCATAAGAATTGCACACAATATAATGCTTGGCGTCTTGATCATTAAAATTCGGTAGATTTTCAGATAATTTGACGGAAAACAGTCGAAAAAAAACAGAATCACAGTCTTTAAGATCAAAAATATTTTTATAATTTTAACCGATTTTTGGCACCACAATTGTATTTTTCTAATTATTTATTTCTAGTAAAAATTACTAAAAATTAAATTCCCAAGTAGAAGTGTATACAGAAAGTAAATTTGCCTAAAAAACTTCAAGTTGACGTCCTCATGCAAAAATAAAATTTTAAATTAAGTGCAAAAACTCATTTTTTTACTCTTTCAGGCATTCATATGGAACAGTGGAGCAAATCCTGTAACTATTTTAATGATGAAAAGTTTAATAGTCGAAGAAAAAATAATTTCTCGGAGGAAGGAGAAGGAAATTTGGAAAAACTGCGGAAAATGCATTTTCGGTGCTCTTTATCTTTGGCTCTAAGATTCATATTATTTTTTGCAGATCTTTTCTATGATTTTGCTTCCGCCTGATAAAAATAAAGAGCCAATGAAATGAATTTCAATATTGAGGTCCCCGTGTTAAGCTCATGCACAATTCGAATGGAATTACCAGTTCAAAATTTGTTTGCTTAAACGTGTTTGCATCCATCTAGACAAGCTTTCTTTGAATTGTAAAATAACAAATAATCGCAGTTTCTCAAATATTTATGGTCATAATTTAACATTTATCGCGATATTCGTAATTAGTAATAGCGTTGCATATTTGGTGTTATTTTGAAAGTACAAAAAAGATCGCAGAGAAACATAGTCTTGCTGTAGAAAGTAATAAGTACTGCCGAAATTAATAAAACCATTTCCTTTCCAGGGTGCCTGACAGCCTTAAACAGGCATTAGCCTACTGGCAGCACAACCATACAGGTTCAGGGGTTGGCATGGCGACCTTACAAGTTCCAAAACGCGCTTCAAACTGCGTTTTTTTTAACGCAGACTCAATTGTGGCTCACGTGGCTTAACGTGACTCAATTGTGGCAAGGAACCTTTCAATATCACTTGAATATTCACAGCAAAATTAATCTCCGTAAGAGTTGCGCTGGATGAAAGAGCGGTCTGATGCTGCTAACTAGGAGTGGAGACTTAACTGAGCCTTCAGAAGAAACTAGGGACAAGAAATCAGCGTCTTGAGTTGGCGTTCCTCGGGCAAGGGGATTCACAGGCCAGTGATTTCACCGCTGGATGGAGATACCGGATTCGGTATCCACTACAGCCTTTGCAGATCGTGAGAACAGTCAGCATCGGATCAGCGAATAGCCACGCCCCAAGGGGAAGTGTAAGGAAGGCACGCTCGCCACATCCTGTGACCCGATGCTCAAGATATTGCTCCCAAGTCCGTCCAGAATTGCTCCGAGGACGCATTGAAAACGAATATTTACCGGTCTCTAATTCTCCTTCAGGCAGCTAATTTCGACTATGTTGGTATTGAAAATCAGTACACCTCTGGGACTCGATTAATTGCTTGATTTAGTGATTCCGGACACGTCCACTAAGAGGGTCGTTAGTGTAGTGCATGTTTTGCTCGGGAGGTGGCGGTGATCTTTCCCTCGCTGTATGGCGAGATCCGGCGCCGACCTACCGCCGGCTACCGGAGTTTTCTCCAACCAGATACCTCCCACCAGCGGGACACCGCCTAAACCGGGACAAGCTGTAACCTCCCAACCGGTCTCCACGCATGTGTGCTTGTGTAGTCGTATTGTGTAAGGGGAGAGGATAGGACACGGAAGATGTAGGAAAGATAGCGCGCGGTCCGTGACCCGTTTGGTAGGGTACTGCTCTGTTATTCCCTGGTGTTAATTGGAGAAACCACCAGATCAATCGACCACTAGAATTCTCCTCCAGACAGCGACTGCTAGCTGACAAGCTGGTGTTGAAAATCCTCTCAACTCTAGGGATTCGAACCTAGAATCTCCCGGTTAGAGGGACAGCAGTTGCATCAGTTGATGCCCTGAGCCACCTCTCCCGGTCTGGAACTCGAACTGCAATATCTCGATCTAGGGACTGCTTCTGATGCGGACTCACAGTCACACGCGTTAACAGCCGTTTCATATTTTATTAATATTCAAATTCATATAATATTCATATGTATGAGTAAAAATCTTGAAAAATGTGTACAAAAGTCCTAGCTAAATGGTGTAGTAGCTTGGAGCACCGTTCAATCAACACTGAGTTAAAGGCTGCGTCCAACACCGTGGATGGTAAGGGCGTTTTCTAGTTGTAGTGAAGCGAGGAAGGAAATCACCATCGTGATCTCGAGCACAGAAAGAGGATGACAAATGCCAGCCTTCTTCCTCATCGACGCTTCAGTAAATGAGCATTTTTCTCATCACACATACATACACACAATCACACACACACATGCACACGCACCCGTACACACATGCGCGCACACATGCATACACACATGCACACCATGCACACACATGCGCGCGCACACATGCACACATATACGTGCACACACACATGTACACACATGTACACAAACACATGCACACACGTACATGCACACAAACACATGCACTCACACATGCACACACGTACATGCACACCCACATGCACACATACATGTACGCATATATGCACACACACATGCACACACATGCACACACACATGCACACACACATGCAAACACACACATGCACACACACATGCACACACACATGCGCACACACATGCGCACACACATGCACACAAACACATGCACTCACACATGCACACACATACATGCACATCCACACATGCCCACATAATGCACACCCACACATGCACGCATACATGCACACACACATGCAAACACACACATGCACACACATATGCGCACACACATGCACACACACATGAACACACACAGTCTAGTGCCAATAGACCGCCGCCGGCCCGTGCGGTGTGTCCCTCCCTCGCTGCGCCCAGTGAAAGCGGGGCGCGCGCAATCGGGGGCGGAAGCGGAGGTGGGTGCTGGGTTCGAACCCCGCCAGCGGCGGCACCTGCTCCGTTTCCCCGCACGGGTCCGCCACCGCCGCCTCCGCGTCCGCGTCCGCCTCCCCCGCAGCCACCGTCACCGCCACCGCCGCCGCACGCGCTGGCTCACCACGCCGGCAACCGCTCGTTTGCGGTGGCTGCACTCCGCGTTGGTACTCGTTACACGTAATCACCACTTCGATGTACGGGGCAATTACTGATAAGTGCCTACTCTTTCCGGAATTCTTATGCACTTCTTGAAACACCAACACTTCTTTGGTGGTGACACAGTTGTGCACTTTGTGTATCACAGTGATTTTCCTGATTGTTTGCGTGTCACTGTAATGGTCTTCTGTAATTTGCAAGTGCCTGTTGTGTGTTTGGCATTCAAATTTATGCCTAATAATTATAAATATATTTCACTGTTTTCTCATACATTAGTACAATAATCAAAAAAATCTCATGAAAGTTATCTGCATTACCGTTTTCCATATTAGATTATGCTATAAATATGTTCTCTTCGCCCTATGTCATATGATTAATGCAATAACAGTAAAACCATGAATATAAATTAATAGTAATATACATTAGTAGCAGAAACAAATTAAAAAGGGTCATTTTAAAATTGTTGATACCTTCAGTCGCACTGTATTACTCAGGGGTCTTCATAATGAAGATTATCACGAGCATAAAAGAATTAATATCTGCGGCCCTTTCGATCATCCACTGCTTAGGTTACTAACCTAACCTAAGTCATAGGCGATTGTGTTAACTTCCCTGGCAATCTGAGACTGGCTCACCTGCAGGCGCGGATGTCTCAGTCCGAGAGGTCCTAGGGTTCAAGTTTTCGTCAGGTCGAATTCCGGTCAAGTCGCTGTCCGGAGGAGAATTCTAGCGGCCGGCTGCTCTGATCGGTGTTTTCCGTGGTTTCTCCGATCAACACCATGCAAAAGCCGGTGCAATACCCTAACAAACGGGCCACGGACCGCACGCGGTTTTACTTTTTTTTTTGTCCAATCCACACCCTTTACACACACTCTAACATGCACTTCATTCAGAGAGATCTGTCGGGAGCTTAGAGCTTTGTAAAGTATTGGCAAACGAACTTGGGGCAGCTATTTTGGGACGCGTGGTAAGGGATTAGTAACAGGAAACTGCCTCGCCACAGGAGGGAGAGAAGGGTTTTTTCCTAATAGCCAGCACGCGGCATAGGGAGACACGAGGCTTTGGGGTCCTCCGGTCTTGAGAAACGGAGACCCAAACCCTCATGGCCAGCAATAGGGCGCAGCAGAGGCGGCGTGACGTAGAAGGTCACGTGAGCCACGAATATATAAGGGAGTGCATAGAGCCAGTAGATGGGTTCTGGAGACAGTGGGAGAACCTCGTGCGAATGCACAAATTTGGCGCCAAGACGGTGCAGCGGCGAGTAGGGCTCGCGAGGCAAGTCGCGTGTTGATGAGCCTGTGAAGGAATTTTGTGTCCTTGGGTGACTGCAGTCACGTGGGAGCTATGCTGTGTGCGTGCTTCGAGGTGAGGAGTGGTTGAGCATAAGCATAGAAGCTTGCAAGCTATAAAGTTAACATCTTACATGTTATGCGTATGCAAATGCTTGCGAATGAGCCCAGTTATAGATGTAGTCCTAACTTATATGTTAACACCATGCATATGTTTATGTTTTCATTGTGAATGAGCCTTTACACATCTTTGCATTAGAGTAGTCCGTGAGTCCCTTCATGCCAGTTAGTAATTAGCTGGTGGTCGGACCATGTTTGCGCCTAGGAATATGTCCCCCTCTGTGGCCCCTAGGACAGTACGGAACGCCGCCTGGTGTCGGTGTGGCAATTATGTAACACATGTGAAAAGGCGACGATGAAATGATTTTTGTCATTAAATAGCTTTTATTCCAGCAAAAAAGATAATTTTGTGTTTTATTTAGACAAAAAAGGTCATTTTAAATGTAGTATATATGTTGAAACAATAAATTATTTAATTTTTTTATAGAATCAGTTTCGGAGAAAATAGATTCAACGGTATAGGCGCTAGCATTGACCACAGACGGACAGACAGACCGTCGGACGGACGGACAAACAGACATTCACACAGGCAGTCAACCACTTTTTCAGTACCAGGGACCCACAAAACGTAAATTCTGTCAACACTCATGTTAAAGTAATTTACTACATGTAGGTACAAGATTTTTCCACTTTCTCGATACCAGGGCCCCACAATGAGTTTTTCTGTTGAAAAATCGCCGATTTTTGCCGCAGCATTACAATAATTTCTCTTTATTAAATACGTAGTAATACGAGAATGTAAAAAGTAACAAATGAGCTTTAGGGCCACCTCCGATAGCTGATGTGTGCAGAAGGAATCATTGTCCATCACGAGAGATTAATTGAAAGTGCTATAGGACAGAGAAGTGCACGATTAGGACGCCTCTGACGAAGTCTGGGCCTATCAGCGCCTCCCAGGGTTACGTGGTAGGTAGGATTAGCATTTAGGTATCCCTAGGCAGTATTCTGTTGTTTTTTTTTTTTTTTTCAGCCTGAGAAGTGTGTTTTCTCCCAGTCACACAGCAACATATACTGAGACATGGCAAAGAAAAAAGATATCATATTTACATACATTTTTCTAATTTATATAAGAGAGTGGTGTTATGAAAAGCATATACTGAACTACACACGGCCAACATTGCAAATAATAAACTTAGTTATTTACCTTATGTCAATCTAATGACGTTAGTAACTATTACTATTTTCCATTGTCCTATTTATGTTTACGTGGTCATTATTATTATTATTATTATTATTATTATTATTATTATTATTATTATTATTATTATATTATTATTATTCAATATAAGCAGAGAATATTGAATTTAACCTCAACAAATTTTGGAAGCTTTTGAACTGTGCTATTAGCAATCTCTTGATTGTGTTGTTCAACTTATTGAAATTTTCACACTCGGTTGCATAAACGTTCGATACATAAGCTTATTGGTTCTATAAAATAGTCCACAAAATGTGTTTCTAGAACAACCAATAACCAACAAGACTTATGGAACCTATAAGGCTTTCTATAACTTACAGGTTCTGAAACGGATCTACAAATGCTTATGGATTCAACAAATAAGCAACCTGGCGGTTCTGCGCACTGCTATAGCTGTTTTGTTTGTTTGAGGTTATTGGTGGTACCTGGCTTCCGTTTGTTGTGTTGTGTTGCGTTGTGTTTTGATGGCTTTTACGAATTTCATTTAGTGTGCTGTGTGCGTTTTAGGTGTATTTGTATGGGTTGAATATCAGTCTAGAGTCATAGTCTATATTCATACATTATTTTTGCAAGTATTGTGATTAGAAGTAAAGATGAAATTTGGTTATGAAAATATGTTAACTTTTGCTATAATATTTTGTCTTCTTCTATTTTTCAATTATTTTTCACCAAGCACCAATATCAATCAATGTCAACTTACATCCAATGCTTACGTACCGCATCGAACCCCCTTTTGAGGACAGACACCTTCGTACATGATACAATAAAGTCAGATTGTATCATGTACTGGTGAATAAATGAGTGCAATGAATGTAAAAAACAGTTTTTCAATTAAGCTAAAATTCGAAGATTCGTAAAAGAATAGTTCAGACCACACTTGACCCTTCGTAGAATCATCAATGAATTTAATTTAATCATAAGGCTGAAATTTGATTTGTCATGAATAATTTTCAGTTGTGAAACAATTTCTTTCCAATAAATAGATAACCAATAAAGATTACAAACTTTTTTGATGAACTAATGATGAAAAGAAATAAAAATTGAATAATTTAAATGATTACCCTCTAATTATTTTTTTAACTCGTGACATTTTAATGCATTATTGCCCGACTATATATAACAAATTAAGTGCCTTAACTTCTGGGATCTACTTGTATTAATACGTTCTACTTATTGTTTAGGTAGCAAATTAATTATTATTTTGTATTTCAAAGGGATTTGAATCATTATTAATTATAATTTATTATTAATTGTATCAGCAATAAGTAATATTTAAGTTTAAAAACGGAAGGTAAATTAATTTATTTAAATACAAATAGGCAATGGCTAATATAAAGAATTAATTGCATATACAATACTATAGGAATTAAACAAAAAATAAACTAAAATGAAAGTAATGAAATAAAACGGAATTGCATTACTGAGAACGCATTAAGAAACACAACCAAAAACACCTCAATTAAACGCAAACACGTGATAAGAACGTGCAATACGCTGTAAGGAATAAGTAGTGTTCAAATATCGACTGTGTCACTATCTATTGGTTGTATCTCGAAGTTCTTATAGAATCGATAGTTATAGATTCCCTAAATTTGCTTTATGCAACGGTGCACGGCCTATGAAACCTTTAAATTTTATTGAACCTATAGGTATGGAACTCATATGGAAAGCTTTATGCAACCAACCCTATGAGTAACGAGAGCATCTTAAGCGGAAGAGGATTAGTGGGGATAAGGAACGAGGTCACGATCTGATAACGATAAGGCGTGATACACATCGAAACTACTTTCTCCATTTTACACTTCGATCAGAGGTCTCCGCATTTGCGGCTCGGATTAGCCTAAACGAGTGAATGAACTCAAAGTATTTCATTGATATTATTACATTCTGCCTTGGAATAAAAATAAGCTACTAGTCAGTTTTCAATAGAAAGGAAGAAAATCAACGTTGTTTAATCCCAAACAAGTGAATCATTTTCATTTCATTTTTCAACCATTTAACATATCATCCATTGCAATATTTCTGTTGTTTCAAAACCGTTTTTATCTTCGCCTTCATTGACGTCAATTTTCAAGTAAATTATATTTCGAGGTTACTGGCTAACTCAATATGGTTTGAAGAGAGTGGTGCAAACATGAATTTCCTACAGAGGAGCCGTTCAACTTCCTTTGAGGTGATTTTTATTTGTCAGTATATTGTATAAAAGTAGGGTAGTGAATAAGCTTTATTTTTAAAGCATTAAGGGGTTTCGTTTAGAAAACAACTTGAGCATTCTACGAAAACAAATTCGTATTTTTTGCTTTAAATAAAAGTAATGGGTTCCTGATGTGTTATAGCTTTATATTTTCACCCATTTCATAATAAAAACATAATAAAATTTCAATAAAATTGTAAACTTAATCGAATGAACCGAATCGAATCTATCGCCATTTCTTCATTATTTTGTTCTGCGAGTTGTTGCATTCGATCATGGCTTCTTAATATGTCTCATACAAGTTTGTGGGTGTGATTTCGTAGTATGTTTACTAAGACCATGACTGTGCAAATAAGTACATTTCAACAGAAAATGAATATATCATTCAAGATATCTTTCTTAAATACCAAGTATGTGAGCCCGTACGAAGCATGTACAATGTGAACATCTGAACAATCTTGCTGTGTGTACGATACGGTTGAAGTGTATTTTATAGAAGTCAATACTTCATAGGCATTTCTTCTAGAACAGTTAAAATGTAGAGAACTTAAAACTTCGTTTATAACAAATATAGTGCTTCAACAAATATAGTGAAACAAAAGTAATTATATTTTTCTAGAAATACTTTAGTTAGTTTAATATTATAGTAAATTATGTCTGGGACAAACGCAACAGAGGTGGGAAGTTAAGGAAAATATTTAAAGTTTTTGAGCTTTCAAAACAGTCACTTCTGTGGACGTCTTCTCAGTTACGAGTCAAATTCTTGTGTATCTGATCGGTTGAGACTGAATGCTCGTCTTTCTTTATCTCCATCGTATTTCCGTCCATCCACTTAGAAAGACAGTAAAAAAGGCTACCCAATAACACGACAACATATGTCGTGTTGTAGCAACACTAGTTTATTCTTCCTGCAATTTTTCAACATTTTCCCTTCTTATCCATCCTCAATATTACCCGATGAGTATTGGCCCACTCAGGCGTTTTCCTGGTCTCAGTTCTCATGTGCTTTTTTCTTTCGTATTTTCTTATCCTGAAACACAACCTTCAATACAGTTTGTTGTAGGTCGTCTTTCTTTGTTACATATCATTAGATATTTCTCATTCTTTTAAAATAAAATCCCGCAAAATGTTTCACCACGATATTGTCTTACTTTCCCCTGGGGCTTTTATTCAGCCGACAGCCGGTAACCTTCGTTTACTTCAGTAAAATATTGGGTAGCAGAGTTTAAACGAGGCCGTACGAGCTGCCAAGACGAGCATCGCAGTGGTCGACCAAATGAGGTGACAACTCCAAAAATGGTAAAGAAAATCCCCAAAGCGTTACTGGGTGATCGTCGACTGAAAGTGCGCGAGCTATCAGATATAGTAGTCATTTCGAAAAGTGCGGTACATCGCATATTATCTGAAAATTTAGACATGAGAAAGCTGTGTGCAAGATGGGTGCCGCGTTTGCTCTCACTCGAGCAAAAACAGTGTCGTGAAGATGTTTCAATTGAGTGTTTAGCGAAGTTTCACCGCAACAAAGCAGAATTTTTACGCCGTTTCATAACCATGGTTGAAACATGGGTCCACCACTTCACCCCAGAGAGAAAACAACAATCAAAACAATGGACTGAAAAGGGAGAACGCGCACCAAAGAAGGCGAAGACCGTTCCATCTGCAGGCAAGGTCATGGCGTCGGTTTTTTGAGATGCGCGGGGGATAATTTTCATTGACTATCTTGAAAAAGGAAAAACTATCAACGGCGAGTATTATGCGAGCGAACTTCTTGCAACGTTTGTGCGAAGAAATCAAGCAAAAACGGCCACACTTGGCTAAGAAGAAAGTGTTGTTTCATCAGGACAATGCACCAGCTCACAAATCCGTTATTGCAATGGCCAAAATTAGTGAATTAAAATTTGAATTGCTACCTCATGCATCCTATTCGCCAGATTTAGCCCCCTCTTATTATTTTCTGTTCCCAAACTTGAAACAATGGCTCAGTGGTGAAAGATTTTCCAACAATGAAGAAGTGATGTCGATAGTTAATGGCTATTTTGAGGAGAAAGACAGTTCCTATTATAAAAAGGGTATGGAACTTATTGAGCATCGCTGGGAAAAGTGTATAGAGCTCAAAGGAGATTATGTTGAAAAATAAACAATTTTTTTTCAAAAATTATTGTTTTTTCTTTGTTGGGTCGGGTACTTCTGGGACCACCCTCGTATATGAGAGACAAGAGACAAACAACCGCGCCCAAGGCGGGACTCGAACCCGCGACCCTTCGAACAGAGGCGCTGAGTCTGTACACACTCTTATCCACCTCGGCCATCTAAGTCGGCTTTTTACTTCTTACGTTTACTTCTTGTAAAATCCGATTCAATAAGTTATCAAACCCTTCACTCTTCATTCTGCTCGTAGTATAAAATATTACTTCAAAATAATACTTTGTAAGGTAAAAGTGAATGTCTCTTGGGACTTTTTTATTATGTAATTTTAAAAATACTAGTGTTTGCAGTATCCATGATGTAGTATGATTTTGAGACGAATGCTAACCTAGATACAGCACATGAAATGCAAATTAAGTGAAGAGCAATAGATGATAAATCTTATCTGGAACATAAATAGAGAAGATAAAATGTTACACTGTTTTACGTATCATTAATACTTCAGGAATCTTATCGTCTTTTGGCTTCACACTTTTCGATATATACTAATGAATAGCTTATAATCTTAAAATTTAAAACACCACAGGTTTTCATTTAGAAAGAAGTCTAAGCCTTTTCTCAACTTTGTTTCGTGATTTTAAATGAATGGTAGTGGGCCTACATGCTTTATCACTTGCTCTTATTAAGCGGTTTTTAGTACAAGCACTATAATTTATAGAGGAGCTACCCTAAGAAGGGGCCACTTTGACTGGGCTCAAAACAAAATAACAACATCCATGGCGATGGCATTGCAAGAGATAGTGATAAAGTATCCCACAAATGAGCTAACTGTGTACGACCACCCTAACAAAATGAGTGCATCGCCATAACCTGCAGTTATGTTGCCACCAGTGGCCAAGCAGTAGCTGTAAAAGCGGTCCCTTCTTACAGCAATCTGTCTATAATAATATATTTAAGATAAAGCAATGAACGGTGTATCTGGCGTCATTTGGTCATTTTCAAGACCAACTACAATACAATTTTACTTGATTTTCGGTGGATAAACTTGAATCATGAGGTTGTAATTGGAGAAGCGAAGATAGCGGTTTTTTAGGTCCGAAGATAGTTTTTAAAGCAAATTTTAGTGAGTGTATACAAACGTAATGTTCGGCAATCGGCTGACACACGTTTACCTTCACAAAAAAATCATTAATCATAATAATGTGTGGTGCATTGCCTTTTTACGTTACGATGAATAGCAGAATATTTTATTATAGTTCTCTACAACAAGTATGTAGAGAATGTACAGATTTCGGTTAATATGGTAAATATAAAATATTTCAATTTTATAAACAAAAGCACATTATACACACATTGAAAAAGAATGGTATTCTTCCAAAACTTGTAAATCATCGTCATTTCATTAATCTTGGAGAATAATTACTGAAGGACATGAAATAATATATATTTGAGTTTTCAATTTTCCATATAGTTCTTATGAGGTATTTTTATGTTGTAACGATTATACAGCTCTTCCTTTTGTAGAATGTAATTGCAAGTGTCCAGCTTAATAGCTGTAAATATTTGCTCGGTTATTGAACAATTGAATGAACCTAATGAATGTATTTAATATACCAATCATGTGAATCATTCCTCACTTATGAAACATCCTAATTTATGATCCTTGATTCGTAAAGAATAATTCTTAGATAAAGATAAAGCAATTATCATTGCAACTGGTTTTTATATACCCGAATCATTCAAATTAGTACATGATTTTTTTGAATTCATGTCTTGTGGTACCAAATCACACAAAATAATATTTTATGAAATAAAAAATGATTCGAATTCTAGTTGAAAGATTTTGATTTTCACTTATAAGTTGAAGTTCATGTTTCTTCCTTTGGGAAAGATGATTATCCCGGAGACATTTGATATATTTTTTTAGGTTTGTAGAAATTCCACCATAGTTGTTTGAAATTACATTGAATTGATGCGAAAATTGATTATTTTACGTGGCGGGACTCGAGGCATCAGGCCCGCTCTTCCGTCTGACCACACAAATTTCGCTACGCTCCTTTCACCCACTTCAGTCGGACGACGAAACAGGCGATCTGAATTTAACTCAGAGGAGTCATTTAGGCTTAATCTTTTACATGTAGTAAATCTACTAACACGGGACAGCCGGCTCTACTTCCCCTCCGAAGGAAGGCGTACGAAGGATTTTCTCGCCTTTAAAAATCCACGGCTTCAATCGGGTTTGAATCCGTGAACTTGGGTGTGAACGCCCGATCCGCTAACCTTTACACCATTTATACAAGTACGACAAAAAGTGAGATTCCGTCATTCCATTAACCTATTTCGAATATGATTAACATATTTCTAAGCTGATACTTAGCTTGAAATGAAGGAAGTGAGTTGTATAGGTTTGTATTGGTTGAGGGAGAATATGTCGACACAATATTCCTGGATGATGTGATTTTATTGTAACATACAGCTCATACTTTGTCTTTAAACATTTTATACCTATAGAGCACAATGCACTACATCACGTGATATAAGTCCCACTTCGAATAAAACTTTTAATTTTTCATTTGAGGAATATAATTGAATGCCTTTTTTCTGTGGGTTCAAATATTTCAAATAATCACTGACAATGTTTCTCGAAATCTTAAAAGTGTTCATGTTTCAAGCGACTTTCGAGAGAAGGCTAAGTAATTAGAATGAGTTGTAATTGTAACATTTGTTGTAACATTATAACATCACGTGACCATTTCAAATCATCCAAGAAAGAATGTGCTGTAGCAAATCGCGTTCATGTTCACTGGATTAAACGACGTTTTCTCGAATTATTAGTGTGACATAGTGCAATTGGACCGGAAATAAGGTGTCGAATGACGAAACAATGGGCGTTGAACATTCTCTATTCCGATTTCTCTATGAAAAGAACAGAGTGAAATGAACTTAATAATAACAAAGTACTTAACCTCTTTACATCAGGGACTTGATTGGCTGAAGTTTTATTATTCGAAGTCTCAGTGATGAAGATTTCTCCAGCTAAGATTCTGCAAATGAGTAAGGAGTGTTGTGAGCAGGTGTTAGCGTAATGTCTCGCTCTCTCAAAGTTACTCGGTACAGAAAAATTAAGATTGAAGAATGAAGCAGAGATCAACCAGCTCATCTGTCTAGATCTAACAGAGTTTTAAAGATATAACAGTGAGGGTAATTAATCGGAACTCTATTTTCTTCCTTCACATTTTCTCAGCTCTCAAGTCATTTGTTTATCGTATGACAGGCATTGTCGGGTGACGGCACGCTGGCGCAGTTCTTAGGACAGAAATCTCAAAATCGTTGTCATCGGATCTACTCCGTAAGGCATCGAGAGGAAATGACGAGAATGTTCTGAATAATGAAGAAGAAGGTGGAATGAGAGGCAGTGTAAGTGGAAGAACCCTGAGGAGATCTGCCACGAACCACCTTTGCCCACTACAAATTTCACTTGCTTCTAATGGCGATCTAAACTTGGCTCCAGAGGCGTAAAGCGGCGACTCTCACCACTATACCACATGTCGCTTCATGGGGACCACTGTGAGAGTTGGCACATAGGTTTGAAGTCGCAGGGCAGAGGTTTTGGTAACATCCACCGCATGAGATCAGAAATTTGTAACGTATAGTACATTATCTTTAATTAAATGCCTTCGACAATTATTATTATTCCTAAGCAGTATCTCTGAGATGTTGAATGTTATTTTGAGTAGTAACGGTATGAAACTCGTTTAATTCATTTCGGTAATTACAACTGGCTATGATTATTACTCCTACCCCGCATATTTTCCTTGTGTATTCGTTATATTACCAGATAAAAATAATTATTTGATACCATCTTGTTAAAGCTCATAATAGAATCTCCGCAAACGGAGTACATTCTGATAAAGTTGTAGGCACTCTGCTATTAATATTACTCCCTTATTAATGCAATTTAACCAATAGACAAGTCACTTGTTACCCCAGGACACTTTGTAGGACACTTATCACATTATCAAACTCTTTCTTCATTTTACATCTTCTCGTGGTTCAAATGTATCGTATAAATCATTTTCAGTGTGGAAAAAAAAAATGTTTAGAAATTTTCCCATCGAAAAGTACAAAGGAATCCCAGTCCATTCACTGGAGCACTTTTCTGTGTCAAACCAGATAGATTGAGGCGGCTCCACTCGAGATTACACGCCAGCTGAATCGAAGCGCCCACCTGGCCGCAGATAACGAGAGCCTGCACACGTGTCCTCTGAGTCACAGAGCCTCACACACGCACACGCGCTTGGAAAAAAAATTCGCCAGCCACTCGCAGACATACCCGTGCACATTTCCCTCTCAAGACATGCGCTCAATATATCGATTAGCGGATCTAGGCGCGTCAACTGCTAAGGTCATTTGTCCGTAGGTGCAGTGCATGTCTTGCGTCTTTGTTTGGGAAGGTGGCGGTGATTTTCCCCTGCTGGATGGCGAGATCCGGCGCCTAGCAGGTTTTTCCTCAACCAGGTGTCTCCCACCAGCGGCACAAGCCCTAAGCCCCCGTCGGTCACACGGTGTGTTAGTGCAAATGTGTGTAAGTAAGGGTGAGGATTGGACAAGGAAGAGGAAGGAAAGATCACGCGCGGTTCGTTTTGTTAGGTTACTGCTTCGGCAGTCGCCTGGTGTTTAAATGAGAAACCAACGAAAAACTACCGATCAGAGCTGACACCGATTTAATTCGACCTACATCTCTAGGCAGTGTCGAAAATTCTGTCACTGTCGGATCTCGAACCTAAGACCTCCCGGTCAAATTGACAATTGTTGATGTCCCTGATCCACCTCTCCTAGTACAGAAACGCAAGCAAGCTGAGATATTTCCGCGCCCTCATCCAACGTCTTTTTTTCTTTGCTTCCTCTCTACAGTACGGAGTTGGTTCGACTTAAAATTACACTACAAAAAATTGGAATATCCTCAAATATACGATTTCCAATTTTCGGTTCTAAAATACTTTTTAAGGCTATTTTAAGTTGTAACATTGCACAGGGGTCAGAATTAAGATATATTACTGCTACCAATGATGGCGAAGATTGGTACAGATGGCGAGGAGATATACGCAGATTTGTACCATTGCGATGTATATGTGGGTGGTTGGACGAATGTCATACGCATAACTCCGTCATGTTAGAACTTTCTGTGCTCAAATTTAGTTAAGAAGAGTCAGTAGTAAGAACTAATTTTGTCGATCCGGGGGTCGTTTAGATATTTTAATTTTCAGGTTACTGTATAAGAAACCCCTGTGACATGTTCAAAATTTTCTTGCAAATGGCTGCTTTTTTTATTTTATTTTTTTCTCTAATAGAGAAAAGTTCATTTAACAATACAGTGTTTTTTCGATTTTCATTACAACAACCGAACGTTTAAAAATTTCAAAGTTGAATTGTTTTTCTAACCTGTCATACCCTTCCATTACTAAATAATATATTTCTTTCTCAATGCATTTTATCCTTCAAATTTAAATCTTTAATTAATGTCATGAACTTTCGTTAATACAAGTAGTTGATCAGTAATTTTGAAGGAAATAGTGAATTTTCCCTAAAAGACTTGCGTATAAAAGATATATTGAGGGAACGTGTAACCTCCCCACCACTAACCTATTGATCGAGATATCAGATAGATAAGTAGATGAAACATTAACTAAACATGAAGAAACAGTGATAGTATTCTAAACAATATTTGGTGTGTTGTCATTCCTAATTGTTCACCATAGAGAACAAGGGAAGTATTCAGTCTAAATATTCAGTCTATAAATTCAGTCTATATGCTGAGAGATGAAAAGTTGTAACAATCAGCTTGCTTATTATTGGTTATAATACCAAAATTATTCATAACTAGGGACGGATGTCTATGATTTTTCATATTTTTGTGTGTTGCTTCAGTGCATAGCTAAGTAGAATTTATTGGCATGTGATTAGAAATGGAAGCTTTGTAGATTATTTTGTTAGTGTATATTTGTACACATGGGATCATTGTTTTCTGTTGGGCCATATCTCTGTTGGGCGCATAGTTTGCATATTTTGTTTAAAATAAAGACTAATCACTAAAAGCGTCCATTGATTAGAAAGAGCTTGTCACAGTTTACGTTGTTTTTCTTTTCTGTAGAAGATACAGTACTTATGCGCATGTAGAATATTTATCGATATAATACTTTTTAAACCAGACACAAGAAATGCAACAAGATATACAATGTACTTCACTAAATTGAATATTTACTACAATTATTTCTACCGCCTACATTATATTGTTTGTTCAAACAAGATATCGTTTCATTGCAAGCATGCTTGTCCTGAATTTTATCAAGAAACGTATATACAGGCGAGGAAATATTGTTAGTTTTTATTGCATATTAAAGTGCTTATTTAAGTATAGATCATAAATGCGTATTTTTAAAAGAATATTTCAAGTTTTTTAGGACTCCCATAAAAACCTTCTTCCTATTCATAAAAGTAACAAGACGAAAAGTTTCAGTATTTCGTGCTATAGCCACTTGTACTTCATTTCTCACACACGTCATATTGCAAATTATAATACCCTGAGTCACAGACCCTCAAATTCAGATTTAATATCCCTTAATCCTGAATGTAGACTGACGTTCAAATTTGTATACATTAATAATATGATTATGGAGGAAAATGAGCAATGGAGGAATGAGTGCAAGGGGCTCCAGAGATCCCCGAAAACCTACCAGAACTCGCATTGCCCACCACAAACTACACATGGTTCGCCCGAGAATTGAACTCCGGACCTAGTGATAGGAGGCTGGCGGTCTTCTCACTACATGACAGGTACCTTATAACGCAGTAACATTATTTATTGAAGTTAATTATTGATTAAGTTTAAAAATTGTCCGGAATTTTCGAAAAATTGTCCGGAATATCAAAAAGATTATGGACGCAATCATTAAAAAAATCTAATTTTGGAGAGTAAATTCCTTGGAGAAAAATCTGTAGCTTCAATAATGTCGTTGATGGGTATAGTCGACATTTTGACTTTTGTAATTTTGAAAATATAGAGATTTTAATAAAAATAGGATATATACGGCCTAATATATAAGGGAATTATCTCATTCGAGCAAAAACTTTGGAGCCATTTACGAGAAAATTGTAAAAATATTCTACAGGCATGAGTGAAGACAGAGACAGGGAAAGGATGGAGAGAGACACACAGATAATGACAGGAAAATCTTGAATTATTATGTGTGCTGAGAAAATCAGTATTGGATACGTCAGAGCCCATGTGCAAAAATTTAAAATTAGGATGGTGATGCGCTGCGTGTCTGCATTGCAAACACAAGCGATGGTAGTCGGGCCACGCTCCCGTATAGCGTGAGAGCCAGAGCTTCGGGGCAAAGGGTACCCAGTAGAAACACCTGTGAGAGCAAGAGGGGCCATTGTTTCCTCGGAGGTGCCTTATCAGCGCGTGGGGGCGGGGCGGCGCGTCAGAAGCCCTGCCACGTGCTAGGCGCGCCAGGTGTACGGAAGCTTACAGCCTACCTGCCCCCCCTCACCATCTCTCTCACTCATCGGGTAAAAATATTGGTTCAGCGCCGCGCCGCAAATCGCTGTCTATCCATACTCAGGCAGCCCACCCGACGTTTCTTCGTTACACGCTTTCGGTTTCCAGCTGCAATTGACACGCGGCGTTAATATATGGAATATAGAGGAGGAGGAGGAGAGAAACAGTGAGATGGAGGAAGTGAAGAAGATGAAGTAGGATAGTAAGAAATAGATGGTGCACACGAGCATTAGGAAAAGAATAAGAAATAGGTGAAAAAAGAACGATCGTAAGAAAGAAAGAAAGAAAGAAAGAAAGAAAGAAAAAAGAAAGAACGCGAAGAATATTGATGATGAAGTCAATGAATAAGCTAAAGAAACAAGATTTTACTTGGTCTAATACTACTTTGTATGCACTAATTTCTAACAATTTGTTCTGCTTTATTCTAATTAAAACATATTATTTATTTTGTAACTTTCCTTCTTTCTTTTCGTCTTTCTTATGGTATTTCCCTTTGTTTATTACAATTGCACTAGTCACATTTAAAAACTATTTCCTCTTATAATAATATTTTCATTTCAGTAAATAATCCAATTCGAGAAGAATTCGAGAAGCTTCATCCGATGTGTTTTAGTCGTTTGAGCACTCTGTCTGCCTATTTCACCTCGTTACTAGGCGAACTTCACAAAGTAACAGTTGAATACGTTACTTATATACTTATATAGCATATATATATTACTTATATAGCACCCACGATTTCTATACTGCCTCTTTCTTGTCGGTCACACTCTTTCAGCTCTCTCTCTCCCTCTCTCTCCCTCTCTCTCTCCCTCTCCCTCTCCCTCTCTCTCTCCCTCTCTCTCTCCCTCTCTCTCTCCCTCTCTCTCTCCCTCTCTCTCCCTCTCTCTCTCCCTCTCTCCCTCTCTCTCCCTCTCTCCCCCTCTCTCTCCCTCTCTCTCCCTCTCTCTCCCTCTCTCTCCCTCTCTCTCCCTCTCTCTCTCCCTCTCTCTCCCTCTCTCTCCCTCTCTCTCCCTCTCTCTCCCTCTCTCTCCCTCTCTCTCCCTCTCTCTCCCCCTCTCTCTCCCTCTCTCTCTCCCTCTCTCTCCCTCTCTCTCTCCCTCTCTCTCCCCCTCTCTCTCCCTCTCTCTCTCCCTCTCTCTCTCCCTCTCTCTCTCCCTCTCTCTCTCCCTCTCTCTCTCCCTCTCTCTCTCCCTCTCTCTCTCCCTCTCTCTCTCCCTCTCTCTATCTATCTATCTCACACACACCTACTATCTCTCTCTTTCTTTTTCCCCATTTTTTCCTTCCTCGCCACGTAGTCTCGCCACGAGTCTCGCCACGTAAAATAAGGCAAATTCAATTCAATTCAAATTCAATTCCTTCCCCTTTTTTATCTTACAGCCAGTTAGTATATCTTGCTCTCTGAAGCAATCATGGCATGTAACGAGGGCTCTTACCACAAGAGAAAGGATATGGGGAAGCAGTTTTTGATCCAAGTGAATTAACAGTGTGTTATTGATGATTCTTTGAAAATGATATTCGATCTCAAACAGTTATGAAGACACTTAATTGAAATTAACTAGTGAAACTCACAGTACCGACAACGAAGGTTCCTTCCGATTCCCTTTACGACTTCAAACTTCGTTGAATAACTTCTGTCATTTTAATTTCCAGTTGATATTCTATTATATCGGAAGCCATTGAAAACGACTGAAAGATTCTGCGAGACATGAAGTGAAATACAGCATCACTAGAAAAGAACATCGTTATGTATGCTGAGATTTCACATGGTCGATGGAAGAGAACTGGCATTCTCGTTGTTTTGTCATTCACGACCAGTGGCGAATCATGAAACATTTTAATAGGTAGATAGGAGCACGAATATCGGATTTTTCAAAGTTGTGATAATCTATTATAGATATCTCTTAATTACGAATTTCAATAATTCGTATAATAAATAATATTAATAATTCGTACAATATTGATATGTCATTGAATGCCGTATAGTAATTCAAAACACTCAACATTTACAATCGGAAACACAACTATCTGATAGCTTCATGAAGAACCACATCGTGCTGAATCGCTCTGGAATAAGAAACACATTTCTACCCGCAGCTAAATGCTTTACACCCGTACGTAGGCTTTTCATGATGGTTTCTGTCCCCCTTCGCCAGTTTCGTCGCGATAAAGCACTGAATTTCATTATGTAAAATTAATTCTCAAAAGACATATGACTTCTTTCCACTTGTACGAGTATTTCTTCTCTCCTTGCTGACTTACTGCGCCGTCTCAATTTAACTAAACAGACTCAGAATTGAAGTACGAGTTCTTCAATAACACTCATGTTGGATTCTTTTAATACTTCCTTTGTAGTTTCCCTCAATGGACAAGAGTCTACTTTTTCCCTTGCCAAGCTATGTCACTGTTAACGACAAAGGTGGTTACAGTACGAAATAATATCTCGACATACACCAGCATGACTTGTCAGATATTGCAAGAGACAAGACTTTGCGAAAGGCGCAAGAGTCAAGAATCAACACAGAGCCAGACAGCTCAGGCTTCATTAACCGTCCTGATGAGCTGGTCGAAAGAAAAATTAATCAAACGGATAATTCCGTCTCACGTCTCATCTAAGTGTGTGCAATTATCCCATCGGCTAACGTGAGAAGTAGTCTGTACTCGTGTAAACTAGTTCCCAAGCCAGAGAAAGACGGGACAAATGAAAGGGAGTCATCAACTAGAAACCGCGAAGCTGCAGACACGGGCGCGACCGGCGCCGGTCACACCTCAGATGCAGAGCTCAAGTGTTTCCTTAGTTGATTACGTCCTTTGTCCACCGGCCGCGCTCTACAGCTTTCCATTGCTGAGCTTTCGCGTCGAGTTGTGGAGCTCGGCTCTTCGCATCGCCGAGCGCTCGGTGAAACTTCGTCCTTTGTGGTAACATTGAACCACTTGCAATGCGACGCTTATGGAAAAGGAAACAGACGTAGTCATCAGCTCTGATTGCATCCCTCGCGCACCACCGGATAGAAGCACTAATTAGGTGCACAAGACAATTTGGAGGAGGTGAGGCAGTAGGTGCCGAAGCCCTACGACCTGTGATATTTTTGTGGAAAAAGTTTAACGAAACTCTCTGATTGACCTGTTGCCAATATCAAACACACTTGAATAACCGTAATATAACCAAGTTTTATCATGTACTTTAAAATAAACGGGGAATTCAGATCGTATATCACGGAGAGAAAAGTACAGTTGCAGTATACCAGATCCATGATACTGTAACAAGGTATCTTGGCCAGATACATTTCTTTCAAATAACTGAGAATTGTATTGTATTTATATTTTCCACTGCTTAGTACTATTTCATAGTTAATTTCTTACTAAATTCTCCCTTATATAAATATTTTTTTAAGGACAGGAATGTGTTTGAATGATAAATTCTTTCCATAATTTTCTTGTGTTGTGTCAAGCATTTCTTTTCACAATGTGAAAAAGACGATAAACTTTCAATGAAGTAGTTAAGATTTTGTGAGCGTACTCAAGCAGAATATAATGTTTTGACAAGAGTGTTGCCAAGGCCAAGAAATTGGCCCGTTGCGAAATACGTCAATTGAATTATAAGCAAAATATTATTTTAATAGGTGTTTGATATCGCATGTCCAGTATCACTTAAAAACTCGTACAGAGAATTTCACGAAACCTCTGGATGAGAACCTGCAGAATCGTTCCTTATTTAAAATGGAATAAAGAAACCCGCGTATATACAAACCATTCTGTTACTCAAAACGGCGGAATTAAAAATCTATAGAGAATGTTGTGAAATACTGCAAAACTGAACTAATAAGTAAATTATATATTATTGTATTATTTGCTTGGTTCTGAAGTTCTCAGTAAAGTACGGTAGGGAAAAGTGATTTAACGTAATATACGCACAGAATTTCATTGTAATAAACGTTAATACTGTTAATGGACTGGTTGTTGTACGTGTAATGTAAAGAATATTGTGTGTATAACACTGTGCCATATTTTATGATCACTACTGTATAATTAATGTGTTACTAATGACCATAGCTTTCAAAACAAACCATCATAATAAAAACTTTTAAAATATTACTCTCCTTTCTTGCTTCATTCATGCGAAAAATAAAGCAATGCAGATTAATTCTCAATCTCATGCTCGCTGCTTCGATTCCGGATAATTGTTTCGTTGGGCGCGGGGACAATGAGCTGGCGATAAGGCGCAGATAGAGCTCGCAGGTGCTGTCCCGCCGGCCACCTGGGCAGTCCCCTCCCCTCCTCGCCCCTCCCCCCTTCCCGCAAACCACTCTCCACTAGCCTGGCCGGGCGTCGGCCTCAAGGAAAACGATAACGCCCCAGGTGCGGTCCCACACTGCGATTTGGAATTCACCTGTAGATCCTTTGCGTAGAGGACGCCTTACTTCCACTTTCGATTTTCAAGCAAATGACTGTACACACTGAGTATTAAATATTTTAAACTAGTGGGCTCGACAATGCTTCGCTATTATAATGTATTACATTTCACCCGCTACTGGTCACGTGATTGTTAATCACGTTTTATGGTAAACTCTGCAAACATTTTAATAGATGAAAGGCTTTCATGTGAATATGGGTTTGTTCTATGTTCTCGTTTGGACGTGGTTGTCTAACATTCTATTGTTAAAACATTTGCCTCCAGTTTGGGCATGCATTCGCCATGACTGTCTTCGAGAAATTTGATTTACTGGTCTGAGATAAAGTTCAATTAATAATTCCGGCCGATACTTCACAACCGCATGGTCAGAATATGCAGCGAAGACGCACTTAATACTTGAGGGTGCGGCGGGTTGCGTATATTTCATATATCAGGGGCGCTTGTGTCAGCATAAAGGCATAAAATTATCATCGCGAGTGTATGTGCGACGGACATACGCACATTCTCATTGTACAATGCCAACATTCTTCGCGCAATTGCAAGCAAGAAGTTGACAAAGTTTTCACGCAATCGGATGAACGACAAGGCAGCACATAAAATACGAAGAAACCAACATAGATTTTTATATATTAGGAATTTTGAAAATGTAATGTCTTCATGCTACCGAGAAATCACTCTACAGTGCCTACAGTGCACTCTATAAATGCCTATTTCACGTAACTAAAGGGGCTCTTCACACCCCTACAAATCCTTGAATAATCCGCGTGACGCAGTACAGAAAAGAACACAGCAAGAATCGGCTGAGTTTAACTCAGAGCCAGTATTGCTGCTGTCTCTGCGGCATCTCTGGCAGGGAGGACCAAGGACCCTTCGAGTCGCGACAGTAACGGATTTTCCAGACTAGCTAGATAGTGATGTCAAATTCAGCCGTTGTCTGGTGGAGAATTTTAGCGGCCAGTTGCTCCGATCGCTAGTTTCCCGTGGTTGCTCAGATTAATACCTGAAAATAACGGGAAAGTTCCCTTACACACGGGCCATGAAACGCGCGCAATATTTCTTTCCTCTTTCTTGTTCTGTCATCTCTCTTACAGATATATGCACACTTAAGTGTATAGGCAGATAAATTCTTATACACTAACACACATGTCGGGAAACCAGTCGTGATCTTACTTTCTCCGTTTAGGGCGGCACCTCGCTGGGGGGGGGGGAGTACTTGGGAAGAGGAACCCTCCATAAGCCGACATATAGGTTGTCGCGAGATCTCCCATCGAGCAAGAATCATTGGTATTCATCTTCATCTTCAGGAATAAAAACATTTGGGACTAATGACCGTGTAAGTTAAGATGTCCGACAACATTAATCAACCAATGAATCAATCATTCAATCAATTAGAGCAATTTAGTACACGAGGTAGCGGAGTCTGGGACTCCACTGAACGACTAAACACTGCAAGTACAATTTTGTATTTATATTCCGGTTAAAATTTGATAGAATCAAATTTTAATTCGCGAATCTTTAGTCACAATCACGCTCAGTGAATCATAAGACTATTGCGGTGCCCAAGTTAGCAATTTTTACGCTAATCTGTTCCATAGAATTTAACCACTTTCGTTTAGATAAGGGCCGACATATCCGTAAGAAATTTGTTGCTTAGTTCATAAACCTTCGTGAGAGAATTATCGCGTTGCAACAGGTTTCCTAGACCTGAAACTCACAGCAATTCTCTGTCAGAGGTAATGCAAATTTCCTGATCGTGTATAAGAAATGATAGGCAAATGTAAGGCAAATGCATGTAAGTGTAACTGTTTGTAAGGAGAGAAGATATGACATGGAAGAGGAAGGCAAGGTTGCTCCCGGTCCGTGAACCATGTGTTAGGATACTGCTCTGGCGTTCGCCTGGTATTCATCGGAGAAACCACGGAAACCCGATCAGTGCAGCCAGCCTCCAGGATTATTTTCGAGAAAGCGGCTGAATTCAACCCAGCTTTGTGAGTAGCGTCGAAAATCTTGCCACTGTCGGGGGAGTGTAACCCTAGTGCCTCCCGGCCAGACGCACTGCAGTGACAAGTCAGTCGATGTCCTCAGCCACCTTAGCCGGTACACGTCACTCGGAAGCGCTGCCAAGCGAACCTCTGAAGCTGGCTTTACACTTGCAAGAAAATGGCGAGCAATATTATTGCGCAAGAAAAGTTGCCAATGTAAACATTACGGCAATAAATATTTCTGATGTTGGCAATATTTCTTGCTAGATATTCCAGTCGTTATGTAAACCCGTGTGTTTCCACCCTCGGAAAGATATTGCCGGCTGTTGCTGGGACTAGAATTGGATTGAATAAATATTCCGTCTATGGTTGATTATCAAATGTTCAAATTTTGATTCAGCCATAGATGCCCCTGATTATTGATATTTTACGTTAAAAATTATTAATATATTAGTCTAATCTAAATAAATGTTAAGATTTCTCTATAATACATCAGTTGTAGTAAATGGATATTTTAAAACTTTTTGCCGAATTAGTAATTGCACTTTTTATTAAAAGAAAATTACTTTGCTCCCACGGGAATCGAAATGCACGAAATCATTTTGTTTTATGACATATATTCAGAGACTTCTACCTAATTCGCACAAGCCCCCTTTTCCTTTCTTCTTAAAATTCAGTCACACGTCCTCACAAATAGTCAGCGTTTCTTCACCTCCTCATTTAGCACAATAAGTGCAACCACAACTCTGCCTTCTGCCTTCTACTAGTTATGTCCGGAAGTGAGCGAGGTATAACCTCACTTCATTTCATGCGCCATTTTCCTCGCGCCGTCACGAAATACGGCAACAAATAGTCCTAATGTAAAGCGATTGGCAATATCTAGCCGGAAAGATCTTGCTCAGATCTTTCTGGCAAATTAAGGCCCCTCCAACAGCCAACAAATTGCTGAAAGATATTGCGAAAACGTATTGCTAATGAGTGACACAGGTTGTTGTGTGTACCTGGTCGGTGTGTCCGATGGAGGCCTCGACGGCGATGCACACGGGCTGCTGCTGCTGGGCGGGGCCCGCCCCCGGGGGCTCGGCCGCCGCCGAGGCCGCGGCCGCCGCCTCGCGGAACGCCCTGAGGCCCGCCTGCGCCTGCGGGTCGGGCGCCGCCGCCGCGCTCACCAGGCTCCAGCCCAGGTGGCGCAGCAACGCCAGCACGGCCGCCGCCGCCGCCGCCGGCCCCGCCTGCACCTGCACCTGCCAGCACACACACGTCTTCAGGCAAGGCTTAGGACTAACATTGAAAGCACCATGCTGCATAGAAATGAGCGCATTTTCAAAGAATTGCACTTGCGATCAACACACTGCAGAAGGACATTCAAAGCAAGTTCTTACTTGAAATTTTAAAAACACCATGGTTCATAGAAATGGCCTCATTTTCAAAGAATTGCTCTTGCGAACCCAGAGTAACCAACACCCTGCAGAAGGACGTCCGTAGAGATTCAAAGCAAGTTCTTGCGACAAATTTTAGAAGCACCGTTTTTCATACAAATGTGCACGTTTTCTAAGAATTTGCAAGAGAACCTCTAAAAATATTATACAGAATGTCCCGGGAGGGAACAACGAAACTTCGAAAATAAGCTCTTAATACAATCTTAACCATATTTTGTATAATAAATTTCGTTGGTATTTCGAATGACGGAGCTGAAATAAGCACTCAAAAGTTGGTTTGAAACAATACTTTCTAGGCAAAAATTTGCAACACAGAAACACATAAGCACTCCAGAAATATGTAAATTGTTTATTAGTAAAGTGTTTGCTGTAAATTAATAACATTGAAAAATTAACACAGAAATTAAAAAACCCACAACTCAATTGTTTTTTTTAATGTATGTTTATGTCTTTTGTGAACAAATATATTAATTAATTTTGTATATAATAAACAATGTTCATGTTTCTGATGTGCTTATATTTCTGAAACGCAAAGTTTTGCATAGAAGGTGTAATTTCAAACCAACCTTATTGCCGCTCAGCCATTGTAAATATCGACGGAGTTTGTTTTTGTTTTTTTTTTTTTTTTTTTTTTTTTTGAGAGAGAAAATATGCTTAAAATTGTATTAAGAGCTTATTTTTGAAGTTTCATTGTTTCCTCCCTGGACACCTGTATATTAAAAGCACTGACAATTTTAGATTAGAAAGAAATTTGAGCTTTCTAATGATCAAAATTACATGATATTTTCTTTAAATGAAAGGTAACGAACCCTAGATGTTTTCTCCCTTGCTCTTAGTATTCAGTTTCATGAAAAAAACACTAAATATTAATAAAATTCATTTATGAATACTTTTATTAGGGTCGTGTGTACATTACGTCGTTTTTTGTAGGAGTTGCAGCCGAGTTGTTGAATACGCTATCGTTTCGTCCTCTGGTGCGAGCAATCGTGTAAAAGTCTGATTTCTACGACTAAACTCTTTAAAATTCACCGATCTTGTATTACTCTCAAACATTTTATTAGGCCACACATTTCGTACGTTAACTGTTCTGATATAGTCCCAGTGTTTTTTGAAGACCTGATGGAAGCTTAATACACCGCTGAAACTTTGATCAGTAGACAAACGAATTTATCCATTTATTCTAAGCTCGAAATCCACATCATCGAAATCTTTGTATCGGTGCAAACAAGGGGTTCGATGTCACATTTTGCCGGTTTGGGGTTAACGTTGAGAAACTGTTCATAAAATATAAATTCCAGTTTTTGTGCATAAAAGTTAGTTGTCCGTGAACTCTGTGTGTCTGTTGAGTGTCCTTCCACTATTAATGTCAAGATAAACTGATTGATGTCTGGAACTTAGAACCTTTTTGGTTGCTCTTCAAAATTTGAAGCTCTATTCGATTTTGCTTTCTCCGATTCAATTCTCATATTTAAAAACCGATTTGCTACTCCGAGATCAATATTTATGAAAGTTTTACAAGTAAAAGAAGACCATTTTCTAGGCAATCAAATAATGGTGATATCTGAGCTGCGTCACTTTTCTTGGACCCCGACGATACGAGGTCACCGAATTTCCTCAATCGGCGCTCGAAAGTTGACCGCCGCCCGCCACGCGCCCCAACCGCAGAAAACGGAAGCGGACGCGGCCCCGGGAGGACAAGGCTCAGAACGGCACACGCTCCCCGCGCCACGGACACTTGAGTGAAGGCCCATTCCCAATGCAAACGTAAACATAGGCATAGCGCAGGGACGAAAACATTAACATATGTGATAGACTCAAGTATTCACAATGTCTAACACAAACGTAAGCAAATTAGAGTTTTTATTGGCTGAGAGACATTCTAGTTTACTATTGGTTGGAGGTGAGAATTGATTTCAAGGTATCGACTGTGTCCATGGCGTTAGTTCTTCTATCCACAATACTCCAATTTCGATTCTCGATTTTGAGTTACCGTTCTGTGATTGGTTCACTCTTTATTTCTTACATAAGCATAAGCAGAGAAACTTGAAGCTTGCAAGCTTTTAAGTTAACGCCTTACGTGTTATACTTATGTGAACGCATTGTGAATGAGTCCGCTTATGAACGCAGTCCTAACTTTTATGTTAACACCATGCTTATGTTTATGTTTGCATTGTGAATGGGTCTTAAAGTCGGCGCGGCCATGGCGAACAAACAAGTGTAAATAATTGTGTATATACTGTAGTGTAACGTTGTGTGCGTGAGTGTGTAAATGTGATTGTAAATACAGCTTAAGAATGGATGAGAGTTTGAAAGTAATAAAAAAGAAAATGAAGACCAAGGAGGGCAAATAAATCAAAAGAACTTTGGGGGAAAAAACATTTTCAACTAAATCAAAGTCCAAAGAGGCCCTTCTATTTAATTTTAGAATAGAATATAAGTGAAGTTTTAGTGAGATTCATCAAGATATCTGGCCGGCCTTTGCTTCAAAAGCCTAATCGCCTGAAGCTATTTACTGAACGCCCCATACTTGAATAAACTCACGCCTCTCCAGGACTACTGGAGAGGGAATATTAAAAAAGCATGCTTCCCTGGTTTATTACTTCATGGTACTGGTGAGTCAATGGTTATATTCATTAGTACCGTAAGTAGAGACCACGTTTTTATTACGATGTGTTGGTGTCCTTCCTCCACTGAATTACAGGATCCGTCGCCGACCTATACGGCAGCTTAGGTGTGGTTTCCCCATCCAGGTATCTCCCACCCGAGGCGAACCAAAGCAGTCGCGGCTAACTCTAAGCCCCCGACATGAGGGTTAGTGTAGTGCATGGAACTGTAAATGTGAGTGTGAGGAGAGGAGATTGGAGAAGGAAGAGCAAGGAGAGATAATGCGTGTCCTTGGCTCGTTTTTGTGAATACTTTTGCCTGATATTGACCGAGAGACCCACGGTAAACCCGATCAGAGCAGCTGGTCGCTAGATTCTCCTCCGGACAGCGGCTCAATTCGGCCTAGTTATTTAGCTAGTGCCGATCCGGTGGCCGAGATCGCTAAGGCAGTAGTGCCGTAGCGATCTCGGACCGAAGGATCGCGGGTTCGAGTCCCGCCTCCGGCATGGTTGTATTGTGTTCGTCCTTTCACCCCCTATTATCATCATCATATCGGGGAAGGCAACGGGAAACCACTATGAATAATTCATCATCCCAAGAAAACCCACTATGGGTCACCTAACTGCCGTATATGGTAGATAGGACCAAAAAAAAATTTAGCTAGTATCGAAAGTGCTTCGCTGTCGAGATTCGAACCCCAGGACCTCCCGGTCAAATTGCTGCAATGGCAACCGTTGTTGCCTGAGCCATCTCAGCCTCAAAAAATTATTTATGTATTAAAGATTTGCTAAATTCATCGCTAACAAACAACATCGAGTTGCATTTCTAGCCGATAACGTATGTATTTTTTAGTTCTCTTGGTTAGAAATTCGAGTCGAAACTGCTTCGATATTATACCCTGGTTATTTTTAGTTTTTTTAACGTCACACGGAAACTTTGCAGGAGGAAGATATCAGTTCGGCAAAACCCCGCAATGCACGCATCTTCAAGCAGAGGTTGGACCGCCCGGTCACAGTCGCGGCATGGCAAGAGCCTGAGCCAGCGCAACCGGTATGAACAATACATCAAACACCGTCATACAGCGCGCGAGGAGAGAAGAGAACCTGCTGCACCGTTAGCGGCGCGGGGCCCCGCGGGCGAAGCAGGGTTGCACCTCCCAGGTACGAGCGGCGGTGGCAGGCGAGGGAGGGCGCAGGCGCGGGGGCGGGCGCGGGGGGTGGGCGCGGGGGTGGGCGCGGGGGGTGGGCGCAAGCACGAGGCCGGGAACAGACGCGCGGCGGCGCGGGTGTGGCTCGGGCGGCGGGGGACAGGGCGCGTTGGTGGGCAGCGGGCCGAGGGCGGGCGCGGGGGGCGGGGCGCGGGGGCGGGCGCGGGGGCGGGCGCGGGGGGCGGGGCGCGGGGGCGGGCGCGGGGGCGGGCGCGGGGGGCGGGCGCGGGGGGCTGGGGCGTCGGGGGCGGGCGCGGGGGCGCGGGCGCGGAGGCGGGGTGCGGGGCGGGCTGCGGTGGCATGTGCATGGGGTGGGGAAAAGGCGCGTGGGGTGAGCGGCGGGGCCGGGCGCAGGGGCGGGGGCGGGGCGCGGGTACGGGCGCGGGTGTATGGGGGAAGGCGGTGGAAGCGGGGGCGGGGGGGCTCGCGTGGGTGCGGGCGCTGCGGCAGGACGGAGGCAGGTGCATGAGCAGGGGTGGGGCGGGGGGTCGGTCTGGCAGGAGACACCTGTGCGGCGACATATTCCTCTTCAACTTCCCCCTCCCTCGGTACATGTAGTCATCGAGGAGCGCCAACACAACGTGATCGGTTCCACTTCTAAAGGCGTAGATGTAGTTATTATCATCCGGGACAATATTGATGTCACCCACCGTCATACAAATTCACTTCAAACCATTAAAGCCCAAATTAATTTTGTACCCATGGCGCTCACACCATTGTCCGTTCTGCCCGATCTGCAAAGTATGTTCTAATGTGTGAAATACTTTTCTGTACTTGCTGGACTTTCTGTGGGAGAACAGATTGCAAAATGTCTTTAAAATTAAAAAATAGTTTAACACATTATCTTCGTTATTAATTCACAACTATTATCTACATCAGCAGGTACATAAATAATTTTTCACTGCAATCATGAGCTTGGCTCTAAGAGAACGCCGGAATTTTCAATAATATATTACGCATGGCATTTTGTTAACAATCAAAGAAAGTTAACAGGCGAAACGAACACTTAGAAATATCAAAGGTTCCAATAATAAAGGTCTCAAACGATGAATCAGTTACTCGTTGCTTAAAGATAGAGAAAAAAACTACACTGGTGTCAGTTGTTAACTCCAATTGGTATACGACTGTTAATATAACTCACACTCTCAATATTCACCGACCAGTATTTGTGTCTCAGAAATAAGCGTTTACTACGTAGAGTCTAAGGCCTTAGGTTAAAGTTTCAAGAATAGCCGTTGAGTAACCACTGGGACTCCAACATCGAAACTCCTTACCTACGTGCTTCAATTTCAGATTTCGATTCTGTCTACCTGGCACAGGTAGTACAAGGCCTACTAGCGGCTCGGCCTTGCGGTCAGGGTTGAGTTAAGGGGTACGTGTGGTTAGCCCATAGACACGATGTGTGGTTAGCAACGTATACTGAGACAATGCAAGTCAAAGCGCACACTGTAATCTTGCCGGATTGGAAAATGAATCCGCGGTCGCGTCATGAAGCAGCTAGCACGCTGACCAATGAACTACCCGCGAGGGCAGGCATTAATGTTCGGTACCTAAAACTTCTCTTCTTCCGTGCCTAAATTCTGAGGCGTACTTGTGACACTTCGAAGTGGTGTCTTGAGTCTTGCTGTATTGCTGATACGCAATTTCCTGTTTCTTTCAAGAAGTAACTTCAATTTGAACACTCATGCTGTGCTAAACATAACGATGAACTTCCGTATTCCGTGAAAATATTTCAGTGGTACGCCCACTTTCTCTACATCAACGGCAGGTGTCTCTGGGAGCTGGAGAGAGACTTCCTGCGGACCAGTTTGACGGGAGGAGGTCAGATCTACATTTTATTCGAGAGAAGATGGAACGGGGAAGAGAAGCTACCTCACTGAAAATTGTGACGGCCAGAACACTAGATAACCCGAAAACCGGTCGCTGGGTAGTCCCTTAATTAAGCAGCAAAAAAACAAAAGAAACAACAATACTGATGCTTGAGCATGGCACATACATTCTCGTGGAGTCTTACAGTATCTTACGATATGTAACATTATACTAATTAAACGGACTTTTTTGCAATGTCCCAGTATATGTCGCTGTGTGACGATGAGAAATTCACTTTTCAGGTTGAGAAGATCCAAATACGGCGTGGGGATATCTACGCGCTAACCACACGACTCTCCTTAACCCATGGCCGCGAGGCAGGGACGTCGCCGGTAGGCCTGAGCCCGTTCACGGGCTATGGTGCCAAGTACATACATACAAACGGATTTTTTAGTGTGATCTAGTAACGACAAGCATGCCGGTGATTATTCAGCATGTGAAAAAGATCCTGCTACACCACTTGGGTGTTACTGACCAAATTAAACTCTTTGTTAAGTCAGTAGCGCCAATGAAGATTTCCATTTAAATTAATACTTGCTTTGTTATACGAGCACAGGTCACAATGCTGTAGAACATGATATTCTTCGAAAGTGTTATCCACGTGTCTTCTGCACTTATATTACTAAATCTCAAATTACGTAATTTCACCAACTCTTTCATTAACTGTGCCTTTTCGTAGTATATTTTTGAATGTTCTCATTTTCATTTATAGTAAGATATTTATATTGCAGTTGACCTATATAATAAATGCTGCAATGAAATATAATGGATGTTTGCAAAGTTTTCCAGGAAAACGACACTTACTGGCACACTCAGTGATAAGTATATATAACCAGAACCTTAATACTTCTCCTGTTTGATTAAAAAGAGTTACTTTGTCCCAACCGCAGGATATTTTGAAATAAATTTAGTGGACATTATTGTAACGTTTTTGAAGGTAGATTTGCACCACTAATGGTTAACTCTTGTTGATAGTTCACCTACTATCAATAGCCCTTCAATAGTAGGTAACCTTCGATAGTTAAACATCTATCAAAAGCCCGTATATAGTTCAATAGGACCCTGAAGCAATCAGATTGTAGCATGATTAAGTTTATTTGTTTTTTTCTTTTAACCTATTTTCCGTCAGGCACTTTTATTAGCGGGAATCTGAATTTGAGTTTCGCCCGCGGCACAAAACCGCCTAGCCGCCTGCCTAACCTGGATGAGCTCGCGATGTCACCAAAAATGCCAAGCAGAACGCGGTCAGTTGCTTCGCTTCTGCAAGCACCCCCAAGCGCCTTGCCGCGTTGCAGCGTGGGTGATTTAATCGCGCGCCTTGCCCGACCGGTTCCTCTCCTGAACGCACATTTTACGCTCTGATACGAAATCCACTCCAAGCGCCTAACGGAAACGCTCACGAAATGCGGCAACGTCGCTTGACCGGCGCCCGACTTGTCATTTGACGTTGCACAGGGCGTTCCGCCAAGTAGGGACGCGCCTAATAACTTTTTAACGAATCACATTTTCACTAGAGGGGCCGCGAAAGCCCGGACGACTAGTTTTTTCACAAGAACGGGGGTCAGGTAATACATTTTAAAATACATAATTGGAACATCATGATATAATGCTAAAGTATAATGTATAATTTTGAAAGTTGTACGGTATATCTTCTTGGAATAAGAACAAGATTAGAAAAGTTAATCGTCCATGACAATTGAAAGGCTTTCTTATATCAAGGAACTACCCCACATTTCTTGGGAAATTTAGTTATTAGCATGAAATAAAATTTCAATTATTATTCTTTTAGTGTAATGTGTTTTTTTAAATTCAGTATGGTCTTACATGCAAGTATAATGTGTTCAAAGGGTTAAAAGTATACTGAGTTATATAACGAAAGTTCTAGTAACGAACCCCATATATCAAAACTAGGTCAATGTCTCAGAGCCCTCGTTCTACTGATCCCCTCAATTGTATTCATTGCTCTAATAATCATATGAACGTGATTTATGACAACGCGAAATCGTATGCGTGGTAACTATAGATCTAATTCTTGAATTGGTTATTGATTGCAGAAGTCTTCCTCCGCTGCATGCCGAGATCCGGCGCCGACCCACCGTCGGGAAGCGTGGTTTTCCCCAATTAGGTATCTCCCACCAGCAGGGGCACCACCTCAACTGGTACAAGCTCTAAGCTCCCGACGGGTCTCCTGGGATAAGACAAGGAATGGGAAGGAGAGATCACGCGCGGCCCGTGGCCCATTTGTTAGGGTACTGCTTCCGCATTCGCCTGGTGTTGATCGAAAAGACCTCGTAAATATACCATCTCCTCCGGATAGCGACTGAATTCGACGTAGCTGGCAAGCCAATGTCGCAAATCCTGCCTCCATCGAGACTGGAACCTAGGACCTCCCGGTCAGAGGACTGCAGTGGCAGCAGTTGATGCCCTGAGCCATCTCTCCCGGTCGGAGTGTCAGCTGCGTAACATACGTGACATCACAAATCGTGATTGAACTGTGCGAATACCGGCGCCAATTGCGAGATCTTTCATTTTCGCATTTTCATTATGGCATCGCTTTCGTCGGGTGATTCTTTAAGACTTTGAAGGACTAATTCTTTGAGGTTCCTATATAGTTTGAAGAACTGTATGCATATGTAATGTACACAATTAGAAAAATAAACAAATTTGTCATAAACGATTTTATTGATTCTTGACATTTCTCGAACGAAATACCGATCTCTAAGTTGTTCAAAATTCGTACATTCAACATTATGATACATCGTGACCTTCAAAGTTTATATTTTAATACTTCTTACCTGTTCATCAGTCTTGTAGAAAATGTTGGTTGTGCAATGTATGTAGTTTCACAATTGTCCGTCAATTTTCCTGATGCGGACCACTGGGAACACGCGGTAGCCAATATACACATTTACTGTTGTACGTATTTACTGTTGCCAATATTTGTATTTAAGATGGTATCCCTGATTATTTTTAAAATAACATTTTCTCAATTATTTTTATTTTTATTCTTATGTTGCATTTCATTATATCCGGTCGTTAGTGATCCCACCTCCGTTACTCCCTCTTCGCGGTATTCCCCTGCTCTTCCACTGCCTTCCAACCATTCTCCCCCCCCCCACACACACACACACACACACGGCCCTCTCTCCGCCACAGAGCACACCCCACAGTCACCGGGACGGGTTTTGACAATGAAAGGGTGATGGATGAATGGGTAATTAAGGCTAGGTAATGGGAATACGGCCTGGCGGATTCGCTCATTGATCAGAGTACTCACTTTCCATGACGCGGCCCCCGCTTCGATGCCCGGTCAGACATGATTATACTGTTTGCGTTTTCCTTGCAATGTCCCAGTATATCTTGCTGCGTGACGAGGAGAAAATTCACTTTTCAGGTTAAGAATATTGGAATACGTCGTGGGGATGTCTTCGTGCCAACCACACGCACCCTCTAACCCATGGTCGCGAGACCGGGACGTCTCTGGTAGGCCATGGTCCGTTCACGGGCCGACGCGTCAAGTACAAACAACAAAACTAGAGATACGATGGGCCTTCCTTCCCACAGTCTCTTGAGGAAAACATCTATAATATGGCGCGATATGTTGGGTCCCATATAGAATTTTGCAGCAAAGGAATCTAGAAAAGATCCAGCGTAGAGCATCAAAATTTACTTTCAGGTGTACCAAGAATAAAGGGGTATAGGAGTCACTGGAAAGGAGGAGATTAAAATCACGTCTCTATACAATGTATAAAGCGTACACACGCCGTCGAGCGTGGAAAGTAAATCAGAGTCGATTAGGGAAACCTACATATTTCGGCAGAGCGGATCACATGCATTCAGACAACAATTCAGAAAACGGACGTTGGGAAATATTCATTCCCGAATCGAACTATTAAAGACTGTAACAGTTTACCTATGACAATCTTCCATCACTTTTCTCATAGTCTGAGCAAATTAAAAATAAATTAGTTTCGTGTTTGTTGATATGTGTGTTATAAAAATATTTAATAAAATTCAGTGTAAGTAACTATGTCTTCTATGTAATTAAATATTATTAATTTTATTATTAATGTTATTATTATCATTATTATTATTAATTATGTGCAGTGCAGTGGCGTGAAGTGCAGTGTTAAGTTCAGTAATGTTAAGTTAGTGTATTCTTCCACCAAGTTCTCAAACTTAATTGCAGAATTATTAATAAACCTAATCTAATCTAATATATGCCTTATGGAGGATTTGAACTACTCTCTCTCTCTCTCTCTCTCTCTCTCTCTCTCTCTGTACATCCGCCACTGTCGCTGCCACGTGAAAAGGCAGTCTTACTGCTAAATACCAAAACACTAAAGAGCCAAAATTGAATTTTGAAGCTTGTGGTTTCTCTAAAATCAATTATGTGAGTAGCTAGCTTTTCCATCACTTTCTGGCAATTTTCAATAGGAAACATTTTACTTTTTCTTTATGTAAAACTCATCGTACAAAACACGTAGTAAACATCATTAAAAATTACATTTATGGTCGTTATTTCTGATGAAAATTGGAATCTGTAGTTGGGGATATCTTCCATGGCTATCTTAATCAATCTCCTTCTCTCTCTAAGACGATAGAAGAGAATAGTCGAGGGCAAAGTGCAGTTTAAGATGGAAAAGACGGCTGTGACAACGGCATAACTATTTTGAAAATTTCTTTCTTGCTGCCTTTCCCCTGCGACAACGCTGATCTGAGTTTACTGATTTGAATTCTCGACTGTTCTCAACATCACCAGGTACTAAAATAAGATATAACATATTAATGGTCAGACCTAAGAGAACGTCGGAGTTTCTGTAAAGTAATTACGTAAGACGAATGTTTCGAATTGAAAGTACATAAGCGTTCAAAAGCAAAACTATTACTTATGGTTAGGAATGGTTCTAATAATAAAATTCCTAAAAGATAAAAAGGTAAGCCTATACCTAACTTTTTTTACGAGTGTAGGCCAACTCAGACCACGGGTGCATCCTGCTTCAGCAGGTACAAGTACCTTTATGGGAGGGGAGGGGCCATCAGCATTTTAGATGAACACCGATTTCTATCCCCCAAGGTTGTTAGTCCTGGGGGTATGAACGATGAGGTGATGGTGATAGTGAGGGATGAAAGGACAACACACACACACAAAGACCTACACAACTACACCCATGCCCGTGGCGAGAATCGAACCGCGGTCTTCTAATCCGACTACGACACTACTGCCCTAACTATCTCGGTCGTCTGACCGGTTCTTTACCTAAATAAAGATATAAGGAAAAATCTATGATGTGGTTCATCTCTAGTAGATCCCCCACCCCACCTTGTTGGAATACGTCTGTTAAGCAAGCAGGAATCCCCATAGTTGGCGAGTCGCCCTGTGCGGGGTCCTGTTGTCTGGGGCAGAGGCTGCCCCTCCCGTTACGCCGTCGGAGGGGAGGGCGTGGCGGGGAGACCAAACGAACGGGCTCGGACGGGACGGGACGGGTCGGCACGGGGTGAGGTGAGCGGCTGCGAGGCATGCAAATCCGACGGGAGCCGCCTTCCAGAATGCTGCCTGTTCCATCTGGAGCAGCGGTAACAGCCCACGTCAGGCACGGGCGCTCAAGAACGATGCAAAACTCGCATTCTCTCACATTCCCTCACATTTAGGAAACTACTGCGTTTTACTTTCGCGTACACGTAGTATAGATGTAATGCTGACAAAAACGACACCGATATTTTGATGGGACACGTCGGGGGAGGTATCAGCTACTGAAAAAGGGATTTTTCCAAAAGTCTGCCCGTCCGTACGTCCATCTCTCTGTCCCTTTATCAGTCCGTCCATCCGTCCGTGCCTTCGTCTGTAAGTTAACAACACAGCGCAAATAGCAAGCAACGGATTTGCATCAAAATTGCTATTCTCCAATCGATTGGAATGATGTCGTCATTCCAATTCGAAATGTTTGTTTTTAAATTTTCTGGGCTAAGAGAGGAAAATTCATGTCCAGAGCACTTTTCAAAATTTTCTTAAAAGTTGTTCCAAACGTTTTCGCTTAAATAGACGCTAGTACGCTACAAAAATAGTGGGTGTCCATTTTTCGTTAAACGTCCTACAACTACTTATATTGGAGATGGAGACTTTTTCTTAATAACGTCCATTCTTCAAAATAAGGTATTTCATTAATGTTACGTACAATTTTTTTAAAAGATATTCGACACTCTCTTACGACTTATTATTAAGGGGTAAACATTTTCTCTCAATATCTCCATTAAGAATATATATTATATCATAACATGTATACTGCTTTCGAAATATTCGTAGTTTTCCAGTAATTCTGGGTTAATTTCCTAGAAGTTTGTTAGTTTCATAATTACCGTATGGGTTTGTCAGTCTTAATTTGCACTGCACACACGACAACCGAGAGGCTACGCGCCAGCCCCAGAAGTCAAATGGATAAGTTTCAAGTCTTTATCGAAGTATATAAACGTATCGTTAATATAAACGTTTCAATTTTGGAAAAATTAAAAATATGCATTTAAAAAAATTGTTTGGATACTAGTTTTTAAGTAAAAGGTAAATAATTTATTGGAATCTTCGCGCTGTAGCAATACTATTTTTAATGCATTTTCACGATAAATTATAGGTACTTAATTCTTTAATGATATCTGTGTCTTTAATGTCTCGGCATCATTTACATGAATTGAGCTTATTAAGATATTATATTTTAATATCATGTGCAATGTGAACATGAAATAATATATTTAACCGAGATTTGGTTTAAAATGACAATTGAAATTGAGAATATGCCTAACAAGAAGGTTCCCGGTTATAACATCATCGCCGGGACTCTACTAAAAGAATTGCCACGCAAAGCAACATTTCCCACCGGACGTTCCCAATTAAATATCAAAACGAATTGTCTCATTTCGTTCCAATCCAATCCGGAGTACCCCAAGGTAGTGTACTTGCCCCTGTCTTATACCAGCTCTACACATCAGATGTGCCGAAAAGTGGAAAAAAACTATAACAGATTTGCAGAGATGACCCTGCCTTATTAGCCACGGATGAAAAACCCAATTGAAGCGTCAAGAAAGCTACAAACGCATCTAGTATTGATTGAAGAATGGACACACAAGTGGAAAATAAAATTTAACGAAAACAAATCATCCCACATAGCTTTTACTCTGAGAAGACAAAAATGCACCGTAAACTAATTTTGCAGATTTAAAATGTAAATTATTTAGGAATACATCAGGACAAATGGCTTACCAGGACACGGCACATGCTAGTCAAGGAGAAGCAACTTCAGCTACAAGTGAGAATACTATATTGGCTACTAGGACACCATTCGAACCTATCCTTAGACAATAAGTTATTGATCTACAAAACAATAATTCCTATATGGACCTACGGCATCCAAATTTCGGGCACTGCAAGCAGGCCATATCTCTCCACTTTACAGAGAAACCTAATGGTCGGTTGTTCTGATCGGTAGATTTTCGCGGTAGACTCAACAGAAGGTTTCTCAAATCAATATAACGTGAATACTGGAATAGTGCTCTAACAAACGGGCCACAGATCGCGCGCGATCTTTCCTTCCTCATCCTTGTCCTATCATCTCCCCACACTCGCATACACTTACATTTATATCCACTACACTACCACAGATGACGGAAGATTTAGCGGAAGTTTAGAGAATGTTCTTGCTGGGACGGTGACCCGCTGGGGAGATACCTGACGTGAGAAATGACCACAAATTAATGCGACTATTGTCCATAGCAGATGTTCTACCCGGAAACATTAAACAATTAATAAAATCATTGAGTCCTCTTCATAACTCAATTAATTGGTCTTTTTGCAACACAGATACAATAACAATATCTGTTTACAAAAGTTTTGTGTTCACGCTAACCGGACGGTGATAGATGCCGGCAAAGACAAAATATTTTCGCCGCTATCGCTGGGCGGTGAGTGCATGGACATGCCACGCCTACGCATGTTAGATAAGGTAATGCTCATAGGAGATACATGCTCTTATATTAGTGAAGTTTGTCGCGTTACGTGTCTATCACGCGTGGTGAATCGACCTTCCAGTGCAGTAAACAACAGATAATGCATTTATCGTTTTTATTTTTCGGTCATTCGATGGAACAAAAAATTGTTTTAAGATACGTAATGAATTGGCCTGCAATCCTATTTGATAGTATTCTAGTGTCATCGCAGCCATTGGAACACATTTGTTAGGAATGGAAATCATATTTTCGCGGTGATTATTACTCTGAAGTGCTTTTTCACGAATTTCACATTCGTTTAGAAAATGCACGTCCGTTCTCATTAACAATCTCTTTGGTATCAAATTAAAATTGTAAGAAATTTCAAAATCTTGTTATTTTCAAAGCAGAATTCAGGGGCATGGACCCTCCGAAACCCCACATTAAATCTTTAGTAAAAAATATTTTTTTCCATCCACTGCAACATTACTTAATTTCAGATGTTGGCATTTTATAATGTCTCTCAATAAAGTGTACCTATAGTGAATCGCCTCAGCTGGGATAATTTATACTTCATCAAGAATATGTCTCATTTTTACGTAAATATATGTGCGAATTCTTGTGCTCTTTCAAAGTTACATAACAGAATATTCAGGCATAAACAGAGTCTTGAAATACATTACACTGAAAGAAGGTTGTTTAAACTCCTGAATTACACAGCACCGGATTACAGGGTACTTGTGCACTCAATAAAGAGCGACAAAAAACTGGAACTTCCAGCGGTAATGAAGCGAACCACACGCTAACCCGCTTGCTAATTGCATTACTTTCTATGGTTCTCTCACAGGTTTGGACTATTGATAGAACTAAATGGAGCGATTCGCCTCAGATGTATCAACTCTACCCCAACGGATTCGTAACTAAATATTGAGCAAAGTTTTCCTAAGAAGGTTATTATCTAATAAACCTTTTTTTTTTAATTTTACAATTATTAGTCCAAGCTAGGCTTTCTGCCGAAGAGCTTTGCATTTCGCGTCTTAAAAGATCGCGGTTTCTAGAGTTCCGCACGGTGCAGATTCAGGCTACCGTACTTCTGCCCCCCCCCCCCGCCCGCGCATTTTCAGAACGTAGAGTTTTGTCGATGTGCCTATTGTAATTTCTTTTCCACAACGTATAGGAAAGGTAGATTCTGCGCATTGGACATGCGTAGCGAAGCGTCAACCCGCTTTAAAAAATTGAGGTTATGCAACGCGAGGAGAACGAAACAAAATAACCCAAACGCGATGGGAAACTATATCGCACTTGGTGTATTTTGTTTCATTCCCGTTATGCATAAAAATGTCGGCCATTGGCCGAATTCAGTATTTGAGTGTAACATGTACAGTGCGTCAGGCAAGTCTCTCCGCACCGAGCCGAGTCAAAGACGGTCACCGAACCTATTAAAATTCGCATTTATGTTTGTAGCAACCAGACCAATGGGAAACAAGTCAAAGGGACAACACTTCCAGCGTCTGTTATGATTGTGGAGAACTCAACGTATGTTTTCTTTTGTTGCAGGCCGCAGCTCATACTACACATTTAATTCCTGTTGCAACTCGTAGCTCATTTACTTCGTGCCACTGCGGAGAGACTTTCCTAGCATATTGTACAAAATATCGCGTTCTACGCAACGAGCTAGAATATACTACATAGAGTGGAGCGCTCTCGGTCGACGCCACCATGTTTTTTGCAGTAAATACATGAGAGGTGCCTGATGGTGGCGTGATGTTTGTATCAGATCTTATTTCTGTATGATTGTCTTTTCGTTTATCTGTATTTAAATTATATTAGTGGTTAGAAAATAATATTCACAATGTCTTTAGTATGTTTGGCATATAACTGTAAAAACAGAAGCCATCAAACCAGAAATGTATCATTTTTCAAGTTTGCCGACTTATTTGTGATCAGTTTGTTTGCTTTTTATTGCAATAATATTCACTTTCAAGCTTTAAGTTAACTACAATAACATTTCAACATATTCCATTCTTAAGACAATAACCGATGGAGGAAGCAACGGGTATTTAAAGATTCACAATTCGCTCTCCTAACATATTGTCATTCCTTTTTTAAATACTTGGTTTTTGGTCGTGAAATACAGAGTAAGAGGATTAATATTTTTGCGCGACCCACGCCCACCCGGCCGTAACCAGCACCAAACAGAATACTAGAATACTCTGTTTCTCCGGAGGGCGCTGCTCTGACTGCAAAAATCTTGTCTTCAATTTGATGCAAAGACGCAGGCACTTCAGCCACTGTGCGTAGCACATTCTGTGTCGTTGGTTCTTCGAAGGAGGAGGGGGACTCACCTGCAGGCGCGAGGGGTGCTGCGTGGGGTCGGCGCGCGCCGCGGCGAGCGCGGTCACGTGGCCCGCCGCCAGGACGTCGTCGGCCGTGGCCGCGTGGGCGGGCGGCAGCGCCCAGGGCAGCGCCGCCACCACGCGCCCCGCGCCGCCCTCGCCCTGCGCCACCCACGCCGCCTGCAACACCGCACCACACCACAACACGTCACACACAGGCGCATACATAAGATGCAATGGAAAAGATTGGAATATGTAAAGGTATCTCTGCGTAATTGTACACAGGGGAGGTGAAGGTATTCGGGCTCTTAAAGGCTCCACTATTCGTCCCGGTCAGTACAAGGAGCAGGCTGTGTGGCGAGCACAACGCCCCTGCCGCCTTTAGCCCCCGGAAATATTTGGTACTCACTTGGAAGAGAGGCTGAGTCGACCCCTAGAGCCGTCCTGAAGTTAGCAAGCCAGTGCCCTACCACTGAGCCACCGTATCTCCAAATACGTAACAAATAAATATGTAAGTAGATGCCGCGAAGTCAACCACATCGATCGAGAAATATCAATTTTGGTAAAAGTCCTGCTTACGGTTTACCCGCAAAGCGTTGCTCATGGACGATCATGGTCGAGGGTTTAACTGGAAACGCTCGCCTATGCACAATATATCTGGAAATATCCATGGATTTCGCGGCGTGCATCCCTACATTATTCGAACTCCCAGCCATCGAGTCTGGCGTAATATCCCAAGCCCCTTCGCCACCAGGAAGAAATTAGAGGAGATCAGAGGAAACTGTCAGAAGAGGAAACTTAGGCTATATAATACACGGGCGACCCTCGTGTGATCTGCCTACCTCACGCCTGTTGTAAATCTGCAACAGTATTGTTGATCTCAGTGGAGAAGATTGACATCAATGCAGTGGCGACTGATATATGTACAACCAGTGAAAGCCAGACCCACAACTAAGGCTTCTTCGTGTATATTACCCTTAAATCTAACCATATACTGAAAAGCTTCGGTACTACCTCGTTCCACTTGTAAGTCTGCCGTCACTGCTATCTCCTGCATTGATCATACAACTTCGAACAATGAGCCAAAAACAGGTTTACCAACGAAATTCCTTTCGTGAGCGGAGTTTGGTGGTGTATGAGTTCCTACATCCAACCAAGGGGTAAAATGTGCTTGATGAGCCTGCTTCGCTCATGCAGTACATATGGCACCGATTCTGCTTCATTAGTCGAACAATGGGAAACAATGTGCAGGCGACCGATTTAAAAGTGGCACAAGGCAGAGGTCTCAGTGCTTCTTCGTGTATACGAATGCTCATTCGCGGTTCAAACGACGTGAACGTGAGGTCATAAACATGTAGTTTTAACTTCAATGTGATCGTCCAATTCATAATCACTGCGAACGAGAAGGCATCCACTCATCATTACAACAACTACGATTCGTGGACTAGGTCTGGAAGTTCTTCACGTCAAAGAAATCAAATTAAACGCAGGAGGAATGAAGGAAAAGACTGTATTGGTGAAAGCAAGAATGTGAAAAAAACAAATGAGGCGATATTCTTATTTCATAGTATATAAATTTACTCAAGAATCCGCTCCCAACGAGCATAAGCGATCTCCTGACTGTGATTACAAATAGACGATTTAAGCAAGTGTTGATAGACCACATTCAACTACCTTAAGGAAATGTTGACAGAAGGACACACTACCAATGAAGATCAACGAGAAGAAGTTTAATCAGGTGATACAAATTTTGAATTCCATACCACATGTGTTGCATACAACAAAAACGTTGTTTCTAGCGGTGCACTTTGCCAACAGCGCTGAAGCAGAAATAACTTCATGAGTATTTAATTGTATGATGAGAGAGAATGTAGAGATGTAAAAGTTATGAATGAATGCTAGTTCGATAAAATATTGGTTCATAATAATAGATTCTTTTATAAACTATTTTTCTTGAAGGAAAAGAGGAAAAAATATGACAAATAACAAACAACTGTTTCTTGCGCATGAAAATGTAAATTAATTTGAAAAATAAATCGGGAAGAAATTTGATGTCACGTCGTTCAAACTATATGCAAAGATAAATAAGACAAAAGATTTTCAACATAATTTGAATGAAATTAATAATTACTGAAATGATCAAAAATAAAATTAATAATATTTAGAAATATGTTTTTTGACGTGTCTTCTTACTTCTCCAAATACTTCATTCCTTCACACACGTTCGTTATCAGTCGCATAAAAATACATAACATACTTTTCCAAACTTCGGCCTCATGTGTACACAAGCATCTCTGATGTTGCGAAATCGCCAACATCGTAGGAGGGTTAGAATTAATTCAAAATGAAACTTAAATGAACTGGGAATTTGTACTTAAATGCTTGGTGCCATTTCACTTAAATGCAACTATTGAGAACAGTGAACACAAACGCATACGTGAATATAAATACAATAATAAGTCGTAGTAGTGAAAGTAAGCAAATTGCAATCTTCACTGTTTATTTTAAAGTAGTTTAAGAAAAATTTGCTCTCTTGTACAACAGAAAGAGCCAATAACATTGTAGAAAGTTTTTTTAGATGTTAATGTAGTTTCCAAGAGCATGAGTTGTCATTGTGTTATATTGTAGAACACAATATAATCATTCATTTCCCCGATGAAATCACAAATCATTGTCAAATCGCCGCGATCTTGTTCGATTGTCTACAGAGTTTTTGAGTCAGATATTTATTTCCTTGAGGCGCTACTGTATTGCTCAGTAGTCTTCAGGTATTCTGTTTTGTTTTCGTTAATTATCAATGGTATGACCATGTAGTAAAAGTCTATAAATACATGATCTGAACCCTCTTAGAAATTCTTTCATGAAAAATGACACTTGAATGTTCTTAAATCGCTCGGCCTTAATGGAAATATTTCTTTAGAAGGTGATGCGTCAATATCTGGGTAATATCAGGAAATTATTTTGAATAACTAGAATAAAATTACAAAAATCTAGTGGGAATCGGCAGAAAACCGAAATTAGCTCGTAGTCTTACTTTCGTAGTCTTATGAAATGTATAATTTGGATGCAACAATGAATTCTAAAAGTGCTGATGGTGAGACACCTTCATTCTACGGGAAAGTTATCTTCCCGCTTTCTCCCCCATGAACAGAGAGGGAAGCTAACACCATGAAATATTTTTTGCAGATTTTGGAAAAAATGTCACGATTTCTCTTAAAATTATTGAACAACTACTCTGTAAAAAAAGTACTTGGTGTTATTTAAAGATCTAAAATGCAGGGATAAACTGCATTGAGAACGAAATATCTGACTTTAATATTGGAGGTGGCGGTGTAGTTTCATAAAATATTTGAAGTCTTTCAAATTTTGACGTATTTATAAGTCCTTCTTGAATTCGAACAAAAACAATTAAATGAAAACACATGTTTAGAGAACGAGAAACGCCACATGGGTATCATGTAAAATACCTCCCAAAATACACCTTAATCATCACCAGAATGGAACGACTATTTTACTTCCCTCATGTATGTCAAGTTTGAGCTCAAATTCCTTTAATGCGACCGAGGTGGGCGTGACCCATCCATCACAGACATCCCGATTTGGGGATACAAAATTGCGTGTCTCTCCTCACCACCTGCATCACTATTAACTAAGTTTTTAATAGCACTTACAGAACTTAATCCTGACGTGTGTACGACGTTACAGCTTAAAGAACTTGTAACTCGGGTTTTGCGACCACAAATTCGAGATCATATTGTTCAGGTGATTCCAACACTTTGCCTTTTTTATATTATCCATATACAGAAACTATTTTGTATTGAAACACGAGCTACGTGACCGGGAGAGCTGACTTAGAGCACCATTTGATGTCACTGCAGTGTTCTTGACCGGGAGGTCATAGATTCGAGTCCCGACGATGGCGATATTTTCGACACTCGCTACATAGCTACGTCGAATTCAGTCTTTTTATGGATTTATTTATTATCCTTCATAAATAGAAGTCACTATTTTCACTGAAAAGCTCACGCGCATCCATACGTATTCACACATAAACGAATGTTTTCCGGTATTTGCAGATTATTTGCCCCTATGAATTTTAATTGATAAATGTTTTCAATATTAATGAACTGTAGTCCCTTTTATTCATTAAATCCGACACTAATTTATGGACGGCTGCTTTGATAGGTAGTTTTCCGAGGTTTCTCCGATCAACTCCAGGCGAATGCGGGAGCAGTACCCCAACAAGCACGAATCGCGATCTTTCCTTCCTCTTTCTTGTTCTATCCTTGCCCCTTGCTCACACACACCTACACTTCAATGCACTACACTACCACACATGCGGAGAGACCGGTCGGGAACTTAGAGAATTGCCCTCTAGTGGGAGATACTTGTGTGAGGGAAAGCCGGACGGTAGGACGACGCCGACCTCACCATCTAGAGGAAAAACATTACCGCCATCTTCGGAGTAAAACGGTCATTGCACTTACGGAACTCATGATTTAAGCTGTTGTCGCGCCCGAATCATCAAACTAAAAACATAATATAATAGTTCTGTCGTCAAATTAACCAACCCGAACTCCTCTCGCATCTAGCCCAAGGGGAGAAGAAAAGGGGCACAAAGGGACAAGAGGGCTCAAGAAAACGTGCGCGGGTAGAGAATAGTTACTCTAAGAAGGGGCCACTTTGACAAGTCAGGACGCAAATGAACGTCCTGCAGGGCGATGACATTGCAAGAGATAGCGATGAAGCCATTTACAAATGAGCCAAATGTAAACGAACGCACTGACAAAATGAGCGTAAGGGCTTGACTTGCAGTGATATTGCCAGCAATGCCCAAGTAGTAGCTGTCCCTTCATACAGTAATCCGCCTCCAATCCGCGTGCGCAGCGACTGACCTGCGCGGCGACGCGCGCCCGGCGTCCGCACGTGTCGAGCAGTCGCAGCCCCAGGGGCGGCAGGGGCGGCCAGGCGGGCGGCGTCGCCCTCAACGCCCACGCCAGCGCCGCCGCCGCCCGCGCCGCTCCGGCCTCCGCCGCCGCCCCCGTCCCGGCCAGCTCCGCCGAGGCCTCCGCCGCCTCCGCCGCCCCGGCGCCGCCGCCCGCGCACCCGGCGCTGGCCCGCGCCGGCAGCAGCACCGCCACTTGCCAGCCTCCGTCGCCGCCGCCGCCTCCCGCCGCCACCGCAGCCACCGCCGCCAGCAGCAGCAGCAGCCCCACTGCGCCCACACAGCGCATCGTCACACGAACCCGATCGACGGGCTACCACCTATCAACCACCTAAGCACCAGCTGAGGTTAGGAAGCAGAAACTGGGCCACGAGTTTTCGATCAAACTTCCTATTTCTGCACACGCTCCACGCGCGCCGGCAGGCTAATGTCTTTCTGACCATTTGTCTGTCTTCCTACGTTGCATGACTGGTCATAGCTGCCCGTCAAGGAGAGGAATGGTCACAACGTGGTGGAATGACGTTCATTGCACTCTTCGTGCGTTCAGAAAGCAGCATTTACTCTTTGTTGGCCATCGCACGTTTGTCTTCGTTCCTTAGAGCAAGGTCTGCTCGGGTGAGCGATCGCTGTCCGTTACCTATTACACAGAGTTTTCACACGAATCTGTGCCGTACGGGAAGGTCGCTTACGTTCATTATCAAGGTCACGCACTGTTAAAGGCCCTGTCTACGTGATATTGACATTCGTGGAGTTTTGGCCCGAATCTGCCAGGAGGCGAGTGCTACTTTCTGTAATGGCAATGGCAGGCAAGAATCTTTGCGAGATTGCGTCAGTTTTCACACGATTTGCATGCCGGTTCACATATATTGTAAACACACTACACAAACTTCTCCCTTTGTAATAGTTTGCACTTGGGGTTTCACGGAAAAATCACTGTGTGTCACTAAGTGGTGGAACTTCTTGACGATTCTTTTATCTTTATAATCCTTCATAAGTAGCAGTCACTATTTTCACTGATAAATCTCACACGTATCCATACGTATCCGCACATAAACGAATATTTTCCTTTATTTTCAGATTACTTTCCCTTATGAATTTTAATTGAAGAATGTTTTATATATTAATGAACTGTAGTCCCTTTCATTCCTTAAATCCGACACTAATTTATGCCCGCATGTACTCGAGATGCAACACACACTGATCAATATTAGTTCGTCCGATTGTATTAGGAAGTTATTAGTCAGTTCGTATGAGCTGTCCAACTCGAACACTGTGAGTTGCGTGTCACCCGGTTCGATCCGAAGCTTGTAGGTCGCAACGCACGAGCCGTCCTCGGCGATGAGGACGTGCGGAGGAGCGAGGGCGCCGGCCGCGTGATGCTGAGGCACTGAGGAGGACGTCGAAGGCGCGCGCGCACGCGTCCTCAATGAGGACGGGCCGCCGGGCGGAGCGGGAGAGGGGGAGGGGAAAGGCGGGCGAGGAGACGCCGCGACTGGTCTCCCACGGCCCTCTGGATCGCACCCGTTCACAAGCGGTCCGCGGGATATGATGTGCTCGCGCTTTGTTCCTTCCCTCGCAGATAACGAAGGCGGGCGTTGGCTTTTTCTCAAACTACTTTCTTCGTTGTAAACAATCTGCGTAGATTTGTGTCCGACGATAAAATGGCGCTTGTAATTGCCACTTCGCTCGTACTACTTTGGCACGGTCAGTTCTCTCTTGCCTTTTATTCACCCGTAAATCAGCTCGTTACGGGTTGTTTTTAATAAGAGTTATTTTTCAAACCATTTTCCTTCTACACCAATGTAGCTGCACCCCAGAAGAAACCTAAATTATCTACAAGAATATGACGCATTTTATTGCATTAATTACCACCCCTTATTAAAAGGCAATCCTCAATACAGTTTACAGTATATTTCTTCGTCGTCTCAAATTATTTTAGCGACCGTTATCATTGTTCATGCAGAAAGAGTAGTCAGAGATATTATTTACTTCGCCTCATTATATGACATTCTTTTCCGGCTGGGTTGGAGATAGCAGTGCGGTGTTTTGTTTTCTCCGGGGCCTAATGAAAGCCCAGAAGTTTCGCTGGCGGAGGTACAGTTAGCTCTAGTGGAGCGGCGGAGTTGTCGGCGGCGGCGACGATGGCGGCGGCGGTGGCGGCGGCGACCGCGGCAGGTGAGGCGAGTCAACGGCCGCTGCGGTGATGCCGTTACAACCGGCTGCTCCTCGCGTTGATCACCTCAAGGCGACGCAGCCTTCGGGCGCCCACCACGTGCGCGATTCTGTAGTCATCTCAACGACGCACCGATTCACCAAGCGTTTTTGCATATGCGCGATATCACGTCGATCTTATTTCTGACACACGCCACACTGAACTGATTACCGCATGTACGGGTCAAGATGTTGCAAATCAGGCGAATTTCGAAACGTGCAAGTGGTTCCACACAACATTCGGCTTTTTTAACTCACTAGTTACTTTTTCATATATTTAATAATTATCTCTAAATTGTAAGATATAACTTATCCATAGCAGAACGTAATACTGTGTTTGCACTAAATAAAATGGCCTTCTAGTTCATTTTACACTGTTTCCTTGAAACTTACGAAAGCACTACACGGCACTTTTACGAGCATTGCCGCGTTATGTGTTGCTTGAAAACAGAGAAGTGCTTGACCGGGTCTTCGGTTCCTTTCTTCAGGAGCACTAGGAGTCCGACGCTGCCCTTGCGTGCGCACTTGGCGCACGAACGCAGAACTGCGGATGTGGGTCGGTTTTTCTCGGTGAAGTCTTCTCTTTTCGAACTGTTCAACGCCGCCCTAGTTCTCGTTAAGCAAATTACGAAGGTGTTCTTATTTTTCATCAGAAGAAAGTGATTGTTGTCACGATAGTACTATTTACTGAAAATTAAAATCTAGTTTTGAAGCTCGATAATCATTTCGTAATGCACTTTTTTATTTAATACTCTATGCGCAAAATTATATTTAAAACATCGATTTTTGATCACTGACACTAAATTCATTATTTCTTCACAATAATTGCATCAATGTCCAAAATCATAAGCCAGTAGAGAACGGATGATTGTTGTGATGAGAATCTTCTTTGTCTCAGGTTCAGAAGCTGGTATCTGGTGTTGACAATTAACTGTAAAACGCTGTATTAATTATTGGAGGCTCCATTAAAGTATTTCCGTAATAAAACTTCTAACCAATATTTCACTCGTAAATTTCTATTTAACACAATCGCTGGAGATTGGTCATAATTTCAGCGACAACAATTAAACCAATGTTCAAGAAATCTTCTTCACTGTCCGGGTGACGCCGCGTCGCATGCTGCGAGGATAAGGACTTGAGCCGCGGAAGCTTACGTTTACAATATCCAAGCCAAATCACCACTATCCGACAACAGACGCGTGTGGTTGGTAACAGTGCAGGTCTTCATTGTTGTCTCGTCCGCGCCCGCCCGTAGCCGGAGGTCTGTCCGCGTCGTGCCGTACGCGCGCAGGGGCGATCGGTGCGTAGCGGTGCTGCGGTTCCGTTCCCTCGCTCCGCCGCAGCCTCTCGCCAGACGAGGGTCAAGGTCAGGGACCACGTGGTGCTTCGCGCCGCCAGCGCACCCGGATGCAGCCGTACAGCACAGCGCGCCCAGGCACTTCCAGTGTTTCCGCACACAGCAGAAAAAGATATGGCACGTTCTGTTCTGTCACGCGAGCGGATTTTTGCTACTCATTGTGAGTATTCATTTCGCAAATGTTGGCTACCTTGTGCCGGAGCTGTTGTAGTTCCTATTATTTTTGTTATTTCGAAAATAGACGAATGTTCACATGAAATCAATGCATTTATGTAGCTAAAATGCGATAAATGTACACTTCAAAACTTAGGAGTACGTTTTAAGAAATGTTATATATATATATATATATATATATATATATAAACGAATAATTCTTTGATTAAATTTCAGTCTGTTGCAAGTTGAATTATCGCCTGAAAAAAATTATTCTTACACCTTCGAAGGGGAAGTAAAGCCGGCTGTCCGATGTTGTAGATTTAGTGTATGTAAAAGATCATCAAGCCTAAAAGAAGTCTCTGAGCTAAATTCGAAATCGCCTGTTTCGTCGCCCGATTTTTTTTTTCGCTAGATGGTCAAAGAAGCGAAGCAAAATGTGTGTGGTCAGACGGAAGAGCGGGCCTGATGACCCGAATCTCGCCTCGTAAAATAGGTATTAACTAACTAACCTGCCTTTTTACATCCGTTTGATGACTTAATCCACACCATACTACATATTCTCATCTGCTTTTCGACATGATTTGTATCAATCGTTCACTGTTCTTGCTAGTGATGATATCTGAAAATTGTAAATCACTGGTGAAAACTATCCCTTACCTGTAACAGCACTAACTGAACTGACACTTACGGTCACATTTGGCTGACGGAATTACATTTCACAGAGAGATATTCAATTATCTATTATAAAATATGTCAAAAAAATGTCTACTGAACAAATCGTAGTATTTCTACAATGATCTACGCAAACAAACTAAGATGTACAATACCGAAAACAAACATTGAGGCTTGTCTCGACTGAGATGTAAGAGAACAGTTCCTTCTTCCGCGACCTCTGAGCACGAAGTACCACCGACGTGGTTTCTTGATAACATGCAACGGTCAGCTGACTGCGCGCGTTCGGCGTTCTTCGCGTGTGACATATTTATTCTCGAACATCATCAGCTGTCACGATTCAGTACGCATGGCGATATCATGCCGAACGACGGAAGGAACTTCCCATGGGCAGCCGGTAGTCATGGTCTCGATACAAATGCCGATCACAACGTAAGCACAGCGCATTGAATATCTTTCACGTGATTCATCTAAAACATACTATCCTACTTTTGTGCGGTGTGACACTTTCAAATACACCATCTGCCATGTGGAAGATTCGTCACAAATATTTCCAGGATCCATTCATTCGTTGAGGGTTGAGTGGTTTTGTAATATCATGGGACATTCACGAAAGCGTTCCTCCGGTGCCTTCAAGAACACGCCTGTCTCTTGAAGCGCGGAATCACTCACTCTACTCCAAGTACAGTTGCAGAATGACTTCAAAAAATGCAAAAACTCGCAGGAGACGAGAAAACGTGCTTTCACAATGTGATATTCATTTCCGGAATTCATCACAAAACACATCGAGGTTTTTGATATACAATTCTTAATTACCTGATGTCAACGTATGTAGCTTTCCTTTACAAGAATACATCAATGTATTCCGGAAACAAGTAGATCAAAAGAGAGTTACGTTTGCAATCTGCCGCATCATTTCAACAATGCGCAATCGTGTGAAAGTGATTACAGACAACTGCGATTGGTGGTTGCTTCGTGAGCCCTCGAGTGAATTTCCAGAGGATGGAGTAACGCATTTGCAGGATTGCTGCGACGACGCACTGTCCAATAGCAGGTGTAGTTGAGGGGATTCCCAGTAAAGCCGAATTCGCTGGGGAAGGGCAGCAGCGAGGGCGTTCACGGCGTGGATTCCGTTCTCGCTAGCCAAATGGCGTAACATTGCTCTATGAAGTCACGGAGGCTAAGCAATTCAACCGCCCATTGCTGGATGGGTGACTGTCAGGGAAACCAGGGATTTAAAGACCCATTCACAATGCAAACGTAAACATAAGCATAACGCGTAGATGTAAACATTAACATAAGTGATAGACTGAAGTATTCACAATGTCTAACATAAACGTAAGCAAAATTAGAATTTCTATTGGCATTCTAGTTTACTATTCGTTGGATGTGAGAATCGATTTCCAGAAATCGACCCTTGGCCCATGGTACATAGCGTTAGTTCGTCTATCGACTTAGCTCCTATTTCGATTCTCGATTTTGAGTTAACGTATTGTGATTGGTTCATTTCTTATGTCTTACGTAAACATAAGCACAGAAGCTTGACGCTTACAAGCTTTTAAGTAACGTGTTATACTATTGCCATCGTATTGTGAATGAGTCCGCTTATGGACGTATTCCTAACTTTGAATGGGTTTTAATGGCGGCGAGTTCCCGGCCAAAGGGATAAAAAGCAATGACTTCGACAGACGATAGCTAAGTTAACTGAGAATTACTCCACGTAGGGCACTAGAGTTGAGTTATAGAATATTCTTATGAAAAACGTATCATAAATGAAACGTGGAGCTAAAACAGCACCTATTCTCTCTCCCGTAGGCAAAATTACGCAAAAAGTACTCAAATTTTCGAAAAAATGTTCATGGCCTTATTTGAAAATCTATATTTAAGGAACCGATTTCATTAAGGAAAAAAATCTCTATCTTTATAATTGTAGTTCTAGGATGACGCCGAACCAATTTGAATTTTTACAACTTTTCAAAAATCAGGATTTTTAACCAACATGAGACCTGCACCAACCTCTCAAACGCCCTTCACACTATCCAACAACAAAATTCAATTCAAGATGATGTCACTTTTTTATTTGGGAAAATTCCCAGAGACTTCATGGAATGTACCCCTCCCAAAATTGAAATATCGGTTTCAAATTCAAGGGACCGCGACATCTGCCATCTACCTTGAGGAATATCAATTTTGGAGAAAATCGGCTGAACGGTATAGCTGCTAGCGTTGTTCACAGACGGGCGGACAGACGTTTTGCCGTCATTCGATTTTTCTGTATCAAGGACCCACAAAACATGGATTTTGACTAGATATATGATTTATGATAGATGATTTATCCACGTTTCCTTTACCGGGGCCCTCAAATAAGTTTTCTGCCGAAAATTCGCGTTTTTTTCGCGCAGTATTAAATAACTTTTTCTCTACTCCGTAGGAAGAAAGTAAAAAAGAACCCATGGATTCGCTTCGAGTGGAGCAGCTTTCCCCACTGACCGCTCCTCGATTTACGGCAGCTCGTGGTTCGATAACGACCGAGGACCCGGACACGGTGGACTGGAAGATGCAAAAAGCGGACGAAATTCAGTCTAAGCTATCCAATTTACCTCACTTTAAAACATACGAAAAGAAACTAGTGGTACTTCAACAGCTTGTATTTTCTCGCATTCCTTGTTACGGTTATATAATATAATTAAATATATATTTGAATATTTAAAAAAAATAGGTTACTTCAAAATAACGTGTGTATTGTGTTATTCAGTCTGTATCCATTAAAAACGTTACAGAAAAAATTAGCCAGTTTTTAGATAATTTTGTTTTTTAAAATTGCCTTTATTTCACGCACTAGTAAATTTCATCTATTTCTGAAGAACACATTTTTTTTCAAAAAAATTTTATCTGAAATATTGTACTTGTAAGATAACTCCGAAACATATTTGCAGTTTTTGAAAGAGAGTTTTTGGCCCAGGCTGATAGATAGTTGACGGCTTTGGCTTGCAAAGACGCTAGTATTTGTATTTAAATAATAAATGTTTTCAGACGAAAAACCTAATTTTTTTCAATTTTAGTTAATCATTTAACTTCAAAAACTTCAAATTTAACTCAACATTCTTTTCTCAGAAAAGTTAATTTTGAAGTATGAAAGTAAATATTGGCCTTCATTATATTAAATAGGATTATTTGAGACGCTTAGATAATAAATGAATAGTTGCTGCAAGTGACCGTTGTAATTAACGACTAAATTTACAAATATCAACATCGTCAATGTCAAATCTCATAATTATCTCCTTATTCTTTATCATACTCATTGAGATAAGAATACAAAACGTTATATACCCCCTTGTCTCAAAAGTTTGGTTTGGAGTTAACTTCGATTCAGCTGTAAAGCCGTAGCAATTCGAACATAAGACCACACATTCTACGATACTATGGCATTTTTAGTGACTACTTGCAATTTTTGTGGGATTGTCGGAAGACCATTTTGTCCTCTTTTCCGTAATCGAGACCATAGTGCGGCGGCAACCATAGCAGCAGGAACAGGAGGGAGAGATGTACACACTTTCATTAAATCGCAACTGCCCTGCTCAGCTGAAATGTGACAAAGGTATGTACTTCACAGCCGCAATACAAGAGAGAGGGAGAACATAAGCGTGCACCCAGGGAAAGGAGCCGTAGCCTCCTGAAAATTTCGAATGGGGAGCTGTAGCCCTACGTAAAAAATCCCTTTTATTGTAAACAATGAAAGTCATAAATTATATCGTAGACTTCCGTGGCCCGAATCATGAGCTTAGCTGTCCGGGTGACGCCGCATCGAAGGCTGAGGTGCCGACGTTTCGACCGACACATCGCGCTATACTGCGCCAGATATCATGTTTTTACTCTTTTCCGATTACAAATTGAGGGAATTGATACATTATATTTGAGAAAGGAGCTCTCCAAACCTTCTGGCAATCCTGTAAATGGTTCGAAATAAAGTCAACAGTAGTTCTTAATTATATCATTATATACCCCCTGTAATATTTTTTATTTATTTGCTAGAAAAATATTGAATATGTATATTAAAATGTTTAATGGACATGGGAGCCCGGAGTGGCCCAGAAATGTAGTTGAGCCCCTCGCCCCTTCATGTTTTAGGTTAAGCACGCATAAGCAGATAAAACAAATCGTTTTTCTGGAAGTTCACTCTGAATTGAGTGCACCGCCCCAGTCGGTTGGGTATATTAGTATTTTTTGTAATTTTATGATTCCATTAAGTTTTTAAAAATAATTTTTAGTTTTACTTAGGTCAATATTGAATACACGTACATGTATGAGAGTCGGCAACCATGTTTATTCTTAACGACCCAGAGTTTTATTTTCTTTGTAGTATCCGTTTGTTTTATATTCTCATGACTTTCTTGCAGCAGATGTACGCCAAAATCCATTTTGTTGTACGCTTAACGCGATTTTACACTTTCCAATCAATGTAGGTAAGTACACTTGTTTCAAAGCATGAAAAGCAGCCGAAATATAGTATTTATATTGACGATGTAAATAAAGGTCTACTCAAAGCAAAACTTTCCTATTAATCTGGTTACAGCTCTTAATTTTAGGACTTTAATGTAGATATTCATATAGGAAACCTAAAATAACCTTCCACCATTTTTTATAAAAATTACATTTTGAATTATACGAGTTTTCACAGTGTTTCATTTGTGACACAATATCTCAATTAATATTTAGTATATTTTCATAATTCTTTTTCCAGAAAAGAAAGAAATAACTGCTGAATTATGTAAACCTCAATGTTTTGTAAGAAGTAAAATTTTAAATGGTTATAAATATACTAAATTATAAAAAATATTTTGGAATTATTTTCTTCTACTTTCTTTTGAACGCATCCCATTAAGGGCCGGTTTCACCAAACAAAGAGTAAGAATTTACTCTGAAGTAAATCATGTTTACTCGAGAGTAACTTCTTGGAGCGTTTCACCAACACTTTACTCGAGTGTAAATCGCTTACACGAGAATAAATACGAGAGTAACTTTACACCGCGAAAGTCCGTCGGGTAAAGAACGGAGTAAATTCAGTTTTCAACGTGCATGTACCTCCGAAGTGTTGTTACGGTTCGACGATTACGAATGATAGTATTTGAAGACGATTCCAGCAAAGATTCGGAATATTATCCACTAGTGCGAAGACAAAGGGTTCGAGAGAGAATGGATTGGTTTAATTATGACGATGGAGATTTTTGTCATGAGGTTATGTTTGACCAAATGAGCTATTTAACTTCATCAGACACATTGTAAACTGTAGAGAACTTCTAAAGTTTTTTTTGTCTTGTGGATACGAAATAAAGGTAGTACGTACCGAATACGACTACAAAAGGAAAAGTAATAACTACAGGAACTACAAGTACTAAGAAATATTCATTTATTTATTCAGTAAAAACTGTATGTGACGTTTGGGGGAGATCATTTGCGCACGTTTTCTTGAGTTCCAGAATCCTTTTCCAACATTTTAACTAGAAATAGTTGAAAGATGAATAAAAGTTTAAAAAGTAAAACAACATATAATAATAAAATTTAGAAAAACACAAGATCAGCAACATTTGAAAACCTAACATTTTCGTTCCCTAGTTATAGAAAATTCATTACCATCTGCCAGTGCCTCTGACCGAGTGGTCCTACCTTCGAGTCCCGATGGTTGCATATTCTTCGACACTAGCTAGATAGCTGGATCGCTTTCTGACACTGTCTAGAGGAGAATTCTAGCGGCCGGGTACTCTGATCGGTAGTTTTCCGTGATTTCTCCGATCAATACCAGGCGAATGACGGGGCAGTACACTAACAAACGGGCCACGAACCGCGCGCGATCTCTCCTTCCTATTTCTTGTCCTATCTTCATCCCTTACTTACACACACTTACACTTATATGCAGTACAGTACCACAGATGCCGGGAGACCGGTCGGGAGCTTAGAACGTGTCCCGGCCTGGGCGGTACCCGCTGGGGTGGAAGATATCTGGTTGGGGAAACATCCTGCTAGCCGGCTGTAGGTCGGCGCCGGGTCTCGCCATCCGGGGAGGGAAGACTACCAACACCTCCCGAAAAGAAACGCATGCACTACTATTACGGGACTAATGACTTTAACAGTTGGCGCGCCCGGAATCACAAACCAATCAGGTAAATCGATGTGTTAATTTTTGAGCATCCATGTTTCGTCGGCGAGGCCGCACCCCTAGCCGCCGCCGCCGCCGCAGCTTGAAAGAGGTTGGGTGGGGGGAGGGGCGGCGTGTGGCGTGCTGAGTGCGGCGGCGCGCCGGTGAGAGCGCAGGGGCCCGAGGCAACGGCGGCGGCGGCGGCGGCGGCGGCGGCGGCGGCGGAGGCGGGCACTGGGTCACGGGCCGCGCGTCGCGCCGCCCCGCGCCGCCGTTGTGCCACTTGCGCCGGCGGGCGGCGGGGAAGGGGGCGTGGCTCGGCCGAGGAAGGAAGGGAGAGGCGGCCGATGACCGCCTGCCGACGCCACGCGCAGTGGTTCCGTCGCGACCGCCAACGGGCAAAACGAAGTTCCTGAGGTGCTCCGGGCAAATACTACACTCACAATACACGACACTCTGCGATATAACCGGAGACACTTGAAGCTAGCGAACCTATTGTCTCAACCTGTCATACCCATCAGGGGCGGATCCTGAGACGAATTTTGGGAGGGGAAATTCAAAATGTTTTTGTCGAATGTGTCATAATACAGATTTTGTAAAATGTTTCAGGCCACACTCAACTCATGCTGCGATACGATTTTATTCGTTTTAATTATTATCCGAAAATATTTTTATTTGAAAGTTTCGTGACGAGTTAAAGTTAATGTAGTTGTGAAAAATTTTAAGGGGCGAATTTTCCGCATTTCCCTCCTTGTCAATGCTCTCTTGTAACTATTGTGATATCAACTACGAAGTGAATGTGTTTGAAAGGTTATTTTTGTTTACTTACGATTATGCTTACTTACGTTTCGCGGAGTGAATCAAAAGTTATTATATATGTGTTGAAATTGGAATTAGTCGCCGATTTTCCAGGTCATGTCTCTAGGTTTGCCAATGAGCCGTTGTCTCCCATTAAAAGTATGAAAAAGGTTCAAAAGGTCCTGTATGTTCTACATAGTATTTGCTCGGGGTAACACCTGTCGACGCTGCAGTGTGTCTGGGTGGAGGTTCTCGGGTTCAAGTCCCGTCGGTGCCGGAGTTTGCATTCCAGCTCGTTGGCGAGGTCGAAATGAGCTGCGTTGTGGAAGAGAATTCTAGCTGGCAGGCTGCTCTGATCGGTAGTTTGCTGAGCTTCCACCGATCGATACCAGGCGAATGCCAGAGCAATGCTTGCACAGACCCCGCGCGATCTTTCTTTCCAATTTCGTGTCCTATCCTCATACCTTCACTCACACGCACTTACACTTACAATCACGTACACACACTGCCACACATGTCGGGAGACCAGTCGGGGACCAAGAGCTTGATCCGACTGGGGCGGTGCACATTTGGAGGGAGATACCTGGAAGAGATTATCATCCCCTAGCCTCAACTCCAGTCACGGCCGGATATCACCATCCAGTGGGAAAGAAATCGCGGCCCCTCCCGGGATAAAACATTCACTATACAGAGGGGACCAATATATCCTAAAAGATCGATCAACAAATCCTTGCACATGATAGCTGATGCTTTGCGCGGTACTCGAATTCATAGCGTTTGAGAACGCGTTCTTGAATGGTGCTGCCAGCCCACCGGGCAGTCTGAGCCCCCGAGGCAGACGCAGACTCCATAGACCATAGTTTCTCCACGATAATCAGTGGAATATTGAAGCACCACAAATTCAAATTTAAATATTATATTTTATTATAATATACTTCATTCTTATAATATAATTTTATACTTTAAAATATTATTTTTTATTTACTTGTACAGTGTACAGAGTTTTATTAACATTTTTTTCGTGAATTCGTGGTTTCTTTGTTCTACATTCCACATGATCTCAAAATATCGTACTAGAATCTTTACATGATTGACATTACTCTCGCACCATTCTAGCACTTTCTTCATTTGTCATCACACTCGTTTCCTCCTATTCTGGGAGATAGTTTCACAGCATTTACAGTGTCCTAGCCGTATGCGATTTCATTCTTTGTCCACAAAACTAACTCACGAGATCCCCCGCTTGGAAACATTTAGGTTATTGAAATTCGCAGCCTTCAGGCAAAGTATTTTTTCCCTTGGAAGTTGTACTGAGGTTCTGTGATCCTGTTTTCACTATATCCGTTTTGGAAACTTGTCTATAACCGATTCATCTAGTGCTTGTTTGTATTGTTGATGGTTTGGGGCCAGTAGCCTATGGTTCCCTATAATCAAGTTCACTACTTTCAGAGTAAATTGTACTTTTTAGAGAAATGCAAGGGTCAAGAAGGAAATTTATATTTGAATTTCCCGAAGAGTGCGAACGTGCTACAAGAACTATCTCAACGGCGGATTTTTTTTCATTTAATCTGGTGTCAGCATCTATTTGGCAATGCTTTTCGGGAAAATCATCCAAACTTCGACATAGATTTAAACGTGGGGACTCAAGAACTTCTGTTTTAGAACTACGCAATTTTTCGTTATATTTATAATTTCTAATTATAATCGTTATATTCGTTGTATTATTTCGTTATATTATAATCTCTAATTTCATTAATTTGTTTCAAGGCCAAATTATAACTTAAAATTCGTTCTTCACTTACATAATTTTGCAAACCGTATAAGACGTAGGCGATCCAAAACCAAAAAATTTTTGAAAGAAAAATCGTACTCCGTCTTAGAAAAAAATAGTGGGCGATATATAATCAAAGTTTCACTTTTCAAGATGAAAGAAAATAAGGATTTTGTACGATTTGTAAGTTGCAATCGACACAAATCCCAGAAAATGTGCACCGGCTAAGGTAGCTCAGAGCATCAACTGATGTCACTACAGTGCCTCTGACCGGGAAGTTCTGGGCTTCGAGTCCCAACGGCTGTAATGTGGACACTATGTAGATAACTCTGTGGAATTCAGCCCTATTTGAGAATTCTATCGGACGGATGGTTCGACCAGTAGTTTTCCGTGGTTTCTCCAATCAACACCAGACAAATGCCGGAGCAGTACACTAACAACGGGCCACGAACTGCGTGCGGTCTTTTCTTCCTCTTCTTTGTCCTATCCTCGTCCCTTTCTTACACACACGTGCACTACACTACCACATGAATGGGGAGATATGTCGGGAGTTCAGGACTTGTCTCGGCTGGGACAGTGCCCCGCTGGTGGGAGATACTTGGTTTGAGAAACCCCGATAGCCGAAGTTAGATCGGCACTGGATCTCACCATCCAACGGATGAACATCCCGTGAAAAAAACACTACACTTACAGGTTTACACTGTGTAATTACACTGCGCCTAAAAAACTGATCAATCAATCAGTCAACTAAAAACTATTCTGTTGCAGAATAGAGATTTCCTCTTAAGGGAGCATCATAGTTTAAAGTGTGAAACTATTTTTCACGTTTAAAACAACGACTTACAAAGTGTGGAATGGTTGTTACAATAAATCATGGAATTTTTAAGTTTCCATCAATTCTTTAAAATAGGAATTCCTAAACATTTTTTCGGAATCCCTCCTTTGTGGTGCACCTGAACACTGTTGGCCGCTGCGCAGGTGCCTCCAGCCGCCGGAGCTACGCGTGCACCATTCGCCGAACAGCACTTACTCCGGCGGGGCGGGGCGGGGCGGGACGGAGCGGGGCGGGGCGGGGCGGGACGGAGTGGGGCGAGGCGGGACAGGGTGGGGCGGGGCGGGGCGGGGCGGGGCGGAGCGGAGTGCAGCGGGACGTCGGGGAAGGAAACATTAGGGCGATGAAAGAGTTATTTTGCAACTTTCACAACGGCTACAATTTAATATAATTCAAATGTGATTAAAATGTGAAATCAAAAACCGAATTTGTGGGTATTTAGAAGTGAGTCTATCAGTGAATCTTTAGATTGTAGTATATATTATTAATAATAATACAATATATAATATAATATAATAATACAAAATATATAATAATCTATCCTCTAGGTGTACAAAGTTTTAAAAGTAGATTAATTAAGGACATTTGTAAAATGTATTACTTAGTAAGTTAGGCTTATTAAAATATAAATATTATTTTAGTTATAATTTTATTATAATTGTTATTTTTATTATTAGTATTGTGATAATCACTATTAAATGCATTGGTTTATTAAATATACAATTATATTTAAAGTAGTAGAAGAATTGGAGTGTCGTAACGTGTTGTGAAGTGTAGTGCAATAGAGAAGTAGAGAGAGAAGTGAAGTGCAAGTGTAGTGAAGTGCAGTGAAGTGAAGTGAAGTGAAGTGAAGTGTATTTATTAGATTAGATGATTTACTACCCAGTCTACCTAAAACACATATCGTAAAGGATACGAAATATTCAAGGAGTGGGAGAGTGAAAGAAATATTAATAACGAATGCAATGAAGTTATATTAGCAGCGAAAGTAAGCACCAATACTTAATGCATTTTCGTTGGAATGTATTCGATAGTATGTATTGTACATTGTTATTTCATGAGAATTATGAGTAAATTTGTTATTTTCATTAATATATTATTAAGTATAAGCGTGTTTCTGTGTATATTGCTTCATTTTCAATAAAATAATAAGTTTGTGTACATCATATCGTTCAGTTCGCGGCAACAGTTCTGCTGTTGTTTACAATATTTCACAGTTACTTGATTACAGGGCTGTAATATACAACCATTTCATCGACTTCGGACACGTAATTAAACAGCTTACAAATGCGATAGGATAAGATAAAACTCTTTAAGGAGTGATGGAAAATAATTTAACTTTCTACGGGGGTTGTATATAGGGGTTAGTATATAAAATGAGTCAAAAATATCAATAGCCTCTTAAGAACAGAATAAACAGTACACAAACTATCATAATTGCATGTCTAATTGTTTTACAACAATGTTGGCCAATTCTGTAAAGGAACAAGAAAATGGCCACACAACTTTAAACGAATAATTCAGCATAAAAGTAATCCAGAACTTCAGTAAGTCACATTGGGACTATCAAAAACAAATATCTTATTTTATTATTACTGCAAATTAACCAACCCAAAAGTAAACATAAAATAAATAGTTTCAATAATTTATTCACCATCCTGTTCTACAATTATATTATTACAATAATTTATTGTTTTTAAAAAAAGTCCATGAATCTATCTGAAAGAACACACAAACAAAATTGCGATCCTCCAGAAACAACTGTAACACTAACAACTGCTAGAACTAGAGCAAGGATTCTCAAAGTGTGGAATGCGTACTCCTGGGAGTTCGCAAGAGGATAATAGAAGACAAAAACGTCCATGGGAGGCTTGTGTACAATAACTTAACTACTTTCTTAAAAGAAAGTTTGAATAATATGTATGTTAAGTGAGTTTAAACGATTTGTTTTAAAGAATTTCTCCATTATTAGGCACATAGTACATAATATTTATTACCGTCTATTTCACTTCCAGGGTACATAAAGCTTTTTATCTGAAGTGAGGGGCCCAATCGTTAAGAGGTTTGAAAAACTTTGAACTATAGCGTTTTAGTAGACTTTCTTTATGCAAACTCAATTTTGTTTAAAAATGAAGCAAAGATAAGGGAGAAAAAGTATTGCTATGTACCACACGATATTTAACAGAGAGAAGAATACGTCACTCGTAGATAAATCTCTATTTTAATCGTTCGTTGCATAAATAAATATTAGTTGCCGTCTGTTTATGTGCGCCGGAACTCCTCCTCTGCACAAAAGTCCGCAAACAAATATTTGAACGAGGAGGAAAGCTGTTGGTGCACCGTTACGCACTGTCCTGGGCGCACAGCACTACGAGAAAGCAGAGAGGCAGCAGAGCTCCGCTGTTTCTCCTAGCAAACTCCCTGCGCCCTCTTCCTGGCCAGCGAATAAACACGAGAGGTGTTTACTCTGCCCACACTTTGTTTTCTCCCTTTCGCTCTGGACGTTTTATGTGTGTGCGCCCTGTTTCTCCTATTTTTCTAGTACATTTCTTACCTCTCTCCTCCTCAGTTCTACTAATCTAAATGTTTACTACAAATCTACTTGATGATATGTGAGAACTTTACATTAATATTTATCAGGGTTTAATTTAATTTTTCAGATTATGTCGCAGGTTTATTTTTGGATTAGGTGGTTCTGTAGGTATGGCTTTTTAGGTTGCAAACCTCTGCCTGACAGATACACGCATTTTAGATTATTGATTTTTTTCTTGGACGCGATAACACGTTTGAATTCAAGTTCCGCAGTAATTTTATCCCTAGATTCATAGAAATATTAACTTATTCTTCGCCTTTGTTTAGTCTCTGAGAGGGGTGAGGAATATCAAGAGGAAAAAGTTAATTTATCATCGTCTTTTCCTCATTTAGATTACCGTCATTTTGTTGAGGGACGCTTCGTTTGTGCAATGCAGTTCTTCAACGACTTCTTTTCTTGTTTAACGTTATGAAGGTTGCACCTTCAGTCGAAGCACTCAGAGTAGTTCTAAGTATTACAGAAGAAACAGTCTACTTTTTTAATACAAACGCAGAAAAAGGCAAATATTGAATTGAGGAAATCGATATTACGACAGTTCTGTATCACTCGTGATCCTGCGATCGCGCCCGACATTAGACCCTCACAACCGTATCTCACCAGCCGGCCGTCAGAATTACAGAGCGCTCGCTATTCACAAATGACGCTAACGGTCTCCCCCGTGTCCTCAACGGCTCGTCGAGTCTTAAAAATGCGTCCAAAGTTTCGGTGACGTACAGGCTGCGACGAAATGGAAAAATTAGAACAAAAATAAATTTCTACAAGAATATATACTTTTGACGCCGAAAAAGGTAAGGGAATTATTTAGTTATAAATCCTTTAGGAGTGCACTGGTATATTTTCTTCTACCCGAAGTACCTATTTTCTTCTACCCATGATTTAAGTACACCGAAGTAATTGAAACCATTTGGGCAACTTGTGCCGATAAACGTCTATATTTTAAACACATGTTAAAGAATTTTTTTACACTCATCTTTGAATCAGCACACTTCAACCTATCCGACTCAATAGTAACCTGCTCTACTCGACACTTCGCAAGTAACCTTAGTTTGCTTAGTTAGTTCCTGTGCATTATCCAGTCTACTCAGTGACGGTATGGGATACACTCCTTCATCGGCTTTCGAGGGGTAACCGTTAGCACCGACTCTCCTCGTCCTCTTCCTGGCTGAGGGGAACTGTCGAAGTATTCCGTGCGGCCATCTCAAATAAGCTGGCCGATTTCGGGAGGTAGGTGTCTAATATAAGTTTAAGCAATAACAATAAAAGTGTTTCTAAAGTATGAACTAATAAAGGAAATGAATACAATGTGATTTTTAGATAAGTGTTTTATATTGATCTGTATATTTATGATGTTTCGGAGAGTTATAGTGCGTCCTTTGGCATGCGTTTTGTGACAGCAACCGAAGGAAGGTAAATGTTCCTTATACTGCCGTGTGGCTTATGCGATCTCCCCGCCCTCACCATCGTTTCGGCCCTTGTTTCGGCGCGCGAATGTAGGGCGCACGTGGACGACCGCTGGCGTCCTCAGCTGCCTCCCACGCACTCCCTCGACCGCACGACAGCTGCCTCCCACGCCTCCCCTCTCGCGCCTCTTCGTCTCCTTCGCCGTTGTCGACATTGTCTTCACGTTTGTCTCTGACTCCGTTCGTACATTGCTCATCTTCATAGCCCTTTTCCCTTCGTCGTATATCTCCTGACTCGTCATCTTCTCGCCTTTGTCGTGTTCATCTTTACCTCCTCTTCCTACTCCATGATTTTCTTCCCTTCGTTCTTCTTCTTCTCCTTCACCTTTGTCGATATTGTCTTCACGTTTGTCTCTCACTCCATCCATACCTTCAGCATCTTCATTGCCTTATTCCTTGCGTCGTGTTATCTTCTGACGCATCATCTTCTCGCCTTTGTCGTGTTAATCTTTACCTCCTATTCATCCTCCATGCTTTTCTTCCCGTTCTTCTTCTTCTTCTCCTTCACCTTTGCCAAGAATATTACTCTTTGATTTTGTAACTTCCAATTCGCTTTATTTTCTTCATCGTGTCTTTATCTAACTCATCATCTTTTTCTCCTTTTTCTTCGCGATTTTTTCCTTCTCGTGTTCGCTCTTCTTTTTGTTCTTGTCTTTTTCCTCCTCTTTTTCGTCCGTACAGGAATTGAAACCTTGTTTATTGGGGCGGTTGTGTATTGATGACCAGATTTTTATTTCGTTATTTGAAAGGCCTCTACTTAGCGTAGACACACAATGTATATATTCCTATATGCCTGGCGCGGAATTAGAACTCGCAACACTAGGGAAGAGCGGTTGCAGCCGTAGTCTCCGCCTGTTAACATGTCCATATTGTTTTATTACTTTAATAAGTGAAAAAGTAGCTATTGTAGTTTCATGGGCTTCTGAAAAACATGCTCGGAAAGAAGCAGCGTTTAAAATAACCAAATATTCAGACATTTTAATTAAATGAGTCTTTCGAGAGCTGAAATTTAAACAAACCCCAAACAGATTTGGAATTTGAGAAACCATTACTGTAATTTCGAATGCCAGAGCTACCAAACAGATGTACACGTAGGCTTGCGCGGCTCGAGTTCATGACTTCTAGGCTGTCCGGGTGATTGGCCGATTGGGGCAGATTGGCCTATCTGCCAACGACGCGGCGTCACCCAGACAGCCTAGAAGTCTAGAAGTCATCTACTAAACAGATGTTTTAAAAATATATTTTTTGCTAAAAGTCAGAATTAATTTTCAGAAAAAGTCCAATTTTTACAGAAATTTGAACATTTTGTAAACGCACTATTATCTTACATTATCTTACTACCGAATGGAAAGCATTAGTCGCCCGCGGCGTAGGGATGTTTTCCTGCTGCCCTGGGTTTAATTACGATGAGGTCGTTGCTGTACAGATTCGCGTCCTTGAAGGAGGGCTGTGAAGCGCTGTGGTATGTGAATTGCTGGGAAAGGAAGTGCCGTTACGATGCCACAATAGGTGGGAGGTGTACGAATACATGGGCTTCCGGAAGCCAGAAAGCGCAACCGACAATGTAACAATGACTTCAATGCCTGTGGGTACTAGTGTATCACGAAAATCTCGATATGGATATTTTCTTACGTTAAGCGTTGTTTGTCTGTCAATATAATTTTACATTCCGTCATTTCGAACGTTTGAACGAAACAATCGATGATCTGATTTTTTCCTGCCAAAACCACCAATCAACATATTCGTGCATAGAAATAGATAAGTGAAGAATATCAGTACACTTTGTTAAACAATGAAACGATACTGTCATCTGCAATAAATATATTTTTTCTTTTAATATTGGAATCACCTATCAATACAATCTCAATTGTATTTTACAGAAGTCACAAAAACTTTCTTAATTATCTAATATTTATCTTACGTTCCAATGTGCATCGATCTAACATAACATCTCTTTGGTAACCAAAGCAAGCTACGTAGCACTTTTGACGCTTCAACTTTTGAACATTTGCTCTAGATTATTTATACGAAACCTTAGTAATTGTTCTCGTCAGAGCAAATGCCCGATGCTGCTCAGGAGCGAGCAAAGCAAAGAGAATGTTATTTATACAAGAACTAGAAGTGTCTCCAACATTTTGAATAATGAGCAAATGTTCGTTTTTATTAATACTACCCCTCTAAAATGTCCCAGGATAAGTTAAACCTTCAACTTTGGTTTCCTTGTCTTCTACCATATTTCCCCGGTCTTTCAATTATCTTCTCCTACTTTTACTTTACTTTCAGGTGTAATCTGCTTTTTAGCTACTTGATGTTTCCTTGCGTCACAGACACTCCTCACATGTTTGCACTAGATTCGATGCATATCCTTGCAAGTATTTCCAATGCAGCATATGTGCACGCAGTTATAAACGTACAAATAAATAAAAAACGAACAAACTTATAAACAAACTGTTTGAAGCATTCAAGCGTACAAGTCTAAAAGCGCAAGAAACAATGGACAACAAAAATTTCAATTTTTCACGAAAAAGCGTCATTTTGAGGTAGACGAGTATATTAATGGCTTGAAGTGTCAATGCAGTGCTTGCAGTTAGAGGTTAGGATAAGTTTTCAGGAATGTTTTAGGTTAATCCGATATTATAACAGAAATTAACACTGTAATAATTTATACAAATCATGTCGGAAGGCATATGAGGTTAAATGTTTGTGTGAATTTAGCCATCAAACACAGTTTTTAAAAAACGCCATTGTTTCGTATGATTTAACTTTGTCATTTGCTATCTTCTTGTTACTGGCTCCAGGTATCTCCACCAACACGGCTCCGCCCGAGCCGAAACATGCTCTAAGTTCTCTTCTGGTCTCTCGACATGAGAGGCAGTGTAGTGCTTGTAAGTGTGTGTCTGTGTGTGTGTGTGTGTGTGTGTGTGTGTGTGTAAGGGATAAGGAAAGGACAATAAAGCGAACGAAAAGATCGAGTGCTGTCCGTGACCCTGTTTTGAGGGGATTGCTCCGGCATTTGCCTACTCTTAAACAAACCACGGAAATCTACCAGTCAGAGCAGCCAGCTGCTAGAATTCTCGACCAGACAGCGGCTGAATTCGCCATAATTATCTCGTTAGTGTCTAAAATCTGCTCACTGTCGGGACTCGAACTCTAGGACCTTCCGGATAAAGTATCTTCGAAGACAGCGACAATGCTGTCTTTGAGTTAAACTCATCCCGCATATCGTCTGGATAATGTGTGAATGTGAACCGGTTGCTCCTAACATGAGCCATATTTCCCATTTTAGCCGTGACGTACCAACCGGGGCGGTTGAGGGGCTCCGAACAGCGGTTGCCCCGAGGAGAAACCGCCTCGCCCCAATAGCACACAAAGCGCCGGCAGCTGACAGAAGAGGAGCGGCGGTCGCGTGCAGCTGATGCTCATTCCGCGCAAATTGCTCTGCGTCTGGCGAAAGGGGCTGCGAGCCACCAGAACGACGAATGGGGGCGATTTGCTCCAGACCCGGATTTCTAGAAATTGCCAGCGTGTTTGGTGTAAAATCTTGCCCTGATGATTGTGTATTTTCAATACAATACAATATTAATACTCTAACCAACAATATTAAAAATTCAAATACTTTACATGAATTACAACAAAAGTAAAATACTCCCCCGTTCCTTTGTTTTTATAGTGTTGGGATTTTCTCGGTCAACGAAGCATCAGGCCAGCTTAGGTGGCTCAGGGCATTAATTGATGTCACTTCAGTGCCTTTAACTGGAAGGTGCTAGCGTTCGAGCCCCGACAGTGGGAGGACTTTCGACCTTAGATATATAGCTAGGTCGAATTCAGCCGCTGCCTGGAGGAGAGTGCTAGCTGACAGCTGCTCTGATTGGTACTATTCCGGGGTTACTCCTATCCACACCAGGCGACTGCCAGAGCACTATGCCCGAATACTGCCCGCCGCGAATGCCAGAGGACCACCCACGATCTTTCATTCCCCTTCCACGTTTTATCTTCACCTCTTACTTACACACACACTTACAATCACTACCTGACATGAATCACCACCAGACGTGTCGGGAAGCCCGTTGAGCTATTAGAGTTGTTCCGGTTCGGTGCGGTGCTCCGCTGGTGGGAGCTACCTTGAGGTTTGCGGGCCGACAGGTAGTTCGGCGCCGGGTCTCATCATTCAGTGGAGTAAGATTTCCTTCACTTCCTGCGATAAAAACATGCACTACTCTTACGTGACTAATGACTTTATTAGTTGATGCGTCCGAAAACAACAATATATAAATTAACGAAGTCATTATAACTTCTTAAAACTGAAGAATTTCAACTGAATACGGGCAAAACATAACTGTGAGTAATGCTAGAGAATGAATGAACCCTATGTTCGACTCCTGACATGTACGTTCATACATAATTGTATATATAAAATTTTTAAATTAATGTGCCACTCAACTTAGTCTTATTAAACTTAATTAACACCTTATTCCCATAAACAAACAAAACAGACTCCTTTTAATGTTAGATTTGCAGCGCTAGATTCACTACAAAACGATTAATAGGGCAATTGAAGAACTAGAAAAGAACACACATTAGAATAAGTTGGAGAAGTTTTAATCTCTTCAAAAATTAGGGGAGAAAAATATGAATATGTTAAGAAAATTCCGAAAAGTATCAAATGAAGTTGTTATAGATCTTGCAACAGAATGTTCGGAATTAATTGAGAATGATCTGCATTTTGTCATTCAGCATTTGTGCTAATGTCAATATGCTATGTGCATATTAGTAAAATAGCAAAACAAATGTAGTTTTACTACAATTTATCTATTAGCATCATCAAAACCTACAAGTAATTGTTACTGTGATTATACTACTGAAATTGCAAGAGACCAGATCATATTCCGTATGGAAGTAACATACTAGGCCATTGGGTGTTGGGAACTTTTGAATGAGAGTATAACATAATCAGCTACTACGTACGCTAAGTCCAATGCCAGATACATATTCAAACAATGGAGAGCATGAAAGAAATTAGGTGTGAAAGAAATTTTCAATACATGAAACTATTTTTAAAACGGTTTACACTGTCAGCAACGCAACGTTTTACTACCTTTATAGTTTTTTAACAAAATAGCAGCTCCAACCCCCGATTCTACTCCAATACAACCAGCAAAATGAGACCTGAAAAAAATTGGCATAATGAATATGTGTGTGCAGAAGAACAAATGAAGAGGCGATCTATTGCGATGTCACACTCTCGCCTGTCGCGATCCATTATCAAAATCACGCTGTACTCATTGTGAAAAGAATGAACAAAGTAGCATCAACAACGTATTTACATACTTCGCGAAGAAGATTCATCACAATTTCTACGTCGTAGATGCTTTTAGGGAAGGTTTAAGTTCACACCCCGCTAAGTAAAAACTAGTGTTGCCACAACAGCAGATTTTTCGCCGTATTTCTAAATTTGCAATTTTTGACAACTTAGAAATGAACACTAAATATAGACCAACACCATTCTATTAAAAGTCTATTGTTTTATGCGTGGAAAAAATAGAGAAAAAAATTGTGGAGAAAAAAGGTTTCTTTAAAACTTGTATTAATTTCAAGCAGAAATAACATGAAAACTGCACGTTATTCACGTAATCAAAACATTCGTTTCAAATACAAAGGCCGCGGGAACAAACAGATCTATGTAGGACTATCACTTTTGGTGAAAATCATATCTAAAAGAAAGAAACTAGCGTTGTGACAGACGGTCAAGCAAATGTTTAACAATTAACCGGTATTAAGAGCCACTATTATGAATTCTAACTACATATCGTATTAAAGGAATTAAATTAATAGATTAGAAGTTTTTGCGTTGGAAAATTGTTTTCTTCTCACAGCATTAGAATACTTTCTCTATACCTCATAAGTAGTGTAGGAAAAAATAAAACGATGAATAAAGTGGTCCAAACGACAAGCCTACATGTACTTTTTGAAATGAGGTTATTATATAAATATAAGAGCATTTGCCACATTTCATTTCCATACACATTGTTAAATTTGTACACATTTTTTACTTTACATTTTCTTCAACTCGATCCCCAACTCTCCAGTTAAATGAATACGGGAAGTTTACCATTTATGTTTAAGTTCAAGTAAAAATCATGGAAAGCGATCCCAAGAATAGTTCATGTATTTTTTTCTGTTGATTATGATATTTCAACATTTCTGTGATTGATTATTTGACATATGTTTGGTCATCTGCTCTCCAAATCTGCAGTGGGTATTAGCTCGGTGAATAAAGTGAATGTTTAACCCAAGGGGTACCAGTGTTCCTCCCACGCTGAATGGAGAGATCTGGCGCCAACTTGAAGTTCGGATGGCGGGAAATTGGCCAATCCACGTGTCTTCCCCCACTGCCCCACTGGATCTAAGCTTTCCAATACGTTCCCGTAATAGGTGACCCATAGTTCTAGAGTATAAATAAATTACTTCTCTCCTTCGATAGCAACGAAAAAAATAAAACGATAAACAAAATGGCATAAACGTGAAGGTCTACATCTAGTTTTTGAATTGTGATGTTGGTTTAAATATAATTATATTTGTCAATTTTCATTTTTATACAAATAATTAAAATATTACACATTTTTTACTATTCATTTTATTCAACTCAATCCAGAACTCTCCAGTTAAATGATAATTGAAAATTCACCATTAATTTTTAAGTTCTAGTAAAAACCATGGGAAGTCATCAGAGGAATAATTCATACATCACCTTTTCTGTTGATTTTGTTATATGAATATTCCAGTGATTGATTAATTGAATTATGTTTGTTGATTCGTTCTCGAAAACAGCAGTGGGGATTAGCTCCGTGAATAAAGTGAATGTTTAACACAACGGGTACCGGTGTATCTCCCACGCTGAATGGAGAGATCTGGCTCCGATTTGCAGCTCAAATGGCGGGAAATTGCCCCATCCACGTGTCTTCCCCCACTGTCACTCAGGTTCTAAGCTCTCCAATACGTTTCCGTCATGTGTGACACTTAGTTCTAGAGTATAAATAAATTACTTCTCTCCTTCGATAGCTATTATGATTATCGCATTAAAAACTGCATCTACGATAATAATAATATACCTTGTTAAGGTTGTATAAATGCAAACTATCTTTACGATAACATTGCATAAACACAGTGAAAGAAATATCACTACTTCAATTTCCTTTGTTTAAACTGTACCAGAAACATATAAAAACATTTTTGACAAAATGATTTTGGGATGAAATTTAGGCAATCATAGCAATGATAAAATAAAAATAATAATTTTTCACCATATAACATCCTCTTATTCTTCTGTATTCAAAAAGTGTTGGAAAACGTTCCTCTTAGATAAGTTATGAATTCATATTTATAATTAGAAATCAAAATTTTCATTCGGGGTTATGTTTAAGAAGTTACCAACATACAAGTTTCGGAACTTGGTTTTTGTAAATATGATATAAAATGCTACAATTTTTCATGAATAGTTTTAATTCACAGCCTTTTCGAGGCATGAAAAATAATCAACTTTATTACTACGTTTACTCTAACTTTCGACAAAGTGTGCATAATTGCTTTAGTAGACTTAAGTACTTAGAGGAAGAATAGGAAAATTCATACCAATATTACGTCGTTTCAAGTCAACTCATCTCTACGCTCACGTAAAAAACGTCTTACTACTTATCACCACTAATTCATTTTTGGAACTGCAGAAACATAAATTAAGACGGAGTCGTATTTTGAAGAAATTGATAATCAACATGAAAAAGAAAAATCAAACAACATAGTGTTGTTCCTGTTTAGTGTTATTCATGACCCATTCACATTCTTTGTTCAAGTTTTCTCAAGAAATTAAGTTGCCTTTAACGGATTAATGATGTGTATCAACAAGATTTCAAGCACTCAAATACGAATCAAAGATTTGGAACTGCGCCATAAAATTCAAAAACGTAAGAAAATCCTAGTTGAATCGGTACAAACAAAAAGGTTCGATGTTACAAATTTCCGGTTTCATAAATAAAGGTTCGAAACTGTTCGTAAAAGGTACATTCAACTTTCTACGAATAAACGTTTGTAGTCCGTGAACTTTGTGACATCTGTAGAGTGTCTCCCAAATATTAAAATTAAAAAATTGATCGATATCCGTAAATTAGTATATTTTTCCTGCTCTTCAATTTTTGAAGCTCTTGGACACGGAACGTTTTTGTTTTCTCCGATTCAGTTATCGTCTGGATATCCACACATTACGACTTCAAAAGTACAGCAGGTGACCAGCGTATTAAATAAATCTTCAACTGCAGAAATATCAGCCCTTGATATCTGGAAACATTGGTACGAAACACCGAAAATAGTGGGTAAACTCTGGATAGGACGCATATGTAACAAATCACCTGCGAATTGTTTTAAAGCTCTACCTCCATACACGCCAAATTACATTTAGAAATGAGTGCCCTCAAGTTTCTTCCCCCTCAATATACCTTAATCACTGATCATATCAATAACACATTCCTGAAAACTGCCGTGAGCCACAAAGAAAACTTCAGATCACATTTTGATTTAGACTTTGGTTTAGTTGTTATAAGAAATACAAATCATAATCTTTTTCTAAATTTTTTGGTGTGGAGTAATTAATTAGATGGTTTATTAAACTTTTGACATACTTATATTTTTATAACACATTTTTTGTGGAACACAACATTTGCATTACCGTAATAAACAATCACTCTTGGTTCAATTTTTATTTGAAGTATATTTATAAAAAAATAATAAGAATAACATAAAAGGATGGTATTGTGTACTCTTTAAATTTAGTTGGCAGAAATTCATTCTTTTCATGTTGATGGAAAAATCTAACAGCAATCTTCCAGAATATATCATCATTGACTTTCCAACTAAAATATCTTGTTTCATTTTTTTATTCCAAAATGTACGAATATCAATATTTGTGTTTGCGCTCCTCTTCAGTTATTTGGATGAAAAACAATAGAATATGCCTCCATTCTTACATTTCAAGCGACTCTCCATACAACAGAACTCATCTCCGATGCCCAATTCCTTCATTTCTTCATCCTCCTTCTTCTCCTCCTTCTCGTCCTGCCCCTCGAAGTCTTTCTCATGATCCCGCTCGTCTAGGCATCCATTATCTTCCTCATCCAATCGCTCCTCAGCTATCGATTCCACTTGCTTCCCCTTAGGCCTCCAGTTTTCTTTTTCCATCGGTTCTGTCTCCACCAGAAATCATCTACGATGCCCCCGTCCTCCATTTCTTCATCCTCCTTCTTCTTCTCCTTCACGTCCTGTCTTTTGGACGTCTTTCTCATGATCCTGCTCGTCTAAGCATCCATAATGTTCCTCATCCAATCGTTTCTCAGCTGTCGATTTTACTTGCTTCCCCTTATGCCTCTAGTTTTCTTTTTCCATCGGTTCTGTCTCCACCAGAAATCATCTACGATGCCCTCGTCCTCCATTTCTTCATCCTCCTTCTTCTCCTCCTTCTCGTCCTACCCCTCGAAGTCTTTCTCATGATCCTGCTCGTCTAGGCATCCATTATCTTCCTCATCCAATCGCTTCTCAGCTGTCGATTCCACTTGCTTCCCCTTATGCCTCCAGTTTTCTTTTTCAATCGGTTCTGTCTCCAACAGATATCATCTACGATGCCCCCGTCCTCCATTTCTTCATCCTCCTTCTTCTCCTCCTTCTCGTCCTGCCCCTCGAAGTCTTTCTCATGATCCTGCTCGTCTAGGCATCTATTGTGTTCCTCATCCAATCGCTTCTCAGCTATCGATTCCACTTACATCCCCGTATGCCTCCAGTTTTCTTTTCAATCGGTTCTGTCTCCAACAGATATCATCTACGATGCCCCCGTCCTCCATTTCTTCATCCTCCTTCTTCTTCTCCTTCACGTCCTGTCTTTTGGACGTCTTTCTCATGATCCTGCTCGTCTAGGCATCCATAATGTTCCTCATCCAATCGTTTCTCAGCTGTCGATTTTACTTGCTTCCCCTTATGCCTCTAGTTTTCTTTTTCCATCGGTTCTGTCTCCACCAGAAATCATCTACGATGCCCTCGTCCTCCATTTCTTCATCCTCCTCCTTCTCCTCCTTCTCGTCCTGCCCCTCGAAGTCTTTCTCATGATCCTGCTCGTCTAGGCATCCATAATGTTCCTCATCCAATCGCTTCTCAGCTGTCGATTTTACTTGCTTCCCCTTATGTCTCCAGTTTTCTTTTTCAATCGGTTCTGTCTCCACCAGAAATCATCTACGATGCCCACGTCCTCCATTTCTTCATCCTCCTTCTCCTCCTTCTCGTCCTGCCTTTCGAAGTCTTTCTCATCAACATGCTCGTCTAGACATCCACCGACTGCTTCAACATATCGCTTCTAAGCCATACATCCCACTTGCTTTTTCGTATGCCTCCATTTTTCTTTCACAGCCAGGCCACCATCCACCAGAACTCATCTCCTTTGCCCACGTCCTTCATTTCTTCATCCCCCTTCTCCTCTTCCTCCTCCTGCTCGTTGCCGTCAGTCGCATCATCCTGCTCGTCATCGCCTAGGTATCCACCGTCTTCTTCATCCAGCCGCTTCTCTGCCAGATCGTAGAGGGAAGATAATTCTGACTCTGCATTATCGACATCATCCTCTTCTCCTGCAATACAAAAGTTTGAGAGAGACGTTATTTGCTATATTGCGTGAAATTATAATTATCATGTGTTAATGGTGTGTTGTATGATAGTTGGTGCAATTATCACCGTAAATATATTTATTGTCTGCCTTCGGAAAAATGTCATTGCATTTTTCGTGTCCTCGCAGGACCAACTTTCTTTCAGTGTAGTATTATATATTTTAAAACTGGTACGTGAGTATCTTAATTATACTTTTAACAGTGTGAATTAATGATTTTTAATTGATATAGTGCTCTTATTCGTTTGGAAATGTTTAGCTATTTACAAAATATCTCTGAGGCAAAACTTTGAGATGGTGTATTGTTGCTCATTTTAGGTTATTGTTTAAATAGGTAACATATACGTTTACATTTTCTCAACTTTAATGAAGATATTAAACAGGCGAAAAAGGAATATAATTTCCATTTGCATCATTGCTGAAAGGGCTCTTGAATGGGTTGACAAAATTTGAATATGTTTTCAAAAGAATCACCTGCATTGCAGCAGAGGAGTTGGGATAATCGTCCACGCAGCAGTCGGCGGACGAATTCCATTGTCCCTCTAACGAGCGCTTCCTCTTAGCGAACGTCAAAACAGCAACGGCCTTCTGTCCACCTACTCGTCGCCACAGATACTCCCCCGCGGCAACAATCGCCTTGCGGCAAGACAGTCGCAGATTCTTTACCATTGTGCCAGAGTTCTTTTGTTGAATATTCACTTGCGTTAGCCTGTGAGCCTTTTGGCAGAATGTTAACAAATATAAATTCTGTTTTAAAATTGAAGAGTTGATGGAGAAACATATTGTAGCCAATGTATCGTATGAAAAATAAATTAGATTGATTTGCTGTATGAGAGCTGTATTGTTAAAGAAAGAGTCGAACGACGATGAAAGAAATGCTTTGGATGATTTCGTTTGGTTATATTTTGGTGAGGGTTATGTTTCGTAATTGAAAAAGAAGTGCAGATGGTATTTGATTTACAAAGGAATAAACTTTAGTGAAGAGTTGTAGAAAATAATTTTTTAGCGTTGGAGATCCTAGTTCGTTTCGAATTTGTTCGTTGCGATAACTCACGGTAATACTTATCAAATTCTAAGACAAGAATTTTTAAATACTTGAATATTGTTAATCGATGTATTTAAGCGGAACCCGATTCGAGAGGCATGAGTGACCATAGGACGGCTCGTTATTCAATAAATGTGCTCTTGTTAAGGACCAACACTTAAAGACATTTAGATACTCTTTTTTACTTTTTCATTTTGGTAGTATACCGAAGAATTTTAAAATTGCATAGAATATGTGCGGATTTGCGATAGAAAACTATCTCTAGCCTCTGTTACCAGATCATCTAAAAAAATAGTGAATGTATTGATTGTCCGTTTACAACAAAGCCCATTCCTTGACATGAAGCATTCCAACCTTTAAGGACCTCTTCTTAATAGATTTTAAAAAGAGTAGGAGACATTCATCATCCCTGCCTTAAACCATTAGTAGATTTAAATTCCTCAGAAATTCTATTTCCCATATTTACCACGGCTCGGGTATCCACATACATTTTCTTTATGAGTTGAAACAGCGATTCTTCAATTTTAAAATATAGTAATTCCCTCCACAATTTATGTATAGGCACTGAATCATATCTTTCGCAGGGCAATAAAAACCAGATGAAGCTCTCTTCCCTTCCGACGTATTTTCTCACACATTTGTCGTAATATAAAAATGTTATCTATACAGGACTTCCCTTATAAAAACCACCTTGTTGTTCTGAGATTTTCATGGACACCTTAGCCTCGTATCTATTTTTCACTATTTTGCTCAAGAGTTTCCAATTGATGCCATTACACTTATATCCCGATAATTGTTCATATCGTTCTTACTTCCCTCCTTGTGAATAGCCGAAATATATGATAGATTCCATTCAGTTTGTAAATCGTCCATACATAATATCTGATTGAACAGTTTATCAATACTCTAATCATCTTTTTTCCACTATACTTCCACAAATCCATGGCAATTCAACCTGGTCCCACCGCATTACCATTTTGTGAGTATTTTAGAGCTTTCCATACTTCTTCCTGAAGTATAGTTTCTACCTCTATCATGCCTCGCTTTATATTTGAAGTAGTTTCCCAGTTGTTTCCACTGAAATCTATTTTCCGTCAGCATCTCAGAAAAATGCTTCTTCCATGCCAGTAATGTAATCATATTCAAACTTACTTTATTCACATTCGGCGCTCTTATTCTTCTTATAGTTCTCCAATTTTGTTTTGTTTTACTGTATCCCGCTGTATGTTCTATCCCATAACATATCCTTTCCCAAGCCTCCTCTTTACATTGCCTCACAATCTTTTTGGTTTTCTTTTTTAGTAAGTAATACTTATCTAAATCTTCTTGACGCTTAAAATTCAGCCAGATCCCAGATTCACATTCTTATCCTTAAATGCCGCAGCGGCTTCTCCATTCATTCATTCCCCTTCTCCCTTACTATCCTTCCTTTTCTATCCCTTTCTATCCCAAATGTTTCAGCAGCTGTCTCATGTACCAATGTCTTCATATGATCATAGAGTTCTTCAGCACTCCAATCATCTTGTATTATTAATTTAGTTGCAAGACGTCTCTGATGGAGATCCCTTACACTTCCATCTTGCAGTAGACTAAGCGTATATCTCGGTTCATTAATTTTTGTTTCTTCTTGTGTAAATGACATATCTTTTTGTGATGTTATCTTTGGGAATGCTATTTTAGTAATAAGAAGGTGATGGTCTGCACCGCATTCAGCTCCTCTAAATACTCTGACATCTTGTACTATTATCTTTTTTTAACCGTAACAGAATCTATTATAGATTTAATTATTTTCCTCCTCTGTTCCCAAGTAAACTTATTAATGTCTTTGCCCCCTTACAGAATTCTATTAATCGCTTTCCATTGTTATTTATCATCGTTTCTCCCCAATTACACATTACCCCATCTTCTTTATTTCCAATGCGCCCGTTTATATCTCCCATAATTATAAGTTCATCTGTTATAGAAGCACTATCCATCACCTCTATAAGATCTTCAAAAAGTTCATCCTTCTTCATAGTCAGGGAGTCATCTGTAGCGGCATACACTCCAATAACTACACGGGTAATTCCACATACTTTAATTTTTATTCTTATTAAACTTTCATTTATCGCTTCTCAATTTTGAATCCTATTTTTCCACTTCTTCTTTGCTAATAAAGAGACTCCTGCCCTTGCTCTCTCTGGCTTTTCTACTCCGCTCCATAGATGTAAATATCCCTTAATTTCCTCTTGTCCTGACCCTTTCTTTTTCGTTTCCGTAAGAACAACCACTTCCAATCCCTTGTCTTTAATGTCCTCATAATCTCCTCAAGTTTCCCTGAAAGGCTCTGCACATTCCACGTTCGAAAAGAGTAAGTCCGTCTTCGTAGCCATTGTCGATGTCCATTTATAGTTTCCGAGGCTGTATTTATTCCAGCTAACGTAGCTTTTCGGTTTCTACAAGGTAGGGTTGCTGGCTCATACGCTTAACCCCCAACCTGGATGACCAGGGAACTTATCTTCTTTCCCTTGCCGTAAGAGGTGGCCTTGACCGCGGCTTAAACGAAGCCTCTCTCCCCGTTGACAAAGAAGGAAAAGAAGGACACATATGATAGTAAAAGAAAGAAGATGGAAAAATGAAAGGCTCCCTAGGCTTTCGCAACCTAATCGCTTCGGGGACGAAACAAACAAGAGAATATCAAGAGATATAGAAAGTATAAAGGAAGTGTGGCACGAGTAAGAAGAAGCAATGCCACCCTAATGGAAAGGACCTCACGATACACCAGTGTGTATTGTGCGAAAGAAATTCTAAAAAATGGATATAGGTCCAATATAGGTAACAGGATAAGGTATAGGACAAGGTGGAGTAGGACGTTGCGGAACACCCTTCGTCTGACTCCTCCGCTGAGGTTTGTACTGCATGGGTAACCCTACCGGTATAGAAGAATTTTCTTAAGGATGGGATAAATTGACAGTTCGCGAAACAAATGAATATCACGTGTACTTCAGAGAAGTATCCCTCCGCCGCGTCAGCTGTTTAGTTACGCCCCTTCGTAGTGTTTGTTTACTGTTCACGCGAGACATCACTAAAGAGTTGTCTGACTTTCACTTAGTTATATGCACGTACGCGAGTCCGGGAAATATAGAAATTTATTTACATAAGTGGCAAAATGTCTTAACGCAATATCACATTCGTTAATAGAATACTGACACTAATGTAAATGGAAAGATAATTCATTTTTCAGGGGACGTCCAAATACCTTTTCCGGACATTTCACAGCAAATGGCTAATACACTTTTGTGGTGAAGAGGGTGGTTTATTTATAATTATAACACCCCGACTATCAAAAATTTGTACCATGCTCTCATAACTCAAATGTGTTTAATGATTGATTTATATTTCACTAATTGTTATGGTCGAACGCGCACCCTTAAAGTTGCCGCCGGAAGGTGGTCCCGGCGCCGCTCAAGAGAGGGCGCCGATTACCAACGCTGCAGCACCGTCACTCTCGGCCAAGCCCCGGAGCCGGAGAAATCACCCTTATCGGGTAGCTGGCCGGCGGACCTTCAGCCCGGGCTCACTATAAGAGCGGTGCCCGGCGAGTGGTGGGCAGTGAGATGTGACTGCCCGTGCGTGTGTAGTGACAAGTGAAGTGCATTACTGAACGGTTACGGACTCGGACTCTCCCTACGGCTAAATAGTGAACTTCGCTACATGTACGGAATATCTAACGGAATATTGTTCGACCTGGCTTGTATTATTGAATCTCTTGTTGGCTTGCGGTAATAAAAGAATTTTAGAAAATGATGTTCTTTAGTTTTGGATATAACAAAACTGGCGACGAGGAAAAACAACATGGAGGCTGATCAGATAGTGCAGATGTTGGGACTCATGCAGCAGCAGATACAACTACAAGAGGCACAGCGGCAACAGGCAGAGGCGCATGCGCAACAGTTGGCAGTGTTAATAGAGGCAATCAATAGACGCTCCCCGCCCCAATTCCACTGTTTCCAGCCGGACACGGAGGATTGGTCGGAGTACCTGGAAAGGATTGAGCAGCACCTACTGTGTCGCCAGGTAGGAGACGCAAGAACCAAAAAAGCGTTTTTTCTGAGCTGTGTGGGAAGTAAAGTAACCGGCTTATTAGGGAAGTTGTTCCCAGAAAAAGACTCAGCAGAGGTTAGCTGGGAGGAAATTAAAGAATAATTAGACGAATACTTTAACAAAGTGCCACACGTAGTCGCGGCTAGGTACAAATTCTTTCAGTGTAGAAAAAGTGAGGGGCAAACGCATAGGGAATGGATAACGGAGCTAGCAGGTTTGGCGCGGCATTGTCAGTTCAAATGCCCGCCATCGGAAAAAGAGACGTCATATGCAGAAACAATAATTAGAGACATGGTAGTCTTACACACGCCGGAGGATAAGGTCAGGTTTTTGGCGTTGCAGAGCGGGAATCCCTCATTAGAGGAAGTTAGAAATTTGTGCAAGACTTACGAAACCACGTGCGAGACTGCCCGCCAGATCACGGCCGGGGCACATGTGTGTAGAGTTAACACTAATGACAGGACAGAAGGAAGTAGCTCAGACAGTGACAATAGCACAGTGAGTAACTTCAGTGCGAGAGCGAAACGAGAGAGAAGAAACATTGTTGAGAAAGATAGAGTACCCAGATGGGGGCAAGATTAACAAAACGGGGCAGTGACATCAGGGGAAAAACAAAAGTGAAGAGATTCGAAAGAAAGAAGTCTTGCAGGAACTGTGACAAAAATCACGATAGAGACTCGTGCAGATTCAGGGAAGCACGGTGTTTCTGGTGCAGAAGAGTCGGACACATTCAGGAAGTTTGCGAAAAGAAACGGCAGTCGACGCGGGGAAGAAAGCAAGAAGAAGAAATGGAAATTGCTATGATAAGTGAAGTGATCAGTGGCAAGGGACAAAAGAAATTAACAGTGCAAGTCAAGTTAGGTAAGCAGCCCGTAGATTTCTTACTGGATACGGGGGCGGCAGTTACAGTAATTAATTTGGACACATACCACCGAATAGGAGCACCCAGGTATTCAAGTGTGCAAAAGAAGCTGACAAGTTTTGGTAAAACACCCATTAAGGTGTTGGGCAGCGGGAGTGTGCAGGCGTCTTACAAAAGTAGGCAAGCAGTGATAGATGTGATAGTAGTGGATCGGTACGATGTGACAAATATACTGGGTCTAGATTCGTTTGGAAGATTGGGTTTCGTAGTGGTGGACGAGATAAACCAGGTATCGGGCCAAAACGAAGTTCAAATCATCAAAGATTTAGGGCTCGAGTTCGCGGAAGTGTTTTCACGCGGACTCGGAAAATGTAAAAATTTTCAAGCAAGCATCCAGTTCAAGGAAGGGCACAGACCGCGGTTCTACAAGGCAAGACCGGTGCCGTGGGCGTTAAGAGACAAAGTAAAAGAAGAACTTACAAGGTTACAGGAAGAAGGGGTGATAACACCAGTGGCTGCGAGTCAGTGGGCCACACCCTTGGTTTTGGTAAAAAAGTCCAATGGAAAGATCAGATTGTGCGGAGACTTTAAGAGCACAGTGAATCAGCAGGTAGAGGTAGAGCAATACCCAATACCTAAACCTGAGGAACTTTTCTTTAAACTGTCAGGTGGGCAGCGTTTTTCCAAGATTGACCTGAGAGACGCCTATCTTCAGATACCACTGGACCTCACGGCAAGAGAGGTATTGGTGATTAACACACCGCTAGGCCTGTTCAGATATAATAGATTACCATTTGGCGTAAATTCAGCAGCAGCGATTTTCCAGCGTTGTCTGGAGCAGATTACCGCATCCTTGGACGGTTGCTGCAACTACCTCGACGACATCATCGTGACGGGTCGCAGCTTGGAGGAACACAAACAACACTTGAGGAAGCTGTTCGCGGCTTTGCAGGAGAACGGGCTCAAGGTAAACCAAGACAAGTGCGAGTTTTTTAAAGAAAGTGTGGTCTTTCTAGGGCACGTCCTAGATCGCACCGGAATAGCCCCAACTCAGCAACACATACAGGCAATCATACAGATGCCCCCACCGGCCGATTTGAAGCAATTGCAGGCCCTCTTAGGTAAGATGAACTATTACAACAAATTTATAAGGAATTTTTCATCAATAGCAGCACCATTAAATCAACTCAGGAAGAAGGGAGTCAAGTTTACCTGGTCGGAAGAATGCAGCCAAGCACTGGACAAGTTGAAGAAGGAACTACTGCGCACAGTAAAATTAAATCATTTTATACCAGGGGGAATCACAACGGTGGCAGCAGACGCGTCGGACTACGGTTTGGGGGAAGTTTTGTCTCAAAAGGACGACAAAGGGATGGAAAGGCCGATCGCTTTCGTTTCCAAGACCCTTAACAAACACCAACGAAACTATTTACAAATCGAGAAGGAAGCCTTGGGAATTATTTTCGCAGTGAGAAAATTTAATGATTTTCTTTATGGCAGGAGGTTTCACATTATCACCGATCATAAACCGCTAGTCCAGCTATTTCTTCCGGGAAAGAAAATCCCCGAATGCACAGCAAAAAAGCTGCAAAGATGGGCTTTGTTCTTGGCAGATTATGACTACCAGGTGCATTTCAGGAGCACGTCCCAACACGCCAACGCAGATGCATTATCGAGACTCCCCCTGGTCCGGACCTGGAGTTCGATACGTCAGAAGAAGAATGTTTCCAGATGGACATAGAAGAACTGCAGAGTTTGGTGGTCTTTCCGCACGAAGCACGCACCCTAGCAAGGGAAACGGATAAAGATCCAGAATTGAAACAAGTGCGTCGTTTCGTCAGGGAAGGTTGGCCACCCAGGATGTTAAGAAGCAACGCCGGATGGTTCAGCAAGAAAGACAGACTTTCTGCAAAGCTGGGGTGTTGTTAGCAGGGGACGAGTTCACTAAAGTAGTAATACCTAGGAGTTTGAGGCAGACAGTACTCAAACTCCTGCATCAGGGACACTGGGGAGTTGTGCGCACCAAACAACTTGCACGGCGACATTGCGCATGGAAAGGCATGAACTCCGACATCGAACAGATGTTGAAAAGATGCGAGGCATGCCAACTCAATCATAGTACCCCCCCCCCAGAGATCTGACACCATGGCCAGAACCGACAGAGCCATGGGAGAGGGTGCACGTAGACTTTGCCGGCCCCTTCTGGGGGTCCATGTGGTTGGTGGTAGTAGACGCAAAGTCCAACTACCCATACGTGGTGAAAATGGGGAACACCACGTCGTCTCAAACGATTCAAATGTTGGAAAAGATTTTCGTCACGGAAGGGTTACCAGCGATTTTAGTTTCAGACAATGGTCCCCAGTTTGCATCCCAGGAATTTGCAAATTTTTGCAGAAGCAATGGAATCCAGCACATTTGCGCTCCGCCGTTCCATCCGCAGTCCAACGGAGAGGCGGAGCGTTTTGTTAGGACTTTCAAGACGGCAATGGGAAAAGCGCGTGCAGCAGGAACTTCCAAGTTCCGAGCGCTCCTGAGGGTCCTGGCGACGTACAGGGTCCTGCCAGGCGCAACAGGCAAGAGCGCAGCAGAAATTCTGCACGGCAGACAGCCCCGAACCCTGTTGTCACTCCTGAGCCCCGATGACCCACACAGATCAGTAGGTACTCTCTCCAAGTACATGGTAGGTGACAAGGTTTATATACAGTCCTTTAAAAAAGAGCCAGCGTGGGTGCCAGGGGTGATACAGCAAGTTAGGGGCAGTAGAGTGTACGCAGTCCGTACAGAGGAAAGATTGGTCACGCGTCACCAGGGGCAGATTAGGACCAGGACAAACGAGAGCAAGGTAGACACTCGGCCATTGATTTCCCCAGAAGGGTTCCGAAAAAAGATACTAAAGGAAATGATATACCCTCCACAGGAACCCACACTCGGAGGAACGTCAGCAGGCGAGCAGACGGCCGCAGCAGAGACGCAGGCGGAAACAGCCCCCAGCAGGAGCGAGCGCGCTAGTTCGACCAGCGCGGAACTACGGGCCTGGAGGGCCAGCCGTTCGGTGCGATTTGCGCCGTATACGACGCATTTGGGCGCGGAGGGTGTTATGGTCGAACGCGCACCCTTTAAGTTGCCGCCGGAAGATGGTCCAGGCGCCGCTCAAGAGAGGGCGCCGATTACCAACGCCGCAGCTCCGTCACGCTCGGCCAAGCCCCGGAGCCGAAGAACTCACCCTTATCGGGTAGCTGGCCGGCGGACCTTCAGCCCGGGCGGGCTATAAGAGCGGTGCCCGGCGAGTGGTGGGCAGTGAGAAGTGACTGCCCGTGCGTGTATAGTGACAAGTGAAGTGCATTACAGAACGGTTACGGACTCGGACTCTCCCTACGGCTAAATAGTGAACTTCGCTACGTCTACGGAATATCTCACGGAGTATTGTTCGACCTGGCTTGTATTAGTGAATCTCTTGTTGGCTTGCGGTGATAAAAGAATTTTAGAAATCGCTGTTCTTTAGTTTTGGATATAACACTTATGCTTTTCAATGCATGCCTTGATCTACAACTAAAACTTTACTAAATTTTCTTGAGAGTTGTTTCATTTACAAGTATACGTTTTTCAAAGAATTATTTTAAATACTAAATCTCGATAGAACATCTCTATGATGTTAAAAGAATAAATGGGATAGGTGTCAAAAATGTCCTGTAAAGGTACAAAAATACATGTAATTTCACGAGATTTATGTAGCTCTTTGACCAAAGGGGTGGAATGGTTATATCCATTACACTGAGACACAATTTAATAATAACAATAATAACAATAATAATAATAATAATAATAATAATAATAATAATAATTTATTCATTTTCACGTAAGTTAACGAATTTAGCAGATGCACCTGAATGAGAAGTTACTTCGCTTGGAAGCAGTTCAAGCAAGCTTGTGATGAAAACGAAATCTGAGATATGGTAGAAAAGCAACAGTTTATAAACAGTATTACAAAACAGAATCCTATCATGCTTAAAAGAATTATATAGAAAATATGTTAATGCAAAGAAAAAAATTATCAAAAACAATATCCAAATTTAAAGAATATATAATACACAATACAATACACAAACCTACAATTATAATACAATACGCAAAATTCAATACCACATACATTTAAACAATATACAAATTCAAAGAAAGAAATTAACAAGTGTAGGAAATATTTATTTTAATTAATTGTGGTAAATATATAAAATTTTGTAGTTTCCTTGTGTCAGTGGAAGTTTCCTGGAACAAAAAGAGAAAATTTCATTAGTGTTCCGTTTAGTTAACTTTTAATTAGTATTCTATTTTTAATTGAATATTTTCTCATAATGTTCTCATTTAACACAATATATATTTCAATGATTATCTAAGAAATAACAACAAACTGTAAAATATAATATGATTATCATTCACTTACTTCTCAGCTGTAATTTGATGAAGGACATCGTGCCAAACTTGTTTTACATGAGCACTATCAAATTATTTTCTAACATGAGTTTTGTAATATCTCTTGCAATCATTCCACATCATCTCTATTGGATTGTAGTGGCAATGATAGGGTGGTAGTCACAACACAGTATGTCCAGCAGCATTAATAATATTGTCCACACGGTATCTACAAATATTTTACTGGCATGAAAATATTCTACTTCACAAAAACTGTTCTGAATATTCTCAACAGTGTCATGCTTCTTCTTATTAGAAGGCTTTTAACTCAATATGAAATGTTAGAATTCATTTTATCATTGTAGAACATCCATAAATACAAATTTAGAAAATCAGTAACATATTTATAATTAAATTTGCTGACCACTATCTGTGGTTGAAGATTATTTATTATAAGTGGGCAAAGCATTCAGAGAAAATACATACCGTTTCTCTGGCTTGTTTGATGAAGCTAAAGCAAACAGTTCCTGGTGAAGTGCATCAGCCCTAAATGGAATATTGTGGTTTTCCAGGAAGATTTTGTTGCAGTTTTGTCCACTTTCTTGTAAGTAATCTATCCAAATGTAAGCATAGAAAATACAAAATTATTTCCTTAATTTCCTTTTTGGAAAATAAGTCACATCATCTTTGTTTTGCATTTTGTATTTACAGAAATTAGAATATTGCTATTATATTGTTTCTTACAGAGTACAGCGCAATTGATATTCAACTATTACTTACATGAGCACTGTGATAAGAAGCATTACCTAGCACAATAACAGACGGTTCATCAAGTTTTGGAAGTAGAGTATTCTCCATCCATTCCTCAAACATCTCTCCATTCATTGTTTATGGTACTCTTCACTACTATTTTGCGATGGAAACACTAGTTCTGCATCATCCACAAACTCCTTCTTACCTCCTGCATGTAAAACTATATAACGTTGTTCTTCACTCAGATTCTTTCTCACACAGCTGAAAATACTTGAGTCTTGCTAAGTCTTGGTAGCATAACCTAACAAAAAAAGGTGTACAAATATAAATACCATTATGTGAAGAGTGCTTAATAAAGTACACACATTATAGATCTGCAGCTTACTTTAAAACTGTATTTTTGCTCAGATTCAGCAGTTCTGCTGTGAGCATTAGGACAGATCCTGCTTCCAGTCTTCGTCGTTGCTTTTCTTCTATTTTCCACACAACAGATATAATGTCTTCTTGTCGCTGGCGTGAACAAGCAACATGCACTTTGCGCCCACTCTGGCTTCTCATTATTCACAATCGTGTACAATTGTACACAAAAGCACGAAATATCACGAAAAGCTCTCAAACACAGGTCACCTGTCGCCACACAGCACAGATGCCTGAAACACGTGCAACGTCACGAGTACGCATCTCACATTCTAGACTCGATTTAAAAACAAACATAATACTTATCACATAAAAACTAAACTCAATATAATTTTTATTAAAAAAAGAATTTTTACATTAGAGCACAAAGCTCTGCACTTCCTAATTTCAATTATTTCTCGTGGCGCACTATATTTTCGTCGGACGAGGACATCACAGCAGGGAGGTTTGTAACTGTTTACAAGTTAGCCAACTGCAAACGAACGAATGGAGTAAGGAGAGTCTATTAAGTTCAAAGACACAACGACCACAGAATCGTCAGTTCTGTTACCAGCACTAGCTCTCATCGTTAAGAAAATTCCAATCGTTATCCCATCGTTAAGAAAATTCTTCTATAGCGGCACTAGCCTACTAGCAATTCTACCCCTGTCATAGCTCTCATCTTCATCGAAGTCCACAAACCTCCTCGCCCGCACGGACAGTGCTATAAAATAACTATTAAAATAATGAGAAAGTTGATGAGATGGTGCTGTGGAACAAAACGAAATATTCATGTCAGATGCAACACAGTCGACAGGTATTTGTATCGTTATTTAACTCCTAAACGAAGTATTCGTGACCAAATCGTTTTTCACACTGAAATATAAAGCATGAAATCTTGAACACTCTATTATATTTGTGCTATTCTCAATATTACCCCACCTGTTCCGAGGCGTGCAGAATCTGTAACTAATTGTATATGAGACGAACAGAGAGAGAATAGACAGACAGAGAGACACTCACACAGAGTCAGACAAACTCAGACAGAGATAGAGAAAGACGACCAGAGAGTGAGAGAGAAAAAATGAGAGGAAGGAGAAAGTGGGAGATGAATGCTAGAACAAGATCTGACGGGTCCCGCTATTTTATATTAATAAAGGAAAAACACTACTTGCATTTGCTCAACAGTTTTAAAAAGTGAGCTCGTCCAAATGGATTCCACGCGGGCCCACTCTCATTTCCTTACTCTGTCTAAGAAGAAAGGCACTGCGCATTCTCAAAGTGCCGTCTACGCATGTTATCGCTGTACAGAAAACATCGGGTATCTCGAGACTAACTCTTTTTTTACCGTTTGACCACACATTTAAGAGGAAAAAAATTGGGGCAGTTTTTGAGAAAAACCGTTTCAAAACACTTAAAAATTGCCTATATTTCACGCAAAATTACGGGGCATTTTACGCTTATATTGTTAAAAAATTTAACACGATCCCATTTGAATATCTGGCTTTCAAGAAGAAATTTCATTCTCAAACAAATCTCTTATTCAATAACAGATATATTTAACTCTTGTATTTTTCAAAATATTAAAATTTCGGCCCAAATTAGACCTGCGCCATTGTCTAATGCCTCCTTAACGCTAACCTAGCACAAAAATTAATCAAGGAATTTGGAGTCGTTTCCTAAATATTTTAAACTTTTACGGAGGGAAAGAAAATAACCATTTGAACCTTTTCTGAAAAAAACAGTTTTATAAAGAAAACTGCTTACTTCTCATACCATATACGAAAAGTACTCTTTTTAAAATGGTAAATAAACTCATCTAACGACGAGGCCAATTTTAATGCCTCCAAATTTAAGAACAATTTTCATTAAGAAACTAGTGTCTATCTTTAATATTGTAGTTGTAGAAAGACGCCAAAAAATGTGTACTACTTTTAAAACTTTCGAGAATTCTATAAATTCAACGGATAAGGCATTTTTTGTACGTGGGGAAAATTGTGAAAATATTGGAGGCATTCTCGGTATAAATATTGACAATGTGTTTAGGAGTTTATGGTAAGTAGCGTCAAAACAAATACATCCGTTTGAAATACTAAAGGACGCAATAATAACCACTTTTAAGGAGGAATATCAATTATTATGTAAACCATACCTAAGATTTACCAACTACCGTTATGACACACGGACAAGAAAACGGTTTGGGTAAATCAATTAACCGCTATTGAGATTCACACATCATAAAAACTACCTACAAAACGTATTACAGAAACTAAATTAGGAGCTTCTCCGTTGGAAAATTGTCTTCTTCTCATAGCAATCCAATACTTTCTCTATACCACCCAAGTAGTGTAGAAAAAAATAAAACTATGAACAAAATGGAACAAACGTGTAGGCCTACATCTACTTTTTGAGTTGTGATGTTGATTTGAATGTAATTACATTTGCCACTTTTCATAAGATTTGTTGCTTTTAGTTTTCTTCAACTCGATCGCCCTCTCTCCAGTTCAATCTACACAAGAAGATTACCATTTGCTTTTAACTTCAAGTAAAAATCATGGTACGTCATCAGAGGAATACCTTTTTCTGTTGATTTTGCTATTTGTATATTCCTGTGATTGATTAATTGACTAATGTTCGTTCATCTGCTCTCGAAAACTCCAATGGGGATTAGCTCCGTGAATGAAGTGAATGTTTAACCCAACGGGTACCGGTGTTTCTCCCACGCTGAATGGAGCCGACTTACAGTTCGGTTGGCGAGAAATTGCCCCATCCACGTGTCTTCCCCCACTGTCACTAAGCTCTAAGGTCTAAGCTCTCCAATAAGTTTCCGTCATGTGTGAAACATAGTTCTAGAGAACAAATCAATAACTTCTCCTTCGATTGAATATTTTGATTTTCCAATTAACAAACTGCACCTACGATAATGGTATGTATCTTAATTCGGTTGTATAAATGTAAACTATCTTTACGATAACATTGCATGAACACAGTTAAAGAATTACATTTCTTAATTTTCCTTTGTTTAAACTGAAACAGAAACATAAAAAAACATTTTCTACAAAATGAGTTTGGGATGCAATTTAGGCAATCATAGCAATGATAAAATAAAAATAATAATTTTTCACCATATTACATCCTGTTCTTCTTCTGTATTCAAGAAGTTTAGGAAAACGTTTCCCTTAGATACGTTGTGAATTAATATTTATAATTAGAAATCAATATTCTCAGTTGGGGTTTATGTTTAAGTAAATACCAACTTTCCAGTTTCGGAACTTGGTTTTTGTAAATATGCTATAAAATGCTACAATTTGTCCATGAATTGTTTTAATTCACTGCCTTTTCTAGGCTTGAAAAATAATCAACTTTATTACTAGGTTTACTCTAACTTTCGACAAAGTGTGCATTATTGCTTTAGTAGACTTAAGTACTTAGAGGAAGAATAGGAAAATTCATACCAATATTATGTCGTTTCAAGTCAACTGATCTCTACGCTCACGTAAAAAACGTCTTACTAGTTATCACCACTAATTCATTTTTGGAACTGCAGAAACATAAATTAAGACGGAGTCGTATTTTGAAAAAATTGATAATCAACATGAAAAAGAAAAATCAAACAACATAGTGTTGTTCCTGTTTAGTGTTATTCATGACCCATTCACATTCTTTGTTCAAGTTTTCTCAAGAAATTAAGTTGCCTTTAACGGATTAATGATGTGTATCAACAAGATTTCAAGCACTCAAATACGAATCAAAGATTTGGAACTGCGCCATAAAATTCAAAAACGTAAGAAATCCTAGTTAATATCGGTACAAACAAAAAGGTTCGATGTTACAAATTTCCGGTTTTATAGATAAAGGTCCGAAACTGTTCGTAAAAAGGACATTCAACTTTATACGAATAAACGTTTGTAGTCCGTGAACTTTGTGACATCTGTAGAGTGTTCTCCAAATATTGAAGTTAAAATATTGATCCATATCAGGAAATTAGTATATTTTTCCTGCTCTTCAATATTTGAAGCTCTTGGACATGGAACGTTTTTGTTTCCTCCGATTCAGTTATCGTCTGGATATCCACAAATTACGACTTCAAGAGTACAGCAGGTGACCAGCATATTAAATAAATCTTCTACTGCAGAAACATTAGCCCTCGATATCTGGAAACATTGGTACGAAACACCGAAAATAGTGGGTAAACTCTGGATAGGACGCATATGTAACAAATAACCTGCGAATTGTTTTAAAGCTATACCTTCATACACGTCAAATTACATTTAGAAATGAGTGCCCTCAAGTTTCTACCCCCTCAATATACCTTAATCCCTGCTCATATCGATAACACATTTCTGAAAACTGCCGTGAGCCACAAAGAAAACTTCAGATCACATTTTGATTTAGACTTTGGTTTAGTTGTTATAAGAAATAAAAATCATAATGTTCTTCTAATTTTTTTGGTGTGGACTAATTAATTAGACGGTGACATACTTATACATTACATTTACTTTTGACATACTTATAATTTTATTACACATTTTTTGTGGAACACATTTGCATTACCGTAATAAACAATAACTCTTGGTTCAATATTTTATTTGAAATTTATTTATAAAAAAAATAAGTATATCAAAAAAGAATGTTATTGTGTACTCTTTAAATTTAGTTGTCAGAATATCATCCTTTTTAAGTTAATGAAAAAATCTAACAGCAATCTTTCAGCAAATATCATCATTGACTTTCCAACTAAAATATCTTGTTTCATTTTTTATTCCAAAACGTTCGAATATCTATATTTGTGTTTGCGCTCCTCTTCAGTTATTTGGATAAAAAATACAGAATTTGCCACCATTCTTATTTTTTAGCGACTTTCCATACAACAGAACTCATCTCCGATGCCCAATTCCTGCATTTCTTCATCCTCCTTTTTCTCCTCCTTCTCGTCCTGCCCCTCGAAGTCTTTCTCATCATACTGCTCGTCTAGGCATCCATGTGTTCCTCATCCAATCGCTTCTCAGCTATCGATTCCACTTGCTTCCACTTCTGCCTCCAGTTTTCGTTTTCAATTGGCTCTGTCTCATCCAGAAATCATCTCCGATGCCCACGTCCTCCATTTCTTCATCCTCCTTCTTCTCCTTCTACACCTCCTTCTCGTCCTGCCCCTGGAAGTCTTTCTCATCATACTGCTCGTCTAGGAATACACGGACTGCTTCAACATATCGCTTCTCAGCCATACATCCCACTTGCTTTTTCGTATGCCTCCATTTTTCTTTCACAGCCAGGCCACCATCCACCAGAACTCATCTCCGTTGCCCACGTCCTTCATTTCTTCATCCCCTTCTCCTTCTTCTCCTCCTCGTCGTCCTACTCCTCGCAGACATTTGCATCATCCTGCTCGTCTAGGCATCCATCGTCTTCTGCATCCAATCGCTTCTCAGCCATCCATCGCACTTGCTTTTTCGTATGCCTCCATTCATCTTTCACAGCCAGTCCACCATCCACCAGAACTCATCTCCTTTGCCCACGTCCTTCATTTCGTCATCCCCCTTCTCCTCTTCCTCCTCCTCCTGCTCGCTGCCGTCAGTCGCATCATCCTGCTCGTCAATATTTATAATTAGAAATCAATATTCTCAGTTGGGGTTTATGTTTAAGTAAATACCAACTTTCCAGTTTCGGAACTTGGTTTTTGTAAATATGCTATAAAATGCTACAATTTGTCCATGAATTGTTTTAATTCACTGCCTTTTCTAGGCTTGAAAAATAATCAACTTTATTACTAGGTTTACTCTAACTTTCGACAAAGTGTGCATTATTGCTTTAGTAGACTTAAGTACTTAGAGGAAGAATAGGAAAATTCATACCAATATTATGTCGTTTCAAGTCAACTCATCTCTACGCTCACGTAAAAAACGTGTTTTGAAGAAATTGATAATCAACATGAAAAAGAAAAATCAAACAACATATTGTTGTTCCAGTTTAGTGTTATTCATGACCCATTCACATTCTTTGTTCAAGTTTTCTCAAGAAATTTATTAGCCATTAAGGGATTTATGATGTGTAACAACAAGATTTCATGCTCTCAAATACGAATCAAAGATTTGGAACTGCGCCATAAAATTCAAAAACATAAGAAAATCCTAGTTGAATCGGTACTAACAAAAAGGTTCGATGATACAATTTTCCGGTTTTATAGTTAAAGGTCCGAAATTGTTCGTATGATGTTCGTAAAATGTACTTTCAACTTTCTACGTATAAAAGTTTGTAGTCCGTGAACTTCGTGACATCTGTAGCGTGTCCTCCAAATACTTAAGTTAAAAAACTAAGTTTTATTGTTAAAAAACAGTCTAAAGACGATGAAAGAAATACTTTGGATGAACTCGTTTGATTATATTTTGGTTACGGTATGTTTTCTTAATTGACAATGAAGTGCAGATGGTATTTGATTTACTTAGGAATAAACTTTAGTGATAAGTAGTAGAAAATAATTTTCAAGTGTTGGAGATCCTAGATTGTTACTAATTTGTTCGTTGGGCTAACCTACGTTTATTTTTATCAAATTCTAAGTCAAGAATTTTGAAATACTTGAATTTTGTAATTCTACGTTTTTGAATAGAAACCCGTGTTTAGAGAGGCATACGTGACAAGAGGACGGATCATTCGTCGATAAATGTGCTCAAGTAAGGGACCAAACTTAAGAACACTTAGATACCATAATTTTTACTCTCTCATAGTGGTAGTGTTCAACAAAATTGTGATTTTGCCGAGAGAAAAAACTGTTTTCGTAGAAAACATCAGTTTGTAGAATCCTGAAAACAAAAGTTCTTTTTTTTACCGTAAAATGAAAAAGTAAATTACATTCTCAAGTTCATATATAAGTACTTAAACACACTTACACTTATACGCACTACCAGACATGTACACACCCAGACATGTCGGGAGGCCAGTCGAGAGGTTAGAGCTTGTTTCGGTGGGTGCGGGGCCCTGCTGGTGAGAAGTACTTTGAAGATTGCGGATAACTCGGATTGTACTTTGAAGATTGCGGATTAATATGCAAATAGAGTAATACGATACTCTCTAACCTTAATAAGCATAAAGAGTACCAACAAGCAAACACAGTGTTCAGTATAATTGTGATATTTCATAGAATATGTGCGGATTTTCGATAGAAATCTATCTTGAGATTTATTACCAGATCATCCGCAAATAATAGTGAATGTATTGCTTGTCCGTTTACAACAACGAACCATGACATTCATTCCTTGACATGAAGCATTCCAACCTTTACTGCCCTCTTCTAAATAGATTTTAAAAAAAGTTGGGGACATTCCACACCCCTTCCTTAAACCATTAGTAGTTTTAAATTTCTCTTAAATTTTATTTCCGATTTTTACCACGCTCGGGTAATCACATACATTTTCTTGATGAGTTGAAAGAGCGATTCTTGTATAGGCACTGCCACAATTCATGTACAGGCACTAAGTCATATGCTTTCCCCAGGTCATTAAAAACCAGATGAAGCTCTCTTCCCTTCCGAATCATTTTCTCACATATTTGACGTAATATAAAATGATATCTATACAGGGCTTCCCTTCTATAAAACCAGCTTTTTGTTCTGAGATTTGCATGGACAACTTAGCCTCCAATCTATTCTTCACTATTTTTTCAAGAGTCTTCCAATTGATGCCGTTACACTTATACCCCGATAATTGTTCATATCGTTCTTACTTTTCTTCTTGTGAGTAGCCGAAATATATGATACATTCCATTAAGTTCAAAAATCGTCCATAAATAATATCTGATTGAACAGTTTTGTCAATACTCTAATCATCTTCTGTCCACTCTACTTCCACAAATCCATGGCAATTCCACCTGGTACCGCCGCTTTACCATTTTTGAATATTTTAGAGCTTTTCGTACTTCTTGCTCACGTATAGGTTCTACCTCTTTCATGCCTCGCATTATATTTCAAGTAGTCGTTTCCAGTTGTTTACACTGGAATCCATTTGCGTCAGCATCTCAGAAAAATGCTTCTTCCATGCCAGAAATGTAATCATATTCAAACTTACTTTATTCACATTCGGCGCTCTTATTCTTCTTATAGTTCTCCAGGCTTGTCTTGTTTTACTGCATCCCGCTGTATGTTCTATCCCATAACATATTATTTCTCAAGCCTCCTCTTTATATTGCCTCACAATCTTTTTGGTTTTCTTTTTTAGTAAGTAATACTTATATAAATCTTCTTGACGCTTAAAATTTTGCCAGATCCCAGATCCCCATTCTTATCCTTAAATGCCGCAGCGGCTTCTCCATTCATTCATTTCCCTCCTCCCTTACTATCCGTTTCTATCCCAAGTGTTTCAGCAGCTGTCTCATGTACCAATGTCTCCATATGATCATAGAGTTCTCCAGCTCTCCAATCATCTTGTATTTCTAATTTAGTTGCAAGACGTCTCTGATGGAGATCCCTAACACTTCCATCTTGCAATAGACTAAGCGTATATCTCGGTTTATTAATTTTTGTTTCTTCTTGTGTAAATGATGTAACTTGTTGTGATGTTACTCTTGGGAATGCTATTTTAGTAATAAGAAGGTGATAGTCTGTTCCGCATTCAGCTGCTCTAAATACTCTGACATCTTGATCTATTATTTTTCTATTTTTTTAACCGTAATAGAATCTATTATAAATTTTATTACTTTCCTCCCTTGTTCTCAAGTAAACTTATGAATGTCTTTGCCCCATACAGAATTCTATTAATCGTTTTCCATTGTCATTTATAATCGTTTCTCCCCATTTAACCATTACACTATCTTCTTCTTTATTTTCAATGCGCCCATTTCGATCTCCCATAATTATACGTTCATCAGTTATAGAGACACTGTCCATCTCCACTACTAGATCTTCAAAATTCATCCTTCTTCGTAGTGTGGCGTCTTTGCCGGGGCAATAAATTACAGACGTGAACGACTTGTAAATATTTAGTATTTATTAGAATAAAAATACTCCGACACCATAATACTATACGCAATATTTACAAATATATTTGACCGTTACAAGAAGGAACTTTCCCTGGTTACCACACCGCTGGACAGATAGTTAATTACAGTATGCGGTGTGATGCACCAGTACCCTACGCGAGCATACCAGCGAGTATACCGCACCTACCGTCTCGACGTAGCACGCCGGCTTCGGTTACCCGCCTCGGTAGCCTATGCATTACAATGCAACGCCACGCACAACCCACACGACGACCTACCGACGCGCCCAAGAATCAGAAGAACGAGCTAGGTCGGGGTCCGTTTATATACCTTCAGGGCAGGCTGACGGAACTGCGTCGCCCGCTGTGTCAACCGACGCGTTTCCGCCGCCTCCGGGGTTTCCAAGTTTGCACCCACGACACGGCACACCTTCCCTTCCGCTCCCTGGCCTTTGTGCAGCCCAGCGTCTCTTCCGCCAGCGCTGTCAACGTGGCTGATATTTGGTACGTTTGTACTGGCGACAGATATGACGCCACAATAGTCAGGGAGTCATCTAGAGGGGCATATACTCCAATAACTACAAGAGTTAGATAACATTGCATGAACACAGTGTAAGAAATTTAATTTCATTATCCTTTGTTTAAACTGCGCCAGGAACATATAAAACATTTCCAACAAAATTATTTTAGGATGAAATTTAGGCAATCATAACAATGATGAAATAAAAATAATAATTTTTCACCATATTACATCCTGTTATTCTTCAGTATTCAAAAAGTGTAGGAAAATGTTCCCCTTAGATAAGTTATGAATTCATATTTATAAATGGAAATCAAAATTCTCATTCGGGGTTATGTTTAAGAAGATATCAACTTTCCAGTTTCGGAACTTGTTTTTTGTAAATATGATATAAAATGCTACAATTTGTTCATGAAGAGTTTTAATTCACAGTCTTTTCTAGCCGTGAAAAAATATCAACTTTATTACTACATTTACTCTAACTTTCGAATAGATGTGAAAATTTGCTTTAGTAGACTTAACTATTTAGTGGTAGAATAGAAAAATTCATACCAATATTATGTCGTTCCAAGTCAACTCACCTCTACGCTCACGTAAAAAACGTCTTATTACTTATCACCACTTACTAATTCATTTTTTGGAATTGCAGAAACATAAAGTATAACGGAGTCGTGTTTTGAAGAAATTGATAATCAACGTGAAAAACAAAAATCAAACAACATATGGTTGTTCCAGTTTAGTGTTATTCCTGACCCATTCACATTCTTTGTTCAAGTTTTCTCAAGAAATTTATTAGCCATTAAAAGATTAATGCTGTGTTACAACAAGATTTCAAGTACTCAAATACGAATCAAAGATTTGGAACTGCGCCATTATATTCAAATTCAGAAATTCAAAAACATAAGAAATTCCTAGTTGAATTGATACAAACAAAAATGTTCGATGTTACAATTTTCAGGTTTTATAGTGAAAAGTCCGAAATTGTTTGTATGATGTTTTCAAAATGTACATTCAACTTTCTACGTATAAAAGTTTGTAGTCCGTGAACTTTCTTGACATCTGTAGAGTGTCCTCGAAATATTAAAGTTAAAAAATAGATCGATGTCCGGAACTTCGCATATTTTCCCTGCTATTCAATATTTGAAGTTTTTGGACATGGAACAATTTTGTTTTCTCCGATTCAGTTATACTCTGGATATCCCCAAATTACGACTTCAAGAGTACAGCAGGTGACCAGCGTATATATAAATCTCCTTCTGAAGAAATATCAGCCCTCGGTATCTGGAAACATTGGTATGAAACACCGAATATAGTGGGTACACTCTGGATAGGACGCATACGTAGCAAATCACCTGCGAATTGTTTTAAAGCTAAACCTCCGTACACGTCAAATTACATTTACAAGTGAGTGCACTCAAGTTTCTTCACCCTCAAAATACCTTAATACCTGCTCATATCAATATAACATTCCTGAAAACTGACGTGAGCCACAATAAAGACTTCAGATCACATTTCGATTTAGACTTTGGTTTAAATGTTATATGAAGTACAAATCATAATATTTTTTCTAATTTTTTTGGTATTAACTAAAAAACTAAATGGTTTATTAAACGTTTATCATACTTATAATTTCATAACTCATTTATTGTGGATCACTACCTCTGCATTTCCGTAATAAACAATCACTATTGGTTCAATATTTTATATGAAGTTTATTTATAAATAAAATATAAAAAATTAATAAGAATATCAAAAAAATTATTGTGAACTTCTGGAATTTAGTTAACAAAAATTCATCGTTTTTAAATTCATGAAGAAATCTAAAAGCAATCTTCCAGAAAACATCAGCTCTGACTTTTCAACTAAACTATCTTGGTTCTTTTTTATTCCAATACGTTCGAATATCAATATTTGTGTTTGTGCTCTTCTTCAGTTGTTTGATGAAAAATATAGACTATGCCTCCATTGGTAATTTTCAAGCGATTCTCCAAAAACAGAAATCATCTCCGATGCCCAAGTCCTTCATTTCTGCATCCTCCATTCTTTTTCATTCGGGTCTGCATCCACCACAACTCATATCCCGTGCCCTCGACCATAATTTCTTCATCCTCCTTCTTCTCCTCCTCCTCGTCCTGCCCCTCGCAGTCTTTCTCCTCATCCTGCTCGTCTAGACATCCAGTGTGTTCCTCATCTAATCGTTTCTCAGCTATCGATTCCACTTGCTTTCTCTTATGTTTCCAGTTTTCTTTTTCATTCGGTTCTGCCTCCACCAGAAATCATCTCCGATGCCCACGTCCTCCATTTCTTCATTCCCCTTCTCCTCCTTCTCCTCCTCCTCCTCGCAGCCATTTGCATCATTCTGCTCGTCTAGACATCCATCGTCTTATGCATCCAATCGCTTCTCAGCCATCCATCGCACTTTCTTTTTCGTATGCCTCCATTCATCTTTCACAGCCAGTCCACCATCCACCAGAACTCATCTCCGTTGCCCACGTCCTTCATTTCTTCATCCCTCTTCTCCTCTTCCTCCTCCTCCTGCTCGTCGCCGTCATTCCCATCATCCTGCTCGTCATCGCCTAGGTATCCATCGTCTTCTTCATCCAGTCGCTTCTCTGCCAGATCGTGGAGAGATGATATTTCAGACTCTGCATTATCGGCATCATCCTCTTCTCCTGCAATACAAAAGTTTGAGAGAGACATTATTTGCTATATTGCGTGAAATTATAATTATCATGTGTTAATGGTGTGTTGTATGATAGTTGGTGCAATTATCACCGTAAATATATTTATTATCTGGCATCGGAAAAATGTCATTGCATTTTTCGTGTCCTCGCCGTTCCCACTTTCTTTCAGTGTAGTATTATATACTTTAAAACTGGTACGTGAGTATCTTAATTATACTTTTAACAATGTGAATTAAAGATTTTTAATTGATATAGTGCTCTTATTCGTTTGGAAATGTGTAGCTATTTACAAAATATCTCTGAGGCAAAACTTTGAGATGGTGTATTGTTGCTCATTATAGGTTTTTGTTTAAATAGGTAATATCTACGTTTACATTTTCTCAACTTTAATAAAGATGTTAAACACGCGAAAAAGGAATATAATTTCCATATGCATCATTGCTGCAAGTGCTTTTGAATGGGATGACAAATATTTGAATATTTTTCCAAAACAATCACCTGCATTGCAGCAGAGGAGGTGGAATAATCGTCCACGCAGCAGTCGGCGGACGAATTCCATTGTCCCTCTAACGAGCGCTTCCTCTTAGCGAACGTCCTTACAGCGACGGCCTTCTGTCCACCTTACTCGTCGCCACAGATACTCCCCCGCGGATACAATCGCCTTGCGGCCGGGCAGTCGCGTATTCTTTACCATTGTGCCCGAGTTCCTTTATTGAATATTCACATGCGTTAGTCTGTGATGCTTTTGGCAGAAGGTTTACAAATATACAATTTATTTGAGAATTGATAAGTTAATGGAGAGACAGAATGTAGCTTATTTGTAGCTTATTACGAAAAATAAATTATATTGATTTGCTGTATGTAAGCTTTATTGTTCAAGAAAGAGTCGAAACAATGAAAGAAATACTTTGGACATGTACACCCCCAGACATGTCGAGAGGCCAGTCGAGAGATTAGAGCTTGTTTCGGTGGGTGCGGGGCCCCGCTGGTGAGAGGTACTTTGAAATTTCTGCAAAACCCTGTAAGCCGAGGGGTATGTCGGCCCCGGATCGCATCATCCACGGTATCCTTCACTTCCTTCGATAAAAACATGCACTAATCTAATGTGACTAATGACTTTAGCAGTTGTTGATGCGGCCGTAAACACCAATCTGTCAGTTACCGAAGTTTCAGCTGCAACTACGTCATCTAAACATGGAGAATACTTGTATTAAAAACGGAAAGACAGAGTAACCATAAGTGTGACATGTCGATTTACGGGGAAAATTGAGAAAAAAAAGCTATTTTATTAACACGCAAATAGACGAATACCATACTCTCTAAACTTAGGTAAGCATTAAGAGTAATGACAAGAAAACTCGCCATGGCTAAGCTGTGACGCGCCAATTACAAATCAGCTGCTCAAATATCTCCTATATAGTTATAGATTTTAAGTTCGCAAGAGGTATCTGTAGATCTGACGACCGTTCAAAAACGAACGAGACTGACTAGAATCAGGGGCGCAACTTTTTGCCCAAAGAACCGCAATGCGGGCGGGACCGGGTAAAAGAGGACTTCTTTTTAAGATAGATATATTTGAAGTTATAGTCAACATACTCGGGTTAGTTACAGCGGTCATAACTCAAGCACGGCTGAACCAAATTTCATTATCTCTAATTTGTTAGTTTAATCTTTTCTTCCGTATAGCAGAATAACTATTAAAATATTGGGAATCTTCACGAGATGGTTCTGTGAAACAAAACTAAATATTCATGTCAAATGCAACGCAGGCAGCGGGTAATTTATCGTTATGTAACTCCTAAACCAAGTGTTCGATGTCAAAAACGTTTTTCACACAGTAATCTACAGCATGAGATCTTGAACATTCTATTATATTTTTGCTCTGCTTAAGCTGTTTTTGCTTTCTGCTTAAAGACGTGCAGAATTTGTAACTAATTGTGAATGAGACGAACAGAGACAGAAAAGACAGACGAGTTCGCTCCCAGACACCGTAGAGGGAGCACCTTCGTTTATGCCTCCTCTTGTCGTGTACACGACTGCAGTGTTATCAGTTGTGTATTAGTGTTTTTGTCTCACCAAATAAGAATCAATACTAATCTAATCTAACATCTATTGAAAGTCAGCCTAACGCTGCTGACAATTAATCATAATGTTCTCCAATGTAAACAACAACCTAACCAAACTTGCGATGGACCCAGTTCCTGAAAACCAAGCAAAGAAGAAGACTTACGCCAACGCTACTGTGAGTAATGTATTTCCTACCAATGTCCAAGGAGTTATCATAGAAGCCAACGAAGGTATTTCAATAAATAAATATATTAATAAACTCGCTACAATAATGAACCCAATGACATTAGATTCGTGTCGCGCATATCTAATAACAGACTTTGTGTTTTTTTAAACACTAAGAAAACAGCAGAGTACCTGACTAGCAACTACCCTACGTTAACTATCAAGGATAATAAACTGAATGTCAGACTTTTAATTCATAAGCTTAAGAGGGTAATAATTTCTAATTTTTGCCCTGTGATAAAATTTGATGTTATCCAACAAGAATTTTCGAAACATAATATCCATATAAAGTCCAATATCTCATTTATTAGAGCTTGTATTCCTGAACCAGGATTTACACATAGTATGAGTTTCAGGAGACACGTGTTTATAACACCTGAAGATGTTAGCAATCTTCCAGAATCAACCACTATTTTGTATGATGGTTCCCAATATAGAATTTTCTTTTCTACAGACGATATGACATGTTTCTTATGTAAACAGTCTGGTCATCTAGCTTACCAGTGTAATAAAAATCTATCCAACATTCTGCAACAAAATATGACTTAGAAAATGAAAAATCTCAAAATGAATTTACTAATAATTCCACTGAATTTACTGAACCACAAAGCCCTAAGGGAAATCTTGCAGTAAAAGAGAGTAATTTCCCCACTATTTCTAAGACAACCCTCTCATCAGAATATTCATCCCAGATCGGTTCTGAAAGTAATAAGATAGATAAGACCAGTTTGGATAGTAGTAAGAAAACTAAAAAGAAAAAGAAAATTGGTCAAGAATCAAATCATATTGCTACTCATGATAAGAAAACCCCCATTTCACTAGATGAACTGCTTGATCCATTAAAGGCAAAGTATGAAACCAATCCAATTGAATACCCCCTCACATATAACCAATTGAAAAATTTCATTGACAGAGCTTCATGAGCCCCAAACCCAACATTAATAGCCAGTGAATTTTTACCGGATATTTCAACTAGTATCCAAATAATGTTGAAACTTATTCATTACTTACAGAAAGGTCAATGAAATATAAATTTACAAGTATTATCAACAAGTTGAAGAGTGCACAAGAACAAATGGATGATTCGGATGCAGATACATCGGAATAATAACTAGAATTGAACATCCTACAATGAAATTGTAATATATTCTATGCCCGTCTACAATCCCTGAAACTATTAGTTAAAGATATTCTTCCTCAGATACTATGTTTACAGGAAACAAACTTTAAAGACTATCATTGTGGTAAACTACCCGGATATACTACATCTTCTTGTAAGGCTCAAATTGATCCTGGTCGTGTAGCTATCCTTGTTAAAAATGATATTTATGTGCATGATATTCCTCTCCATACTTCTCTTAAAGCCGTAGCTGTAAAGGTAAAATCATTTCCCATATCATGTCTGTAATATTTATATCCCCAATAGGCCAGACATTGATGTTCATCAACTTGACAATATTATCTTTCTGTTGCCCAAATCCATTATAACTGTAGGAGACTTTAATGGTAACAATAAATTATGGGGATCTAATATTACAGACAAAAGAGGTAAAATCATTGAAGATTGGTTAGACAATTATAATGACCATACCATATTAAATACATGTCTGGCCACCCACTTTAACTGTAGTCATAGAAATGAAAGCAACATTGTTCTTAGTTTTGCCTCAAATGACATTGCAGCTAGAATTACATGATCTATTTACTACTACCTATATGATAGTGACCACTATCACATTAACATGACCCTTCCAGACTTAGATCTATTCTCCAATCTGAGATGTTAGCCTAAATGGATCCTAGAACAAGCTAAATGGGAACAATTCCAACAGTTTATCAAGTCCTATATATCAGCTCTTAATCAACCAATCAACCTAGACTCTGAAGAGTTAAACACTTTAGGGCATGACTATTTCACTAATTCTAGAAGCAGCAAGAACGTCGATTCCCTATACCTCGGGAATAATTAAAAAACGCCAAATTCCATGGTGGAACAATGTACGACAGCAATTATAAAAGAAAAAAAAAGCATAGAGAAAATTTTTAAAAAAACAATACCATGTTAAATGGTATTGCTTACAGGAAAGTAAGAGTCTTTGCAAGACTTACTCTCAAATCCGCAATGATTAATTCATGGCAAAAGTTCACCTCTTCCATCACACACCAATCTCCTATATCAGAGGTATGGCATAATTTAAAAGCCATTAGTGGAAGAAATACTCCCAGTATTCCTAAATATCTTATTGATACTGCTGGTTTAAAACATGTTGCAACTCAAGCTGTATGTAGCCTTTTAGCGAACACGTTCCTTCAAAATTCTGATAGCAATAATCTTGAAACAAACTTTCTATCTACAGATCCCTCAAGCAGAAACGTAAGTCAAAATAACGTTTTGCTATTAACTAGGGACAATAACGATAACTACAACAAACCATTCCTTATTGAAAAACTTCTTTATGTATTAGATCAAAGCAAAAACTCTGCACCTGGGCCCGATAAGGTCCCAAACAGTTTTTTGAAGAACATTCCTGAAGTCGGACTTAAGTACTTACTTTGCGTTTATAATTATATTTGGACTGAGCAACACTTTCCAGACCAATGGAGAGAAGCTAATGTTATCCCCATACCTAAACCTAATAAAGATCACACTCTACTCATGAATTACCGTCGAATCTCCCTAACAAATAACATCTGCAAGATATTAGAAAAGATGGTTTGTCGCCGACTGAAATGGATACTGGAAAACCGTAACTTAATCTCACCATACCAAAGTGCCTTCAGATCCTTTAGATCAACAAATGACCTCCTAGTAAATATCGATACTATAATATGTGAAACTCCGCCTGAGTCTGCTTGCAAGTACTGCCGGTCCTAAGTCCGGATAAAGGAGGAGGTTCTTTTCACTAGTATGGCAATGTTTCCACTTACTTTTGCCATACTTCTTTTAACTGTCCTATTTCGGTCACTCTCGATCCCTTGTACTTTTCTACCCCGATGCTGTTAGCTTGCGAGGGCTAGGGAGTCTTTCCTTTCTGATCTTCTACTTTCTGTAAACTACTAATCCTTTTCAATCTTCTTCTTATAGATCCTGTCCTTATGCTTCTTAATGGGGGGACTGGCCTCAGAGCTGAAGCGAAAGCAATCTGTCTAGGGAGAAAACCTTGTACAAATTCTTCGAGTTTGGGAGCAGTGAGGTGGCAGCCCCACTACCAATCTTTCCCTGCGCAGCGTTCGTAGCGCGGCCAGGGAAGATTCTTATTACTGGCTCACTCATTGATTGTAAACAAGAAAATTCTGTGGTAACGACATTGGCAAAGTTAAAGCACAAATGTCTCGGTATATCAGAACATGTCAATATAGGAAATTGGAATGTACGAGGCACAGCTAACAAAGAATATGAATTGCTAAGAGAAGTCAGGAGTGCCAAACTGGATTGGATTATGTTATCTGAAACTAAAAAGAAGCAGAGGGGAACATGTGATCTGGGATACTATACATTAATTAATAGCGGTGTACCTATAGAAAATAGAGCAGTAGCAGGCACAGCTATTCTAATAAATGAGAAATGGAGGAATAGGATAACTTCTTACAGTTGGGTTAATGAAAGAATTCTAACATGCAGATTCAAAATTGCTAGAGGATATATGAGTATTATATTAGTGTATGCTCCTAAAGAGGGTAGAAAGGAAGAATCTGATAAATGTTATGAAAGCCAACAAGGGTACTAGATTCCACAAATAAAAATGATTATTTAGTCATACGAGGAGATATGAATGCTAGGATAGGACAACAGCCCATTAAGGAAATAATTGGAAAAAAGGAGAAGTAGTAATTAATAAAAATAGAAAAGTGTTACGTGATTTTGTGCATTTTAATTCATTACGAATACAAAATACGTTCTTCAGACATAAAGATATCCATGAATTTACTTGGGTGAACAGAGGATACAGAACAATAATTGACTATTTAATTGCAAATGAAAAGATTGGAAAACTATTTCAGGACGTGAGAGTGATGAGAGGAATGGATATAAATTCAGATCATTTCCTAGTAAGAGGGATAGTAATCCTGAAAACTAAATGGGCAAGAACAACACGCAAAAAGATCACCATAAAGGAAACAGTATGGAAAGCTAACCTATTAGTAGACCCTAGCATCAGAAATTTATTTCAGTCACGTATAAGACTATATATGCTAAGGAACCAATCAGCACGAATATTAACTAGAATGGCAGAAGCTAATCCAAGTGATAGAAACTGTAGCTTTTGAAACCTTAGGGGAAAGGAAAAAGTATAAACCAAAAAAGGGACTTAATGTGTGGAATGAAGAATAGAAACGTACAGTTCAAAGAAACAAGGAGTCATATCTACGGAGGCTCATGACGAAAACTCCTGAGACATTGGAGTAATATAAAATACAAAGAAGAGAAACAAAAAAATAGTAAAAGCTGCACACAAAGAAAGCAGGGAAAGACAAATCTAACATAGAAAGAGATGTACATTGTCGCCAGTATACTGCTTACAAAATTATGAAACACCTAAACAGAGAAGAAAAAGACGCAACAAATTTAGATCTTCTAGATAGAGAAGAATGGATGAAGTTCTGTAAACATCTGTGGACAAAAGAAGAGGGAGAAGATGTAAATGATGAAGAGGAGGAAAAGAACAGATAAACATCAGAAATAGACAAAATAGAATTTAATCAACTTCAAGAAGCCTTACAAAGTCGTAAACACCGAAACGTTCCTGGCTCAGACAACTTAATAATAGAACTTAAACCAGATGAATCTCTCTTCCCTTTCCATAAAACCAGCTTTTTGTTCTGAGATTTTCATGGACAACGTAGCCTCCAATCTATTCTTCACTATTTTTTCAAGAGTCTTCCAATTGATGCCGTTACACTTATACCCCGATAATTGTTCATATCGTTCTTACTTTTCTTTTTGTGAATAGCCGAAATATATGATACATTCCATTTAGTTCAAAAATCGTCCATAAATAATATCTGATTGAACAGTTTGATCAATACTCTAATCATCTTCTGTCCACTATACTTCCACAAATCCATGGAAATTGCACCTGGTTCCGCCGCTTTACCATTTTGTGAATATTTTAGAGCTTTTCGTACTTCTTCCTCACGTATAGGTTCTACCTCTTTCAAGCCTCGCTTTATATTTCAAGTAGTCGTTTCCAGTTGTTTCCACTAAAGTCTATTTTCCGTCAGCATCTCAGAAAAATGCTTCTTCCATGCCAGAAATGTAATCATATTCAAAATTACTTTATTCACATTCGGCGCTCTTATTCTTCCTATAGTTCTCCAAGTTTGTCTTGTTTTACTGCATCCCGCTATATGTTCTATCCCATAACATATCCTTTCTCAAGCCTCCTCTTTATATTGCCTCGCAATCTTTTTGGTTTTCTTTTTTAGTAAGTAATACTTATCTAAATTTTCTTGACGCTTAAAATTCAGCAAGATCCCAGTTCCCCATTCTTATCCTTAAATGCCGCAGCGGCTTCTCCAGTCATTCATTCCCCTCCTCCCTTACTATCCGTTTCTATCCCAAGTGTTTCAGCAGCTGTCTCATGTACCAATGTCTTCATATGGTCATAGAATTCTTCAGCTCTCCAATCATCTTGCATTTCTAATTTAGTTGCAAGACGTCTCTGATGGAGATCCCTAACACTTCCATCTTGCAATAGACTAAGCGTATATCTCGGTTCATTAATTTTTGTTTCTTCTTGTGTAAATCACATATCTTTTTGTGATGTTATCTTTGGTAATGCTATTTTAGTAATAAGAAGGTGATGGTCTGCACCACATTCAGCTCCTCTAAATACTCTGACATCTTGAACTATTATATTTTTATTTTTTTTAACCGTAACAGAATCTATTATAGATTTAATTATTTTCCTCCTCTGTTTCCAAGTAAACTTATGAATGTCTTCCAAGAAAACTTATGAATGTCAGAATTCTATTAATCACTTTTCATTGTAATTTATCATCGTTTCATCGATAACATTGCATAAACACAGTTAAAGAAATATCATTTCTTCATTTTCCTTTGTTTAAACTGTACCAGAAACATATAAAAACATTTTCGACAAAATGAGTTTGGGATTCAATTTAGGCAATCATAGCAATGATAAAATAAAAATAATAATTTTTACCATATGCAATCCTGTTATTCTTCTGTTTTCAAAAAGTGTAGGAAAACGTTCCCCTTAGATAAGTTATCTATTCATATTTATAATTAGAAATTAAAATTCTCATTCGGGGTTATGTTTAAGACGTTACCAACTTTCCAGTTTTGGAACTTGGTTTTTGTAAATATGATATAAAATGCTACAATTTGTTCATGAATAGTTTTAATTCACAGTCTTTTCTAGCCGTGAAAAAATATCAACTTTATTACTACATTTACTCTAACTTTCGATGACCACTTACTAATTCATTTTTTGGAATTGCAGAAACATAAATTAAGACGGAGTCGTGTTTTGAAGAAATTGATAATCAACACGAAAAAGAAAAATCAAACAACATATTGTTGTTCCAGTTTAGTGTTATTCATGTCCCATTCACATTCTTTGTTCAAGTTTTCTCAAGAAATTAAGTTTGCCATTAAGGGATTAATGATGTGTAACAACAAGATTTCATGCCCTCAAATACGAATCAAAGATTTGGAACTGCGCCATAAAATTCAAAAACATAAGAAAATCCTAGTTGAATCGGTACAAACAAAAAGGTTCGATGATACAGTTTTCCGGTTTTATAGTTAAAGGTCCGAAATTGTTCGAATGATGTTCGTAAAATGTACTTTCAACTTTCTACGTATAAAAGTTTGTAGTCCGTGAACTTCGTGACATCTGTAGCGTGTCCTCCAAATACTTAAGTTAAAAAGCTAAGTTTTATTGTTAAAAAACAGTCTAAAGACGATGAAAGTAATACTTTGGATGATCTCGTTTGATTATATTTTGGTTACGGTATGTTTTCCTAATTGACAATGAAGTCCAGATGGTATTTGATTTACTTAGGAATAAACTTTAGTGAAGAGTTGTAGAAAATAATTTTCAAGTGTTGGAGATCATAGATTGTTACTAATTTGTTCGTTGGGCTAACCCACGGTTATTTTTATCAAATTCTAAGGCAAGAATTTTGAAATACTTGAATTTTTTAATTCTACGTTTTTGAAGAGAAACCCGCGTTTAGAGAGGCATACGTGACAAGAAGACGGATCATTCGTCTATAAATGTGCTCAAGTTACGGACCAAACTTAAGAACACTTAGATACCATAATTTTTACTCTCTCATATTGGTAGTGTTCAACAAAATTGTGATTTTGCCGAGAGAAAAAACTGTTTTCGTAGAAAACATCAGTTTGTAGAATCCTGAAAACAAAAGTTTTTTCTTCTTACCGTAAAATGAAAAAGTAAATTACTTTCTCAAGTTCATATATAAGTACTTAAACACACACTTATATGCACTACCAGACATGTACACCCCCAGACATGTCGGGAGGCCAGTCCGGAGGTTAGAGCTTGGTTCGGTGAGTGCGGGGCCCTGCTGGTGAGAAGTACTTTGAAGATTGCGGATAACTCGGATTGTACTTTGAAGATTGCGGATTAATATGCAAATAGAGTAATACGATACTCTCTAACCTTAATAAGCATAAAGAGTACCAACAAGCAAACACAGTGTTCAGTATAATTGTGATATTTCATAGAATATGTGCGGATTATCGATAGAAATCTATCTTGAGATTTATTACCAGATCATCCGCAAATAATAGTGAATGTATTGCTTGTCTGTTAACAACAACGAACCATGACATTCATTCCTTGACATAAAGCATTCCAACCTTTAATGACCTCTTCTAAATAGATTTTAAAAAGAGTTGGGGACATTCCACACCCGTTCCTTAAACCATTAGTAGTTTTAAATTTTTCTGAAATTTTATTTCCGATTTTTACCACGCCTCGGGTATCCACATACATTTTCTTTATGAGTTGAAAGAGCGATTCTTGTATAGGCACTGCCACAATTCATGTATAGGCACTAAGTCATATGCTTTCTCCAGGTCATTAAAAACCAGATGAAGCTCTCTTCCCTTCCGAATCATTTTCTCACATATTTGACGTAATATAAAATGATATCTATACAGGGCTTCCCTTCTATAAAACCAGCTTTTTGTTCCGAGATTTGCATGGACAACTTAGCCTCCAATCTATTCTTCACTATTTTTTCAAGAGTCTTCCAATTGATGCCGTTACCCTTATACCCCGATAATTGTTCATATCGTTCTTACTTTTCTTCTTGTGAATAGCCGAAATATATGATACATTCCATTAAGTTCAAAAATCGTCCATAAATAATATCTGATTGAACAGTTTTGTCAATACTCTAATCATCTTCTGTCCACTCTACTTCCACAAATCCATGGCAATTCCACCTGGTACCGCCCCTTTACGATTTTTGAATATTTTAGAGCTTTTCGTACTTCTTCCTCACGTATAGGTTCTACCTCTTTCAAGCCTCGCTTTATATTTCAAGTAGTCGTTTCCAGTTGTTTCCACTAAAGTCTATTTTCCGTCAGCATCTCAGAAAAATGCTTCTTCCATGCCAGAAATGTAATCATATTCAAACTTACTTTATTCACATTCGGCGCTCTTATTCTTATAGTTCTCCAGGCTTGTCTTGTTTTACCGTATCCCACTGTATGTTGTATCCCATATCATATCCTTTTCCAAGCCTCCTCTTTATATTGCCTCACAATCTTTTTGGATTTCTTTTTTAGTAAGTAATACTTATCTAAATTTTCTTGACGCTTAAAATTCAGCAAGATCCCAGTTCCCCATTCTTATCCTTAATTGCCGCAGTGGCTTCTCCATTCATTCATTCCGCTCTTCCCTCACTATCCGATTGTATCCTAAGTGTTTCAGCAGCTGTCTCATGTACCAATGTCTTCATATGATTATAGAGTTCTTGAGCTCTCCAATCTTCTTGTATATCTAATTTAATTCAAGACGTCTCTGATGGAGATCCCTAACACTTCCATCTTGCAATAGACTAAGCGTATATCTCGGTTTATTAATTTTTGTTTCTTCTTGTGTAAATGATGTATCTTGTTGTGATGTTACCCTTGGGAATGCTATTTTAGTAATAAGAAGGTGATAGTCTGTTCCGCATTCAGCTGCTCTAAATACTCTGACATCTTGATCTATTATTTTTCTATTTTTTTAACCGTAATAGAATCTATTATAAATTTTATTACTTTCCTCCCGTGTTCCCAAGTAAACTTATGAATGTCTTTGCCCCATACAGAATTCTATTAATCGTTTTCCATTGTCATTTTTAATCGTTTCTCCCCATTTAACCATTACACTATCTTCTTCTTTATTTTCAATGCGCCCATTTCGATCTCCCATAATTATACGTTCATCAGTTATAGAGACACTGTCCATCTCCACTACTAGATCTTCAAAATTCATCCTTCTTCGTAGTGTGGCGTCTTTGCCGGGGCAATAAATTACAGACGTGAACGACTTGTAAATATTTAGTATTTATTAGAATAAAAATACTCCGACACCATAATACTATACGCAATATTTACAAATATATTTGACCGTTACAAGAAGGAACTTTCCCTGGTTACCACACCGCTGGACAGATAGTTAATTACAGTATGCGGTGTGATGCACCAGTACCCTACGCGAGCATACCAGCGAGTATACCGCACCTACCGTCTCGACGTAGCACGCCGGCTTCGGTTACCCGCCTCGGTAGCCTATGCATTACAATCCAACGCCACGCACAACCCACACGACGACCTACCGACGCGCCCAAGAATCAGAAGAACGAGCTAGGTCGGGGTCCGTTTATATACCTTCAGGGCAGGCTGACGGAACTGCGTCGCCCGCTGTGTCCACCGACGCGTTTCCGCCGCCTCCGGGGTTTCCAAGTTTGCACCCACGACACGGCACACCTTCCCTTCCGCTCCCTAGCCTTTGTGCAGCCCAGCGTCTCTTCCGCCAGCGCTGTCAACGTGGCTGATATTTGGTTCGTTTGTACTGGCGACAGATATGACGCCACAATAGTCAGGGAGTCATCTAGAGGGGTACTCCACTAACTACAAGAGTAATTCCACATATTTTTATCTTTATTCTTATTAATCTTTCATTTATCGCTTCCCAATTTTGAATCCTATTTTTCCACTTCTTCTATGCCAATAAAGAGACTCTTACCCTTGCTCTCTCTCCCTTTTCTACTCCGCTCCATAGATGTAAATATTCCTTAATTTCCTCTTGTCCTGACCCTTTCTTTTTCGTTTCCGTAAGAACAACCACTTCCAATCCCTTGTCTTTAATGTCCTCAACAATCTCCTCCAGTTTCCCTGAAAGGCTCTGCACATTCCACGTTCGAAAAGAGAAAGTCCGTCTTCGTAGCCATTGTCGATGTCCATTTATGGTTTCCGAGGCTGTATTTATTCCAGATAAATAAGCTTTTCGGTTTCTACAAGGTAGGGTTGCTGTCTCATACGATTAACCCCCAACCTAGAGGACCAGGGGACTTTTATTCCGGCTTCCCTTGCCGTAGAGAGGTGGCCTTCACCGCGGCTTAAACGAAGCCTCTCTTCCCGTTGACAAAGGAAGGAAAAGAAGGACACATATGATAGTAAAAGAAAGAAGATGGGAAAATGTAGGGCTCCCTACCCTTTCGCAACCTAATTGCTTCGGGGCCGAAACAAACAAGAGGATATCAAGAGAAATATAATGCATAAAAGAAGTCTGGCACGAGTAAGTAGAAGCTATGGCTCCCTAGTGGATAGGACCTCACAATACATCAGTGTGAAATGTAGGAGGTAAATTCTAGGAAATGGATATAGGTCAAATATGGGTAACAGCATAAGGTATAGGACAAGGTAGAGTAGGACGTTGTGGAACACCCTTCGTCTGACTCCTCCACTGAGGTCTGTACAGCATGGGTGACCCTAGCGGTGGCGGCAGTAACCTACTAGCAATGCCACCCCTGTCATAGCTCTCATCTTCATCGAAGTACGCAAACCTCCTTGCCCGCATGGACAGTGCTATAAAATAACTATTAAAAATGGGATAATTCATAGAAAGGTGCCGTGGAACAAAACTAAATATTCATGTCAAGTCGGCAGGTATTTTTTATGGTTTTTTAACTCCTAAACGGAGTATTCGAGGCCAAATCGTTTTTCACACCGAAATCTAAAGCATGAGATCACAGAGTCAGACAGACTCGGACAGAGATAGAGAAAGACGACCAGAGAGTGAGAGAGAAAAAATGAGAGGAAGAGACGGAGAAAGAAAAGGGGAGGGAAGGAGACTGAGGGAGATGAATGGTAGAACAACATCTGCTAGGTCCCGGTATTTTATATTAATAAAGGTACAAACAATACTTGTATTTGCTCCACAGCTTTAAAACGTGGGCCCTTGCAAATGGATTAAAGTCGGGCCCAAACTCATTTCGTTACTCTGTCTAAGAAGAAAGGCACTGCGCATTCTCAAAGTGCAATCAACGCATGTTATCGCTGTACAGAAAACATCGGCTATCTCGGGTATATTGCAATTCCCGAAAATTCAGTGAGTTCACTGGAAGTGAGACTAAGTCTTTTTTACCGAAAGTCCACACTTTTGAAAAGAAAAAAATTGAAGCAGTTTTTGAGAAAAAAATTTAAAAACACTTAAAAATTGCCTATATTTCACGCAAAATTAGGGGACATTTTATGTCTAACATTTTTTTAAAATTTTACACGATCCCATTTGAATATCTGGCTTTCAAGAATGAATATCATTCTCAAATAAATCTCTTATTCAGTATCAGAAAAATTGAACTCTTGTAATTTTCAAAATATTAAAATTTCAGCCAAAACTAGACCTGCGCTATTCTTTAATGCGTCCTTTAAGCTAACCTAGCACAAAACTTAATCATGAAATTTGGAGTCGTTTCCTAAATAATTAAAAACTTTTACGAAGGGAGAGAAAATAACCATTTGAAACATTTTTGAAAAAACAGTTTTATAAAATACTGCTTACTTCTCATATCATATTACACGAAAACTATTCTTTAAAATTGAAAAATAACCTCATCTAAAGACGAGGCAAATTTTGATGCCCCCAAATTTTAATACAATTTTCATTCAGAAACTTGTGTCTATCTTTAATAATGTAGTTGTAGAAAGACGCCAAAAAAATGTGTACTACTTTTAAAACTTTCGAGAATTCAATAAATTCAACGGATCAGGCATTTTTTGTACATGGGGATAAATTGTTAAAATATTGGAGGCATTCTCGGTACAAATATTGACAATATGTTTCAGAGTTTATGGTAAGTAGCTTCAAAACAAATATAGTTTCGCTTAAAATACAAACGGTCGCAATAACAACCACATCTTAGGAGGAATAACAATTATGATGTAAGCCATACCTAAGATTTACCAACTACCGTTATGACAGACGGACAAACAAACGGTTTGGGTAAATCAATTAACCGCTATTGAGATTCACAAATCATGAATACTAACTACAAAACGTATTACAGAAACTAAAATAATAGATTAGGAGCTTTTCAGTTGGAAAATTGTCTTCTTCTCACAGCATTCCAATACTTTCTCTATACCACCCAAGTAGTGTAGAATAAAATAAAACTATGAACAAAGTGGAACAAACGTGTAGGCCTACATTTAATTTGTGAATTGTGATGTTGATTTGAATGTAATTACATTTGCCACTTTTCATTTCCATACACATAGTTAAATTTGAACATATTTGTTGCTTTTAGTTTTCTTCAACTCGATCTCCAACTCTCCAGTTCAATCTATACAAGAAGATTACCATTCGCTTTTAACTTCGAGTAAAAATCATGGTACGTCATTAGAAGAATCTTTTTCTGTTGATTTTGATATTTGTATATTCCTGTGATTGATTAATTGACTTGTGTTTGTTCATCTGTTCTCGAAAACTGCAATGGGGATTAGCTCCGTGAATAAAGTGAATGTTTAACCCAACGGGTACCAGTGTTTCTCCCACGCTGAATGAAGAGATTTGGCGCCGACTTGCAGCTCGGATGGCGCGAAATTGCCCACTTCACGAGCCTTCCCCCACTGTCACTCTGATTCTGAGTTCTTCAATAAGTTTCCGTCATGTGTGAAAAATAGTTCTAGAGAAGAAATCAATAACTTCTCCTTCGATTGAATATTTTGACTTTCGCATTCAAAAACTGCACCTACGATAATGGTATGTATCTTGTTTAGGTAGTCTAAATGAAACTATATTTACGATAACATTGCATGAACACAGTGAAAGAATTTTAATTTCATTTCCTTTGTTTAAACTGTGCCAGGAACATATAAAACATTTTCGACAAAATGATTTTGGGATGCAATTTAGGCAATCATAGCAATGATAAAATAAAAAAAAATAATTCTTCCCCATATAACATCCTGTTATTCTTCTGTATTCAAAAAGTGTAGGAAAACGTTCCACTAGGATAAGTTATAAACTCATATTTATAATTTAAAAAATTACTCAGTCGGGATTATGATTAAGTAGTTACCAACTTTCCAGTTTACACACTGACTTTTTGTAAATATGATATAAAATGCTAAAATTTGTTCATGAATAGTTTTAATTCACAGTCTTTTCTAGCCGTGAAAAAATATCAACTTTATTACTACATTTACTCTAATTTTCGAATAGGTGTGCATATTTGCTTTAGTAGACTTAACTATTTAATGGTAGAATAGAAAAATTCATACCAATATTATGTCGTTTCAAGTCAACTCACCTCTACGCTCACGTAAAAAACGTCTTATTACTTATCACCACTTACTAATTCATTTTTTGGAATTGCAGAAAAATAAATTAAGATGGAGTCGTGTTTTGAAGAAATTGATAATCAACATGAAAAAGAAAAATCAAACAACATATTGTTGTTCCAGTTTAGTGTTACTCCTGACCCCTTCTCATTCTTTGTTCAAGTTTTCTCAAGAAATTTATTAGCCATTAAGGGATTAATGATGTGTAACAACAAGATTTCAAGCACTCAAATACGAATCAAAGATTTGGAACTGCGCCATTATATTCAAATTCAGAAATTCAAAAACATAAGAAATTCCTAGTTGAATTGGTACAAACAAAAATGTTCGATGTTACAACTTTCAGGTTTTACAGTGAAAAGTCCGAAATTGTTTGTATGATGATTTCAAAATGTACATTCAACTTTCTACGTATAAAAGTTTGTAGTCCGTGAACTTTCTTGACATCTGTAGAGTGTCCTCGAAATATTAAAGTTAAAAAATTGATCGATGTCCGGAACTTCGCATATTTTCTCTGCTATTCAATATTTGAAGTTTTTGGACATGGAACAATTTTGTTTTCTCCGATTCAGTTATCCTCTGGATATCCCCAAATTACGACTTCAAGAGTACAGCGGGTGACCAGCGTATATATAAATCTCCAACTGAAGAAATATCAGCCCTCGATATCTGGAAACATTGGTATGAAACACCGAATATAGTGGGTACACTCTGGATAGGACGCATATGTAGCAAATCACCTGCGAATTGTTTTAAAGATATACCTCCGTACATGTCAAATTACATTTACAAGTGAGTGCCCTCAAGTTTCTTCACCCTCAAAATACCTTAATCCCTGCTAATATCAATAACACATTCCTGAAAACTGACGTGAGCCACAATAAAGACTTCAGATCACATTTCGATTTAGACTTCGGTTTAATTGTTATATGAAGTACAAATCATAATTTTTTTCTAAATTTTTTGGTATTAACTAATAAACTAAATGGTTTATTAAACTTTTGTCATACTTACAATTTCATAACTCATTTATTGTGGATCACTACCTCTGCATTTCCATAATAAACAATCACTCTTGGTTCAATATTTTATATGAAGTTTATTTATAAATAAAATATAAAAAATTTATAAGAATATCAAAAAAATTATTGTGAACTTCTTGAATTTAGTTAACAAAAATTCATCCTTTTTTAATTGATGAAGAAATTTAAAAGCAATCTTCCAGAAAACATCAGCATTGACTTTTCAACTAAAATATCTTGGTATTTTTTTATTACAAAACGTTCGAAATCAATATTTGTGTTTGTGCTCCTCTTCAGTTGTTTTGATACTAAATATAGACTATGCCTCCATTGGTAATTTTCAAGCGATTCTCCAAAAACAGAAATCATCTCCGATGCCCAAGTCCTTCATTTCTGCATCCTCCATTCTTTTTCATTCGGGTCTGCATCCACCACAACTCATATCCCGTGCCCTCGACCATCATTTCTTCATCCTCCTTCTTCTCCTCCTCCTCGTCCTGCCCCTCGCAGTCTTTCTCATATTCCTGCTCGTCTAGGCATCCATTGTGTTTCTCATCTAATCGCTTCTCAGCTATCGATTCCACGTGCTTCCCCTTATGTCTCCAGTTTTCTTTTTCAATCGGTTCTGTCTCCACCAGAAATCATCTCCGATGCCCACGTCCTCCATTTCTTCATCCTCCTTCCTCTCCTCGTTCTCGTCCTGCCCCTCGAAGACTTTCTCATCATCCTGCTCGTCTAGGCATCCATTGTGTTCCTCATCAAATCACTTCTCGGGTATCGATTCCACGTGCTTCCTCTTATGCCTCCAGTTTTCTTTTTCATTCGGTTCTGTCTCCACCAGTAATCATCTCCGATAACCACGTCCTTTATTTCTTCATTCCCCTTCTCCTCGTTCTCCTCCTCCTCCTCCTCCTCCTCGCAGCCATTTGCATCCATTATCTTATGCATCCAATTGCTTCTCAGCCATCCATCGCACTTGCTTTTTCGTATGCCTCCATTCTCCTTTAACAGCCAGTCCACCATCCACCAGAACTCATCTCCTTTGCCCACGTCCTTCATTTCTTCATCCCTCTTCTCCTCTTCCTCCTCGTCCTGCTCGTTGCCGTCAGTCGCATCATCCTGCTCGTCATCGCCTAGGTATCCATCGTCTTCTTCATCCAGTCGCTTCTCAGCCGGATCGTAGAGGGAAGATAATTCTGACTCTGCATTATCGACATCATCCTCTTCTCCTGCAATACAAAAGTTTGAGAGAGACGTTATTTGCTATATTGCGTGAAATTATAATTATCATGTGTTAATGGTGTGTTGTATGATAGTTGGTGCAAATATCACCGTAAATATATTTATTATCTGCCTTCGGAAAAATGTCATTGCATTTTTCGTGTCCTCGCAGGACCAACTTTCTTTCAGTGTAGTATTATATATTTTAAAACTGGTACGTGAGTATCTTAATTATACTTTTAACAATGTGAATTAAAGATTGTTAATTGATATAGTGCTCTTATTCGTTTGGAAATGTTTAGCTATTTACAAAATATCTCTGAGGCAAAACTTTGAGATGGTGTATTCTTGTTCATTTTAGGTTATTGTTTAAATAGGTAATATGTAGGTTTACATTTTCTCAAGTTTAATAAAGATGTTAAACACGCGAAAAAGGAATATAATTTCCATGTGCATCATTGCTGCAAGTGCTTTTGAATGGGATGACGAATATTTTAATATTTTTTCCAAAACAATCACCTGCATTGCAGCAGAGGAGTTGGGATAATCGTCCACGCAGCAGTCGGCGGACGAATTCCATTGTCCCTCTAACGAGCGCTTCCTCTTAGCGAACGTCCTTACAGCGACGGCCTTCTGTCCACCTTACTCGTCGCCACAGATACTCCCCCGCGGCAACAATCGCCTTGCGGCCGGGCAGTCGCGTATTCTTTACCATTGCGCCGGAGTTCTTTTGTTGAATATTCACTTGCGTTAGCCTGTGATGCTTTTGGCAGAAGGTTAACAAATATACAATTTATTTTAGAATTGAAGAGTTATGGAGAGAAAGAATGTAGCTTATTTGTAGTACGAAAAATAAATTATATTGATTTGCTCTATGTAAGCTTTATTTTTAAAGAAAGCGTCGAAACAATGAAAGAAATACTTTGGACATGTAACCCCTAAACATGTCGAGAGGCCAGTCAAGAGATTAGAGCTTGTTTCGGTGGGTGCGGGGTTCCTCTTGTGAGAGGTACTTTAAAATTTTCTGGAAAACCCTGTAAGCCGAGGGGTAGGTCGGCCCCGGATCGCATCATCCAAGATATTCTTCACTTCGATCGATAAAAACATGCACTAATCTAATGTGACTAATGACTTTAGCAGTTGTTGATGCGGCCGGAAACACCAGTCTGTCAGTTACCGAAGTTTCAGCTGTACTACGTCATCTAAACATGGAGAACACTTGTTTTTAAATCGAAAAGTCAGAGTAACCATAAGTGTTACATGTCGATTTCAGGGGAAAATTGAGAAAAAGAATCTATTTTAATAATACGCAAATATGCAAAAAAAAATCTTGAGCACTCTATTATATTTTTACTCTTCTCAAAATTACCCCACCTGTTCCGAGGCGTGCAGAATCTGTAACTAATTGTATATGAGACGACCAGAGAGAGAATAGACAGACAGAGAGACACTCACACAGAGTCAGACAAACTCAGACAGAGATAGAGAAAGACGACCAGAGAGTGAGAGAGAAAATATGAGAGGAAGGAGAAAGTGGGAGATGAATGCTAGAACAAGATCTGACGGGTCCCGCTATTTTATATTAATGAAGGTAAAACACTACTTGCATATGCGCAACAGTTTTAAAAAGTGAGCTCGTCCAAATGGATTCCACGCGGGCCCACTCTCATTTCCTTACTCTGTCTAAGAAGAAAGGCACTGCGCATTCTCAAAGTGCAGTCTACGCATGTTATCGCTGTACAGAAAACATCGGGTATCTCGGGTATCTCGAGATCTTTTTTTTTACCGTTTGTTCACACATTTACAGAGGAAAAAAATTGGGGCAGTTTTTGAGAAAAACAGTTTCAAAACACTTAAAAATTGCCTATATTTCACGCAAAATTACGGGGCATTTTACGCTTATATTGTTAAAAAATTCAACACGATCCCATTTGAATGTCTGGCTTTCAAGAAGAAATTTCATTCTCAAACAAATCTCTTATTCAATAACAGAAATATTTAACTCTTGTAATTTTCAAAATATTAAAATTTCAGCCAAAATTAGACCTGCGCCATTGTCTAATGCCTCCTTAACGCTAACCTAGCACAAAACTTGATCAAGGAATTTGGAGTCGTTTCCTAAATATTTTAAACTTTTACGGAGGGAAAGAAAATAACCATTTGAACCTTTTCTGAAAAAACAGTTTTATAAAGAAAACTGCTTACTTCTCATACCATATTATACGAAAAGTACTCTTTTTAAAATGGTAAATAAACTCATCTAACGACGAGGCCAATTTTAATGCCTCCAAATTTAAGAACAATTTTCATTAAGAAACTAGTGTCTATCTTTAATATTGTAGTTGTAGAAAGACGCCAAAAAATGTGTACTACTTTTAAAACTTTCGAGAATTCTATAAATTCAACGGATCTGGCATTTTTTGTACCTGGGGAAAATTGTTAAAATATTAAAGGCAATATCAATTATTATGTAAAACATACCTAAGATTTACCAACTACCGTTATGACAGACGGACAAACAAACGGTTTGGGTAAATCAATTAACCGCTATTGAGATTCACAAATCATGAATACTAACTACAAAACGTATTACAGAAACTAAAATAATAGATTAGGAGCTTTTCAGTTGGAAAATTGTCTTCTTCTCACAGCATTCCAATACTTTCTCTATACCACCCAAGTAGTGTAGAATAAAATAAAACTATAAACAAAGTGGAACAAACGTGTAGGCCTACATTTACTTTGTGAATTGTGATGTTGATTTGAATGTAATTACATTTGCCACTTTTCATTTCCATACACATAGTTAAATTTGAACATATTTGTTGCTTTTAGTTTTCTTCATCTCGATCTCCAACTCTCCAGTTCAATCTATACAAGAAGATTACCATTTGCTTTTAGCTTCAAGTATCAAAATCATGGTACGTCATCAGAGGAAACTCTTTTTTCTGTTGATTTTGATATTTGTATATTCCTGTGATTGATTAATTGACTAATGTTCGCTCATCTGCTCTCGAAAACTGCAATGGGGATTAGCTCCGTGAATAAAGTGAATGTTTAACCCAACGGGTACCGGTGTTTCTCCCACGCTCAATGGAGAGATCTGGCGCCGACTTGCAGCTCGGATGGCGGGAAATTGCCCACTCCACGTGTCTTCCCCCACTGTCACTCAGATTCTGAGCTCTCCAATAAGTTTCCGTCATGTGTGAAACATAGTTCTAGAGAACAAATCAATAACTTCTCCTTGGATTGAATATTTTGATTTTCGCATTCAAAAACTGCACCTACGATAATGGTGTGTATTTTGTTTGGGTTGTATAAATGCAAACTATCTTTACGATAACATTGCATGAACACAGAGAAAGAAATATCATTTCTTCATTTTCCTTTGTTTAAACTGTGCCAGGAACATATAAAAACGTTTTCGACAAAATGATTTTGGGATGCAATTTAGTTAATCATAACAATGATAAAATAAAAATAATAATTTTTACCATATAACATCCCGTTATTCTTTTGTATTCAAAAAATGTAGGAAAACGTTCCTCTTAGATAAGTTATGAATTCATATTTATAATTAGAAATTAAAATTCTCATTCGGGGTTATGTTTAAGAAGTTACCAACTTACCAGTTTCGGAACTTCGTTTTTGTAAAAATGATATAAAATGCTAAAATTTTTTCATGAATAGTTTTAATTCCCAGTCTTTTCTAAGCGTGAAAAAATATCAACTTTATTACTACATTTACTCTAACTTTCGATAATGTGTGCATATTTGCTATAGTGGACTTAACTATTTAGTGGAAGAATAGAAAAATTCATACCAATATTATGTCGTTTCAAGTCAACTCATCTCTACGCTCACGTAGAAAACGTCTTGTTACTTATCACCACTTACTAATTTATTTTTTGGAACTGCAGAAACATAAATGAAGATGGAGTTGTATTTTGAAGAAATTGATAATCAACATGAAAAAGAAAAATCAAACAACATATTCTTGCTCCTGTTTAGTGTTATTCATGACCCATTCACATTCTTTGTCCAAGTTTTCTCAAGAAATTAAGTTGCCTTTAACGGATTAATGATGTGTATCAACAAGATTTCAAGCACTCAAATTCGAATCAAAGGTTTGGAACTGCGCCATTATATTCAAATTCAAAAATTCAACAACATAAGAAATTCCTAGTTGAATTGGTACAAGCAAAAAGGTTCGATGTGACAATTTTCGGGTTTTATAGTTAAAAGCCCGAAATTGTTCGTATGATGTTCTTAAAATGTACATCAACTTTCTACGAATAGAAGTTTGTAGTCCGTGAACTTTCTTGTCATCAGTAGTGTCCTCTAAATATTAAAGTTAAAAAATTGATCGATGTCCGGAACTTAGAATATTTTCCCTGCTCTTAAATATTTGACATGGAACAATTTTGTTTCCTTCGATTCAGTTATCCTCTGGATATCCCCACACTACGAATTCAAGAGTACAGCAGGTGACCAGCGTATATATAAATCTCCAACTGAAGAAATATCAACCCTCGATATCTGGAAACATTGGTATGAAACACCGAATATAGTGGGTAAACTCTGGATAGGACGCATATGTAGCAAATCACCTGCGAATTGTTTTAAAGCTATACCTCCATACTCGTCAAATTACATTTACAAGTGAGTGCCCTCAGGTTTCTTCACCCTTAAAATACCTTAATCCCTGCTCATATCAATAACACATTCCTGAAAACTGATGTGAGTCACAATAAAGACTTCAGATTACATTTCGATTTAGACTTTGGTTTAGTTGTTATATGAAGTAAAAATCATAATGTTTTTCTATTTTTTTTTGGTATTAACTACTTAACTAATTGGTTTATTAAACTTTTGACATACTTATAATTTCATAACTCATTTTTTGTGGAACACTACCTCTGCATTACCATAATAAACAATCACTCTTAGTTCAATATTTTATATAAAATTTATTTATAAATAAAATATAAAAAATTAATAAGAATATCAAAAAAATTATTGTGAACTCCTTGAATTTAGTTAACAAAAATTCATCCTTTTTAAATTGATGCAGAAATCTAAAAGCAATCTTCCAGAAAACATCAGAATTGACTTTTCAACTAAAATATCTTGGTTCTTTTTTATTCCAAAACTTTCGAATATCAGTATTTGTGTTTGTGCTCCTCTTCAGTTGTTTTGATGAAAAATATAAACTATGCCTCCATTCTTATTTATCAAGCTATTCTCCAAAAAACAGAAATCATCTCCGATGCCCACGTCCTCCATTTCTTCATCCTCCATCTTCTCCTCCTTCTCGTCCTGCCCCTCGAAGTCTTTTTCACCATCCTGCTCGTTTAGACATCCATTGTGTTCCTCATCCAATCGCTTCTCAGCTATCGATTCTACTTGCTTCTTCTTATGTCTCCAGTTTTCTTTTTTAATCGATTCTGTCTCCCCCAGAAATCATCTCCGATGCCCACGTCCTTCATTTCTTCATCCCCTTCTCCTCCTTCTCCTCCTCGCCGTCCTACTCCTCGCAGCCATTTGCATCATCCTGCTCGTCTAAGCATCCATCGTCTTCTGCATCCAATCGCTTCTCAGCCATCCATCGCACTTGCTTTTTCGTATGCCTCCATTCATCCCTCACAGCCAGTCCACCATCCACCAGAACTCATCTCCGTTGCCCACGTCCTTCATTTCTTCATCTTCCTTCTCCTCTTCCTCCTCCTTCTCCTGCTCGTCGCCGTCAGCCGCATCATCCTGCTCGTCATCGCCTAGGTATCCATCGTCTTCTTCATCCAGTCGCTTCTCTGCCAGATCGTGGAGAGATGATATTTCAGACTCTGCATTATCGACATCATCCACTTCTCCTGCAATACAAAAGTTTGAGAGAGACGTTATTTGCGATACTGCGTGAAATTATAATTATCATGTGTTAATGGTGTATTGTATGATAGTTGTTGCAATTATCACCGTAAATATATTTATTATCTGCCTTCGGAAAAATGTCATTGCATTTTTCGTGTCCTCGCAGGACCCACTTTCTTTCAGTGTAGTATTACATAATTTAAAACTGGTACTTCAATATTTTAACTATACTTTTAACAATGTGAATTTAAGTATTTTATTTGATATAGTGGTCTTATTCGTTTGGAAGTATAAAATATCTCTGAGGCAAAACTTTGAGATAGTGTATTAATGCTCAAATTAGGTTATTGTTTAAATAGGTAATATCTACGTTTACATTTTCTCAACTTTAATAAAGATTTTAAACACTTAAGAAAGGAATATAATTTCCATGTGCATCATTGCTGCAAGTGCTTTTGAATGGGATGACGAATATTTGAATATTTTTTCCAAAACAATCACCTGCATTGCAGCAGAGGAGTTGGGATAATCGTCCACGCAGCAGTCGGCGGACGAATTCCATTGTCCCTCTAACGAGCGCTTCCTCTTAGCGAACGTCCTTACAGCGACGGCCTTCTGTCCACCTTACTCGTCGCCACAGATACTCCCCCGCGGCAACAATCGCCTTGCGGCGGGCAGTCGCAGATTCTTTACCATTGTGCCCGAGTTCTTTTGTTGAATATTCACTTGCGTTAGCCTCTAAGTTTTTTGGCAGAAGGTTAACAAGTATACAATTTATTTTAGAATTGAGGAGTTATGGAGAGACAGAATGTAGCTAATGTGTTGTACTAAAAATAAATTATATTGATTTGCTGTATGTAACCTTCATTGTTAAAGAAAGAGGGTTATGATCTCGTAATTGAAAGTGAAATGCAGGTTTGATTTTCTTAGGAGTAAACTTTAGTGAAGAGTTGTAGAAAATAATTTTCAAGCGTTGGAGTTCCTAGTTCGTTACTAATATTTTCGTTAGGCAAACCCACGGTAATTTTTATCAAATTCTAAGGCAAGAATTTTGAAATACTTGATTTTTAATATTCTACGTATTTGAAGCGAAACCCGAGATTGGAGAGGCATAAGTGACAAATGAACGGATAATTGTGCGTATTGACATTGAAACGCGGAGCGTTTCTTCAATTAATTAGAAACACAGAGCATGTTATTATAATTACGACCATTTTGAACTGCGCGGCAATAGCCGCGAGCAACGGACGGGGACAAAGGAACGAATCAGGCGCGAAGACAGCGAGAGCGGACGAGACAGCGGCAGTTGGCAGTGTGGCATAGAACGTGAGAGAGGTCGGTACGATATTGGTGCTCGCGGTAAAGAGGACAAAATCAAGTTAACTAGTGTGAGAAAAACTATCAGGAAGCGAGTGAAACGTGATAGTGGCATATGTTGAACAGTGCAAGCTAATAATCGTGCGCATAGTATCAGAAACAGTGGAAAAAGGGATCAAAACTATAAACCGTGTAGTTGGTATCGGCATGGGCGGTAGCCACGTGCTCGCATTGAGGTAAATAGGAAAGTTGAGGAGAATCGGCGAACTGTGTTACAATAGAGCAGCGAGATATACTGCAAGGACTAGACGAACAGTAAGCTAGAAGCAGTTCATACCCCAGTGGAACGACACGCACAACAGTCGGTTTCAAAGCAGAGGGATTTGCGCAACCGCCGCCGTGGGCCGATGACGCGGGAGCCCGCCTTGCCCACCGTCCGAAGGAGCGCCGAGCCGCACCGAAGGTCACCGACCGTTGCGGCCGTTGGAAATCATCAGAGAACAAACGACGTATTCTCGGGGTTCGCGGTATTGTAGAATCTAAAATTGTAAACTGAGTTTTGGTACCAAAACAGGGAATAATTGTATTTAAGGCAATGTACTGAATGTGTGATTCTAGGAATAAATCGTGTTTTTGTTCAGACAAAATTATAACTTTGTTCCGCCAATGTGTTGCCGAATCCTTGAGAGACCCATTCACGAGACAAGACACCCATCTTTTCCAAATTTATTGCAGTGAAAGGTACCGCCAACCAGGTACGTCACAATATATATAATAATTGTGCGTGTCGATAAATGTGATCAAGTTAACGATAAAACTCAAGAACACTTACCATACCATTATTTTTACTCTTTCATATTAGTAGTATTCAAAAGAATTGTGATATTGCCGAGAGAAAAAAAACAGTTTACGATAGCAAATATCAATTTGTAGGATCCTGAAAACAAAAATTTTGTTTCATGCCGTTAAGTGAAAAATAAATTATTTCTCATGTTCATATATACGTACTTACACACACTTACACTTATTTGCACTACCAGACATGTACCCCCCTCCCAGGAATGTCGGGAGGCCAGTCGAGAGGTTAGAGCTTGTTTCGGTGGGTCGGGGCCACACTGGTGAGAGGTACTTTGAAGATTGCGAAAAACCATGCAAGCTCACGGGTAGTTCGGCCCCGGATCGCATCATCCAAGATATCCTTCACTTCATGCGATAATAACATGCACTACTGTAATGTGACTAAAGACTTTAGCAGTTGTTGATACGGCTGGAAACACCAATCTGACAATTACCGAAGTTTCAGCTGCAACTACGTCATATAAACGTGGAGAATACTTGTATTAAAAACGTTAAATCTGAGTATCCATATGTGTTACATATCGATTTTAGGGAAAAATTTAAAAAAAGCTACTTTTAATAATACGCAAATAGAGGAATACCATACTCTATACTCTCTAAACTTAGTTAAGCTTTAAGGGTAACGACAAGATAAAGCGCCATGGCTAAGCTGTGACGCGCCAATTACAAATCTGCTGCTCAAATATCTCCTATATAGTTATAGATTTTAAGTTCGCATGAGGTATCTGTGGATCTGACGACCGTTCAAAAACGAACGAGACTGACCAGAATCAGGGGCGCAACATTTTGCCCGAAGAACCGCAATGCGGGCGGGATCAGGTAAAAGAGGACTTCTTTTGAGATAGATGTATTTGAAGTTATAGTCAACATCCTCGGGTTAGTTACAGCGGTCATTACTCAAGAACGGCTGATCCAATTTTCATTATCTCTAATTTGTTAGTTTAATCTCCGCTTCCGTATAGCAGAATAACTATTAAAATATTGTGAACATTCATGAGATGGTTCTGTGGAACATAACTAAATATGCAGGTCAAATGCAACACAGTCAGCAGATAATTTTATCGTTATGTAACTCCTAAACCAAGTGTTCGATGGCAAAAACGTTTTTCACACAGTAATCTACAGCATGAGATCTTGAACATTCTATTACATTTTTGCTCTGCTTAAGCTGCTTTTGCTTTCTGCTAAAAGACGTGCAGAATTTGTAACTAATTGTGTATGAGACGAACGGAGACAGAAAAGACAGACGAGTTCGCCCCCAGACACCGTAGAGGGAGCACCTTCGTTTGTGCCTCCTCTTGTCGTGTTCACGAGTGCTGTGTTATCAGTTGTGTATTAGTGTTTTTGTCTCACCTCAAAGGAATCAATACTAATCTAATCTAACATCTATTTAAAGTCAGCCTAACGCGGCTGACAATTAATCATAATGTTCTCCAATGTAAACATCAACCTAACCAAACTTCCGATGGACCCAGCTCCTGAAAACCAAGCAAAGAAGAAGACTTATGCCAACGCTACTGTGAGTGATGTATTTCCTACCAATGTCCAAGGAGTTATCAAAGAAGCCAACGAAGGTATTTCAATAAAAGAATATATTAATAAATTCGCTACAATAATGAACCCAATGACATTAGATTCGTGTCGCGCTTATCTAATAACAGAGTTTGTGTATTTCTAAACACTAAGGAAACAGCAGAGTACCTAGCAGCTATCCTACGTTAACCATCCTAGTACTAGCAACTACCCTACGTTAACCATCAAAAATCAAAAACTGAATGTCAGACCTTAAATTAATAAGCATAAGAGGGTAATAATTTCTAATGTTTGCCCTGTGATACCACATGATGTTATCGAACAAGAATTTTCAAAACATAATATCCATATAAAGTCCAATATCTCATTTATTAGAGCTTGTATTCCTGAACCAGGATTTACACATAGTATGAGTTTCAGGAGACAGGTGTTTATAACACCTGAAGATGTTAGCAATCTTTCAGAATCAACCACTATATTGTATGATGGTTCCCAATATAGAATTTTCTTTTCTACACACGATATGAAATGTTTCTTATGTAAACAGTCTGGTCATCTAGCTTACCAGTGTAATAAAAATCTATCCAACATTCTGCAACATAATATGACTTAGCAAATGAAAAATCTCAAAATGAATTTGAACGTGCAGAATCAGTAACTAATGGTATATGAGACAAACAGAGACAGAATAGACAGACAGAGATGTACACACACACACAGAAAGAGTGAGACTGACTGAGAAAGGGATAGAGAACCGCAAAGGAATGCGAGAGAGAGAAAACGAGAGAAAGGCGGAGAGAGGAAGGGAGAGGGAAGGAGAAGGAGGGAGATGAAGGGCAGAACAGCGTCGGCCGGGTTCCGCTAGTTTTTATTAATCAAAGTTCTAACACGCCTTGCGTTTGCACAAAAGGTTCACAAAGGGGGCCCGTGCAAATGGATTGCAGGCGGCCCACACTAATTTCATTACTCTAAAAAGGGATGAACTGAACATTCTCAGAAGTGCCATCTACGCATGTTATCGCTGAACAGCAAGCTTCGGGTATCTCTGGTATTTTGCAATTCTCGAAAATACAGTGGGATCACTGAAAGTGAAAATTCCTTATTACCGTTTGTTTAAATTGTTGAAGAGAAAATATAAAAAAACATGTCTTTAATTTTCGAAAAATTTATCACGAACCCATTTGAATACCTGCCTTTCAAGAATGAATTTCATTCTCAAACAAATCTTTAATTCAATATTAGAAATATTTCACTCTTCCAATTTTCAAAAAATAGGAATTTTAGCCAAATTTAGACCTGAACCATTCTCTAATGCGTCCTTTACGCTAACCTAGCACAAAACGTAGACAAAACATTTGGAGTTATTTCCTAGATAATTTGAAACTTTTAAGGAGCGAGAGGAAATAACAATTTTAACGCTTTTTGAAAAAAAGGTTTTATAAAAACTGCTTACTTTGAATACCATATTACACGAGAAGTACTCTTTTTAAAGTTGTAAATAACTTCATCTAAAGATAAGGCCAATTATAATGACTCCAAATTTAAAAACAATTTTCGTTAAGAAACCAATGCCTATCATTAATATTGTATTTGTAGGAAGACGCCAAAAAGAGTGTTCTACGTTTAAATTTTTCGAAATTTCAATAAATTCAACGGATCAGACATGTAGTACGCTTATAAGCAATATTTGTACATGGGGGAAAATGTTTAAAATATTGGAGGAAATTTTGTAAAAATATTGACAATATGTTTACCAGTATATAGTAAGTAGCGTCAATAATAATCACATTCCTTCGAAATACTAAAGGCCGCAATAACAACCACATCTAACAGTTCCCTCCCAGACACCGTAGCTGGAACACATCGTTTTGTGCCTCCTCTTGTCGTGTTCACGGGTGCAGTGTATTAGTGTGTGTGTCACACCAAATAGGAATCAATACTAATCTAATCTAACATCTATTTAAAGTCAGCATAACGGGCTGAAAATTAATCATCATATTCTCCAATGTAAACAACAACCTAACCAAACTTCCGATAGACACAGCTCCTGAAAATCAAGCAAAGAAGATTACGCCAACGCTACTGTGAGTTATGTATTTCCTACCAAACACCAAGGAGTTATCATAGAAGCCCACGAAGGTATTTCAATAAAAAATATATTAATAAACTCGCTACAATAAAGAACCCCAATGACATTAGATTCGTGTCGGGCATATCTAATAACAGACTTTGTGTATTTCTAAAAACTAAGAAAACAGCAGAGTACCTGACTAGCAACTACCCTACGTTAACTATCAAGGATCATAAACTGAATGTCAGACTTTTAATTAATAAGCTTAAGAGGGTAATAATTTCTAATGTTTGCCCTGTGATAACATATGATGTTATCCAACGAGAATTTTCGAAACTTAATATCCATATAAAGTCCAATATCTCATTTATTAAAGCTGGTATTCCTGAACCAGGATTTACACATATTTTGAGTTTTAGGAGACAGGTGTTTATAACACCTGAAGATGTTAGCAATCTTCCAGAATCAACCACTATATTGTATGATGGTTCTCAATATAGAATTTTCTTTTCTACAGATGATATGACATGTTTCTTACGTAAACAGTCTGGTCATCTAGCTAACCAGTGTAATAACAAATCTATCCAACATTCTGCAACAGAATATGACTTAGCAAATGAAAAATCTCAAAATGAATTTACTAATAATTCCATTGAATTTACTGAACCACAAAGCCCTAAGGGAAATCTTGCTATAAATGAGAGTAATTTCCCCCCTATTCCTAAGAGAACCCTCTCATCAGAATCTTCATCCCAAATCGGTTCCGAAAGTAATAAGATAGATAAGACTAGTTTGGATAGTAGTAAGAAAACTAAAAAAATAGAAAATTGGTCAAGAATCAAATCATATTAGTACTCATGTTAAGAAAAACCCCATTTCACTAGATGAACTGCTTTATCTATTAAAGGCAAAGTATGAAACCAATCCAAATGAATACCCCCTAACATATAACCAGTTGAAAAATTTCATTGACAAAGCTTCAGGAGTCCCAAACCAAACAATAATAGCCAGTGAATTTTAACCTGATATTCCAACTAGTATCCAAGTATGTCTGAATTCTATTCATTACTTACAGAAAGGTCAATAAAATATAAATTTACAAGTATTATCAACAAGTTGAAGAGTGCACAAGAAAAAATGGATGATTCGGATGCAGATTCATCTAAATAATAACTAGAATTGAACATCCTGCAATGGAATGTAATGGATTCTATGCCCGTTTACCATCCCTGAAACTATTAGTTAAAGATATTCTTCCTCAGATACTATGTTTACAGGAAACAAACTTTAAAGACAATCATTCTGGTAAACTACCCAGATATACTACATTTTTTTGAAATAGGAATAATGCTCAAATTACAAATGACCATACCATATTAAATACATGTCTGGCCACCCACTTTAACTGTAGTAATGGAAATGAAAACAACATTGTTCTTAGTTTTGCCTCAAATCACATTGCAGCAAGAATTACATGGTCTATTTACTACTACCTATAGACCTAGTGACCACTATCCCATTAACATGACCCTTCCAGACTTAGATCTATTCTCCAATCCGAGATGTGAGCTTAAACCGATCCTAGAAGAAGATAAATGGGAACAATTCCAACAGAACAATTTCCAAGTCCAATATTTCAGCTCTTAATCAACCAATCAACCTAGATTCTGAAGAGTTAAACACTTTAGTGCATGACTATTTCACTAATTCTAGAAGCAGCAAGAACACCGATTCCCCGTACCTCGGGAACAATTAAAAAACGCCAAGGTCCATGGTAGAACGAACAATGTACGACAGTAATTAAAAATACAAAAAGAGCTTAGAAAAAATTTAATAAAAACAAAACCATGGTAAATGGTATTGCTTATAGGAAAGCAAGAGCCTTTACAAGACTTAAGACTGCAATTAAGACTTAACTTAGACTGCAATTTATTTCAATCACGTATAAGACTATTTATGCTAAAGGAACCCATCAGCACGAATATTGAATTAGAATGGCAGAAGCTAACCCAAATGATAGAAAGTGTAGCTTTTGAAACCTTAGGGAAAAGGAATAAATATAAACCAAAAAAGGGACTTAATGTGTAGAATGAAGAATTGAAACGAGCAGTTCAAAAAACGAAGAAGTCATATCTACAGTGGCTGATGACGAAAACTCCTGAGACATTGGAGGAATATAAAACACAAAGAAGAGAAACAAAAAAAATAGTAAAAGCTGCACACAATGAAAGCTGGGAAAGATACATATCTAACATAGAAAGAGATGTACATTGTCGCCAGTATAATGCTTACAAAATTATGAAACACCTAAGCGGAGAAGAAAAAAACGCAGCAAATTTAGATCTTCTAGATAGAGAAGAATGGATGAAGTTCTGTAAACATCTATGGACAAAAGAAGAGGGAGAAGATGTAAATGATGAAGAGGCGGTAAAGAACAGATGTACATCAGAAATTGATAAAATAGAATTTAATGAACTTCAAGAAACCTTACAAAGTTGTAAAAACTCCTCCGAAAAGCTCCTGGCTCAGACAATTTAAATATAGAACTATTCAAATATCTACCAGAAGAAGCCAAGTATAGGTATCTAGATTTCGTAAATCAATGCTGGCAACAAAAAAGAATACCAATGGAATGGAAGAAAGCAATAGTAATACCCATTTTGAAAAGAGGACCAACAACTGACTGCGAAAATTATAGAGGTATAAGTCTTCTGAATACGGCATATAAAATATATGGGAAGATAATAGTAAATAGATTGAAAAACATTGTAGACAGTATATTACTTGAAGAACAAACCGGTTTCCGGAAACGAAGATCCTGCTCGGATAATATCTTTATATTAAAACAAATAATAGAAAAAAGAAGAGAATACAATCTAAAGACCTACATAGTCTTTATTGATTACAGTAAAGCATTCTATAGTGTACACAGAGGAAAACTATGGAAAATTATGGAAAAAAGAGGAATACCATTGCACTTAATCGAAGTTATTCGAAATATATACCTAAAAACACAGATAAACATAAAACTAACATCTGGAATTATTGCCCAAGGAAATATTAATAAAGGGGTCAGACAAGAGTGTTGTATTTCATCTATACTTTTTAATCTATATCTAGATAATGCTGTGAGAGAATGGAAACAACAGATAATGAAACTTAATATAGAAGACAATTTTAAAGGAAAAATTTTTATTAAAACTTTTATGTTTGCTGACGACCATATTTGAGTTGCAGATAAAGAAGATAACTTGCAAAGGGCACTATATGAACTATATAAAATAACAAAGGAATATAATCTAAGTATCTCTACAAATAAAACCAAATCCATGGCATTCCAAGGCACACAACCTTTAAGATATAAATTCATATTCGAAAACAAAATTATTGAACAGGTTAATACCTTTACATTTCTAGGATGTGACGTAGCATATCTCATTGAAGTTGATATTGTAAGGAAGATAGAAAGATTCCATATGATGTGTGGCACCATCAAAAGAGCGCTCAAAAAAGAGGTCCGTAAAGACACAATGCAAAAGTTTTATAAAGTTATGGCAGTGCCTTGCGGACTTTACGGAAGCGAAAACTGGACTATGAACTCCAGAACACACAGTAGACTTCAAGCAGCCGAGATGAGATTTTTGAGATCAGTCCTGGGAGTAGCAAGAATGGACAGATTAAAAAACGAGACCATCCGGAAAAATATAGGAATTTACAACTTTAATGAAAAAATTAAGGAATACAGAGAACAATGGAAAAAACACCTGGAAAGAATGGAAGACGACCGTATTCCAAAGCAAGTACTTCAGTACATCCCTAAAGGAAGAAGAAGCGTTGGTAGACCCTGGAGAAGATGGTTAGATTAAGGAGGCGCAACGGACCAACCGGTCTAATGCTTGAGGGAGAAGAAGAAAAAGATAATATGTGATGCTCTAGCTATGAATCAACATGTAGTTTGAATAGATATTAAAAAAGCATGTGAAATGGTCTATAGAGATAGACTCTTATCCACCCTTGCTAAATCAGATATAATTGGAAATATGTTAGTATTCACTATCAATTTCCTAAAAAACAGATACCTCAGATTAAAAATTCTAAACAGTTCGTCCCATCTTACAGAGATGTTGAATGGTTTACCACAAGGATCTGTCCTTAGTGTTCTATTTTTCCTTCTAGTTATTAATGACGCAAACAGTACAATAGAAGAACCAGTGAAAATATCCCTTTTTGCAGATGATATTACCTTGATATGCAGTGGTAAAAATCTTAAGGTTACTGAAAGTATTATGCAAGAATCGGGAGAGAGAATCAATAGGTGGTCAACTAATGCAGGAATTACAATATCGAAGACTAAATCAGAATTTATAGTGTTCACAAGAAGAAGTAATGACGATTATGAAGAAGTGCATCAAAAACTGGGTGATCACCAACTTAAAAGGACTTATGTATGAAAAAATTCTGGGCGTACTATTTGATTCCAAACATTCATGGAAGCATCATATAACTGCTCTTAAGGTTGAATGTAAAAAACGACTTAATATTATCAAAAAGTTATCATCCATTAAATGGGGAGCACAATTCGAACGCTTGGTCAACCTATATATAACTATATATGGGGCAGTAGTCTACAGCTCAGCTTCAAAAACAGTTCTGAATACGTGAAGCTTGGGCAGTTCTTCAAGAAATTATGATTAGCACTAAAACACCTAAAGATACCCTCATTGCAATTTTTTCAGACTCACTATCAACTTTGAAAGCCATCGAGAACACATTCAATACCAATCCAATTATCCAAAAAATCCAAGAAATACTAGTAGAGCAAGCTATAAATGGGACCCAAATAGAAATAATATGGATATCTTCGCACAATAAAATCTTTGGCAATGAGAAAGCTGATGCACCCGCCAAACATACCACATCAATTACTTACGCCGACAATCAAATTCAAGGCACTTTCCAAGCCTTCAAAGAGTTTGTAAAGGACTCCTGTCTCAGCCATTGGGACTCGATCTGGAAATTGGATGTCTCCAAACTCCACTTACTGCAAAAATCAATTCTTGAACAAACTCTCTCCATTTTAAGATAAAGAGAACGGGTTGTAAACACTAGACTAAGGATAGGCCATTTCAATCTCAATTTCTGCCACCCATTTAAGAGATCAGATCCAGAACCCTGTCCAAAGTTTGGTGCAGCGGTCTCCACCTCCCATCTTATTCATGAATGCCCTGGTACAAATTATATTAGAAAGCTTCTAAAAATTGAAGGAACCCTACAACCACTACTCAGTTCCACAGACGGGTGTGTCAAAATAATAAAATCGTTAACAACTACAAAAATATACAGCCTTATATAGCTGATTAATGTAATAGATTTAACCGTACATATTGTGTAAAAAGTGATTAAATGTAACAATTCTGTTCATGTAATAATTGCAACCTTAATGTTTAAACATACAATTGTACAACGACAGGGGTCGCTGATGACCATAATGATATAAAGCGACAATAAATAAATAAATAAATAAATAAATAAATAAATAAATAAATAAATAAATAAATAAATAAATAAATAAATAAATAAATAAATAAATAAATAAATAAATAAATAAATAAATAAATAAATAAATAAATAAATAAATAAATAAATAAATAAATAAATAAATAAATAAATAAATAAATAAATAAATAAATAAATAAATAAATAAATAAATAAATAAATAAATAAAACACATCTAAAAAGGAATATCAATTATGATGTAAACTATACCTAAAATTTACCAACTAGCGTTATGATGGACGGACAAACAAAGGTTTGGCGCAAACCCAGTAACCGGTATTAAAAGCCACAAATCGTGAATTTTAACTACGTAACGTATTACAGGAACTAAATTACTAGATTACAAGTTTTTCCGTTGGAAAATTGTTTTCTTCTCACAGCGTTAAAATACTTTCTCTATACCACCTAAGTACTGTAGAAAAAAATAAAACGATCAACAAAGTGGCATAAACGTGTAGGCCTACAGTTACTTTTTGCATTGTGATCTTGGTTTAAATATAATTTTATTTGTCAATTTTCATTTTCATACAAATAATTAAAATTAAACACATTTCTTACTATTCAATTTCTTCAACTCGATCCACAACTCTCCAGTTCAATGACTACAGGAAGTTTACCATTTATTTTTAACTTCGAGTAAAAATCATGGAAAGTCATCAGAATAATAATTATTTTATCTCTTTTTCTGTTGATTCTGATATTTGTATATTCCTGTGATTGATTAATTAACTTATGTGTGTTCATCTGTTCTCGAACTCTGCAGTGGGTATTAGTTCTGTGAATAAAGTGAATGTTTAACCCAACGGGTACCGGCGTTCCTCCAACGCTAAATGAAGAGATTTGGCGCCGACTTACAGATCGGTTGGCGAGAAATTGCCCACTCCACGAACCTTCCCCCACTGTCACTCTGATTCTAAGCTCTCCAATACGTTTCCGTCATGTGTGAAACATAGTTCTAGAATACAAATCAATGACCTCTCCTTCGATAGCTATTTTGATTTTCGCATTAAAAACAGCATCTACGATAATGGTATGTATCTTGTTTAGGTTGTTTAAATGCAAACTATGTTTACGATAACATTGCATGAACCCAGTAAAATAAATTTCTTCATTTTTCTTTGTTTAAATTGTACCGGCAACATATAAACACACTTTCCACAAAATGATTTTGGGATGCAATTTAGGCAATAATAGCAATGATAAAATACGAAAAATAATACTTCACCATTTAACTTCCTGTTATTCTTCTATATTCCAAACCGTGTAGGAAAACGTTCGCCATAGCCAAGTTAAGAATTCATATTTATAATTAGTAATGAAAATTCTCAGTCGGGGCTATGTTTAAGTACTTACCAACTTTCCAGTGTTCGAAACTGGGTTTTTGTAAATTTGATATAAAATGCTACAATTTGTTCATGAATCGTTTTAATTCACCGCCTTTCCTAGCGTGAGAAATAATCAACTTTATTACTACAGTCTCTTTAACTTTCGATTAACTGTGCGTTTTGCTTTAGTAGACTTAACTATTTAGGGGAAGAGTAGAAAAATACATACAAATAAATTCCTTCAAGTTAACTCATCTCTACGATCACGTAAAAAAAACTCATTGCTTATCGCCACTTACTAATTCATATTTTCTAACAACACATACAAAAATTAAGACGGAGTCCTGTTTTGAAGAAATTGATAATGAACATGAGAAAGAAAAATCAAACAACATATTATTGTTCCCATTCAGTGTTATTCATGGCCCATTCACAATGTTTGTTCAAGTTTTCTCAAAAGATGAAGTGGTCATTACAGTTTTAACGCTGTGCAACAACAAAATTTCAAGCACTCAAATACGAATCAAGGATTAGGAACTTCTCCATAACATACAAAGACTTAAGAAAATCCTGGTTAAATCAGTACAAACAAAAAGGTTCGATGTTACATTTTGCTGGTTTTATAGTTAAAGATGGTAAAAAACTGTTCGTAAAATGTACATTCAACTTTCTATGCATTAAAATTTGTTGTCGGTGAATTCTTTGACATCAGTAGAGTGTCGTCCAAATATTAATGTTAAGAAAGTGATCAATGTCCGGACCCTAAAATCGTCTTGCTTGATTTTTCAGAATATGAAGCTCATGGTCATCGAAGGTGTTTGTTTTCTCCGATTCAGTGATCCTCTGGATATCCCCACATTACGCCTGGAAGAGTACACCAGGTGACCAGCGTTTATAATAAATTTTCAACTGCAGAAATATAAACACATAAGATTCCCCATATCTGTAAACATTGGTAAAAAACACTGAAAATGGTGGATAAATTCTGAATAGGACGCAAATGTATCAAATTGCCTGCGAATTGTTTTAAAGCCATGCCTCCGAATACGTCGAATTACATTTAAAACAAGTACGTGTCGCCATATAATTCCTTAGTCCCTTCTCTTATCAAACAAATGTTCCTGAAAACTGAAGTGAGCCACAAAATAGGCTGCAGAACACATTTTAATTAAGACTTTGGTTTAGTTGTTATATGAAATACAAATTATTAAGTTGTTCTAAATATTTTTCTATTGAATAATAAATTAAATGGTTTATTGAAAACATAACTTAGTATTATTTTATTACGTTTTCTTTTTATATCTCTAAATCTGCATAGCCGGAAAAAAAATGACTCACGGTTTAATATTTTATATGAAATTTATTTGTAAATAAAAATAAAAAAATTAACAAGAATATCAAAGTGGAAACTATTGTGAACTTCTTGAATTTAGTTTACAGCAATTCATCCGTTATATTGATTGAGAAATCTAAAAGAAATCTTTCAGCTAATATCAGCATTGAATTTCCAACTACATTATATTTTTTTCAGTTATTTTTCCCCTAAACACGTTCCAATTTGAATGATTGTTAATCGCGCTCTACTTCAGTAGAAAATACTCCTCCATTCTACTTTTACAACGGTTTCTTCTTCCATCAGAACTCATTTCCGGTGCCCACGTCCTTCATTTCTTCATACACCTTTGCCGCCTCCTTGTCCTGCTCCTCGCTGTCTGTCTTATCAACCTGCTCCTCTAGGCATCCATCGACTTCTTCATCCAATCGCTTCTCAGTCATCAATTCCACTTGCTTCCTCTTATGCCACCATACTTCTTTTTCAATCGGTTCTGCTTCCTCCGGAACTCATCTGCGGTGCCCACGTTCTTCATTTCTTCATCCTTCTTCTTCTCCTCCGCCTTGTTCTGCTCCTCGCTGTCTGTCTTATCATCCTGCTCGTCTAGGCATCCATCGACTTCTTCATTCAATTGCTTCTCAGCCATCCATCGAACTTGCTTTTTCGTATGCCTCCATTCATCTTTCACAGCCAGTCCACCATCCACCAGAACTCATCTCCGTTGCCCACGTCCTTCATTGCTTCATCCCCCTTCTCCTCTTCCTCCTCCTTCTGCTCCTCGCCGTCATTCCCATCATCTCGCTCGTCATCGCCTAGGTATCCATCGTCTTCTTCATCCAGTCGCTTCTCAGCCAGATCGTAGAGGGAAGATAATTCTGACTCTTCATTATCTTCATCATCCTCTTCTCCTGCAGTACAAAAGTTTGACAGAGACATTATTTGTTGTTATATTGCGTGATATTATAGTTATCTAATAATAGTGTGTTGTATGTTAGTTCGTGCAATTATCACTGTCAATATGTTTATTATTTGCCTTTGACACACTGTCACTACATTTTCCGTGTCCACGCATGTTCCACGTAAATCTGTGTAGTATTTTATAATTTAAAACTGGTATTTGAGTATCTTATTTAAACTTCTAACAATGTGAATTTAAGAATGTTTTTTCGAAATAATATTCTTATTCGTTTGGAAACGTTAAGCTATTTCAGAAATAATTCTGAGACTAATCTTTGAGATTATCTTTTGTTGCCTATTTTAGTTTCTTTTTAAATAGGTAATGTCTAGGTTTACATTTTTTCAACTTTTATAAAGATGTTAAGCACGCGAAAAAGTAATATAATTTCCATGTGCATCATTGCTGCAAGTGCTTTTGAATGGGATGACGAATATTTTAATATTTTTTCCAAAACAATCACCTGCATTGCAGCAGAGGAGTTGGGATAATCGTCCACGCAGCAGTCGGCGGACGAAGTCCATTGTCCCTCTAACGAGCGCTTCCTCTGAGCGAACGTCAAAACAGCGACGGCCTTCTGTCCACCTTACTCGTCGCCACAGATACTCCCCCGCGGCAACAATCGCCTTGCGGCCAGACAGTCGCAGATTCTTTACCATTGTACCCGAGGTCTTTTGTTGAATATTCACTTGCGTTAGCCTCTAAGGTTTTGGGGAGAAGGTTAACAAATATACAATTTATTTTAGAATTGAAGAGTTATGGAGAAACAGAATGTAGCTAATGTATCGTATGAAAATAAAATAGATTAATTTGCTACATGAGATCTTTATTGTTAAAAAAAGTGTCTAAGGATGATGATAGAAATGCTTTGGAGCATTTCGTTTTTTTCTACTTTGGTGAGGGTTATGTTTTCGTAATTGAAAATGGAATGCAGATGGTATAGGGTTTATTTAGGAATACAGATTAGTGGAGAGTTTGTGGAAAATAATTTTCGAGAGGTCGAAATCCTAATTAGTTATGAATTTGTTCATTGGGATCAGTCATGACACTTTTATACAATTTCTGTGGCAAAAATTTTGAAATAATATTTTTTTAATCATTTTTTTTAAGCGGAAGCCCAGATTTGACAGGCATAAGTGTGAATGGGACTGATCATTGATCGGTAAATGTGCTCGAGTTAAGGACAAACTCTTAAGGACATGTTGATACCTGTATTTTAACTTTCTCTTGTTGGTATTATACAGAAGAATTCTAATATTGCAGGGGAAAGTGCCGATTTTTCGGTAGAAAACATCAATTTGTAGATTCTAGATGAACAAAATTTTATTTTTCTTGCTGCTAAGTGAGAAAATAAATTACTTTCTCAAGCTCATAACTAAATACGTTGTTTAGTTCGAATGCTTGTTTTCTAGATGTAGTGTTTTGTATCGAAATAAGATGTTCCGCAAAACGCCTGCCAGTGGACATCACATAGTGTCTAAGTAGTTAAAAGAATTTTTTTCGGGAATGGATATTCCCCGATCAATCTAGTTGCTCTCTAATCTTTGCGAGTTTTAAATGGATTTTATTATTTTGGACTCTTCATGGAACCTCTGGGACTCTGCAAAATTGTCTTAAAATAGCACCAAATTTAGTGTTTAGATTTCTTGCTCGGATGTGAAGAGAGCACAATGCCCTAAATTGCATGACATCAAGTGAATTTTGTTTATATTTTATATAGGTAAAATAATAATAATAATAATTAAAATAATAATAGTAATAATAATAATAATAATGATAATGATGATGATGATGATGATAACACGTCGTGAAATATCACTCTTATACGAGGCATCTTCTAAATTAACAGACGCTTCTAAAGTTCAATGACAACTATTCAATGTTGAACAAAAATACCAAACTGGAAATGACACAAACAGGTTGATTGTAGCTGAGAAGCTAAAAGAGAAAATCCGAGCACAGGCTCAACGAATTAGACGTTACAAACGTAGAAAACGTAGATTTCCCTGTGCTGAGTCCGTCGTTTGAAACAGACGTAAAGAGATTCTATCGCAAACTGACGGATAGCAATTCTGTCACACCTTCAAAAGATGTAGGATAATTTTGGCAGATCATCAAAGACGCATCTTGATTTCAATATGAAGTTTATGCTGCCGCTGAACTGTTGGAAACAGTGTAACCTGTTCACGAATTCTCGGAAGAGGACCTCTTCCAAGCAATTATGAACATGGGAAACTGGAAATCCTCGGGATTGATAAGATCCATCATTATTGGATTAATAAATTAACAGCAATACATTCTCATCTAGCAAAGGCTGTCAATAAATTTTTAGAAAACCCGAAGGAACTCTCGAAATGGCTTACATGCGGCATCACGTATTTGCTACCTAAAGCGGGAGATAGCTCTTTGGCGACGAACTTTGGCCAATCACTTGCTATTAAATTAAGCTCCTAAATTAAGTAATCTTGAATGATGTAAAGAAATGAAAGCGTAATTTAAGCATGACTTGACTACTAGAAGGTCTTTGACAGTGTACCATACGATTGGATCTTGAACGTCCTGGAAATCTATACGAGTAGATTTCATCCTAGATTTATTGAGTTTTATAAGGCTAGTATGCAGTCGTGGAATACCAGGTTACTAATATATCTGCAGAAAGGAAGCAGTAGAAACAAGAAGTATTCAGATCAACATGGGTATTTTTCAAGGAGATTCGCTATCCTCTGCTGTTTTGCATTATTTTGATCCTATCTAGACAGGTATCGGAAGCTGACTTTGGTTACAAGCTCCATGGTGATGAAAGACCAGTATCACTTTTGTTTTACATGGATGATTTTAAAGTCTTTGCTAACAATGAAGCGATTCTCTCCAAATGCTGTCTATCGTGAATGGCGTCGGGCAGTTCCAGACTCGTGGAGTGGACTGAGCAAAAAATTCGAATCATGCATCGAAAAAACAGAAAACTGCTGACAGTGCATCATGTTGCCCACCCTCGAGCTGATGTACATAGATTTAATGTGTTACCTAAGGAAGGAACAAGAGTACTCAGACAAATTGAAGTCTCCTGGCACAATACAGTAGTCGTGATGGGAAAGTATGTAGTTAGTCATCAAGCTGACCCTCTAATGAGGCAGGTCATGAAATGTGACCAAAGAATGGGAGAGGCGTTGTTAGTGTAACACGAAGCATTGCAAAGAAATCTATGCAAGACACGCAGAATAAGACAGACTCTGAACTTCTGATGACATGATAAACATGAAATGTGAGACACAAAAAATATTAAATAAATCGTGGAAAGAAAAACCACTCCATGGATAATATCTACAAAGAACGGTGCACATCACAAGGTGCACGTCAATAAAGATCAATCATTCAAGTGGTTTCAAAGGGGAAGAATCGGAAGCAGTTCTATAGCTCCTCAGGATCAAGCGTCAATGTCGCATTTGCCAGGAACAAGTAGTACCATTGATCATATCGCCTCCGCTTGTCCAATTCTAGCAAAAACTGAATACTTGGAAAGAGGAATAGGTGTGTAGTTACCTCTGCTGGGAGAGCTGTAAAGCCCTCGAATCACAATCACATGCTCCAAGCGGTACGAACCAAAGCCGGTGACGTCTGTTGGACTGTGTACAGTATTGTAAGACCAAAAAATTCAAACTGATCGCTCGATAGCGGCAAACCGGTTATTGGTTATTGTTATCCCGGGTTTGAGAAAAAATGTATATACACGTAGATATTGCTGTGCCGTACGATTAAAACGTCGTCACCAAGTGGACAGAGGAACGTCTTAAATATAAGAGTTTGGCATCAGCGGAATGTGGGGCGTAAAAAACAGGTCGTCGCAATAGCTATCGAAGCACGGATTTATTTGATTTGGACAAAATCGGCGGGTCAGTTTAGGCGATAGCTTTTACCACAGACCAAGAACAAGACAGACAGACAGATGGGCAGAGAGACTTTTTGCCGTCAATCACTTTGTCGTTATCAAGATCACATAAAACATGGATTTTGACTCCACAACTTGTTACAGAAAGTAACTTGCTATATTTGTGGAAAAAGATTTATTCTTTTTCGTTACCAGGGCCCATCAATAAGAGTTTTTATGTCGAAAATTCGCCGTTTTCCGGCGCACGATTACAATATTTTCTCTTCTTACGAAGTAAGGGCGAGAAAGTGAAATGACGATCCGGCGGGATCCCAGAAATTGAATATTTCCATTTGAAAGCGAGGTTACTACTTCTCACAAAATTATTACAATTTATTGAATCGTTATGGATTATCTCATTTGAGAAGGGCTTTTAGTGAAGTAGAAAAGTCAACACTTTCCGCCTCTGTTTTAAATCGTTGTGAGCGTACCCGAGGTGTGACTAGTCATACTGAGGGCTGCTCTTTGGCAAGGTGATAACCATCATAAAACATGTCGGCAAAAGGTTTTCCCCCTTTCAAATCCAAATTCCTATTTATTAAAATACGAAACTAAATGTGCAGATTTTCCCAAGCTCATCTTTGTTCTCGTATGCACTGGACCTGGATCTCTGAATTTCAGATATTCTCTATTGCTAAGTCTCTTCTCTATATTTAAGTCCTAAAACTTAAAAACGAACCATTGTACCTCACAAGTACCACAAAATACATCCCAGTATTTTCGCATATTAATTGAACATATGATTATTTTCGGTAAATAAAATTCCCCTGAAATACCCTAGGGCAATCAGAGGACTAGTTTTCAAAAACAAATTAATAAAGAAAGAGAATTATCGCATTCTGATTGCCTTTAATTGAAAGCGAGGACATTTTTCGTATCAAGGAATGAGGACAGCGTAAGAGCTGAGGAAAAGCACAAAAACTATCACGATGAGTCCACGGGCGGCGGGCCTGGTAATGCGTATGCTCCAATTTCGAATGCAAATTTCGCACAGGTCGTTACCGAGTGACCTGAATAGCGGTTTTCCCAAAAGCTTATCTAGAGCAGTAGTCCAATCACGTAGAGTTCTCTTTTTGTACTTTATTCGCTTTTAGTTCCTTTTAACGAAAAGATTTCTTTCAAATTCCTGTTGTTTCTCGTTAACATTCTTCAGCCAGAGCTGGGTAAATTAATGTGTTCATTTTGTAAACACATTTTTCATTCTTGAATATAAGTATCTTCGAAAGATAATAATCAATCAAGGGGAAAAAGTATTGGAAATTATAATTAGAGCCACAACGATTAAAACGAAAGTTTCCGAAGACTAGCTGAAGAACCCAACGTTGTTCGAGCATTTATTTAACAGAATCGTCTGTTAGGAATTTTTTTTTTTTACCCTTGAACTTCTAGTACTACAGGTTTAACCGGTTTAGGGTTAGAAAATCTCTCATTCAGCCTTTTCCTGGTTACTGCCAACACTAAAGAGTAGAGACTGCTAAAGAGCTAGGGACGCAAATGAGGTAAATTAGTTAAATTACTGCAATAAAATCTCCCAGCGTTGCTAGACTGCACGTCTATGTCAATTACCTCGACGGGGCACTCTTTTAAACAAAGCCAGGGTGAACAGCACACGTACTACTTCCGCATTCAATGTCTTTTAGAAACCGAAATTAATGTTACGAATACCTCATGGAGTGAGGTCGGATGATAAGACAAACGCAAACGTAGAAATGAAAACGCAAATAAGTGTTAAAACCTTACGTAATAGAATATTTATAGAAATTCAGACCATTTATGTAGGACTTATATTACTTTTATGTAAATCATAAATATATTATATGCTTACATCTACATATACCGTAAACATAATATATTTCCATTAATACAACCAACTTATATCAAAATCAGCACAGCTTTTTTATATATAGCCTTGTTGAAGTGCTCAAAATCCTGAATATATTCATAAAAATGCGTTGTTTTTAGTTTATTATAAAAATGTTGCTTATTATAAAAGCATATTGTGTGTTTTTTTTATATTTTTGTCCAATTAATGAAGTAAACATATACTAAATAGGTAATATTAATGTTCAATGATTAGTAAAAATTGAAATCACATTTTACAGGGTTTTGATCCTTTAGGTTCATGATCTTCTTCTGGGTAAATTTCATATAAAAATCGAAAAGGAAAAAAGAAAATAAGAAAATGAAAGTATGATTTCACTATTTAATGAACATAGCATTTCTTTTATCTATTTGTGTGTTTGTGTTGCAGAATTCTTTCTCGAGGGGAGGGGGCTATAGGCCTTCTGTCCAACCGACTTGTTTTTTTCTTATAAAGATTTTTTTTAATATTGGCTGAATATATAATATATATTATATTTCTTGATTTACAGTTAATACTTTCTACGTAAATAATTGATACATTGAATAAGTTTTGATAGAATAGATTAAGAGCAAAATATATATTTTCCTTTCTCGCCTTTCTACGTAGTAAAGAGAAAGTATTGTTATCATGCATTGGTAGGAAATGGGTAATTTTTTGATAGAAAAACTCTAATTGTCAGACCCTGGTAAAAAAGAGTATAAATATTGAAGTTCTACCTCCAATGCCAAAATCAATCAGAATCTACATTTTGTGGGTCCTTGATACCCGAAAACCGATTGACAGGGAAACGTCTGGCTATTTGACTGTGGACTTCCTAAAATTACAATATTGAAGATAGGGATTATTTAAAAATAAAATATGTTGTTCACGGTCTGATTTTGAAATAAGTTCTTGTACAATTTTTCGAAAATGTGAGTAGTTTTTGCGTATTTGTTCGTGAAATTTAGGCAATTTTTTACCGGTTATTTTTTCAAAAACGGCTCTAATGTGTTTTTTTGTTTTTTGTTTTTTCCTTGTAGTTTCAAATCTGTAAAAAAGTGGTGGTCCTAATTTCAAGAAAACTCTCTGTATTTTAGAAAATTACAAAAAAATTATCGTTGCAAATGTTCAATACTGACAGAGCTTTTTCCTGAAATAAAATCAGGTCTAAAATAATTCGATTTTTAAATGAGACTGTACATTTTTAAATAATTATGTTCCTTAATTTCTGCTTGAAGTCAATGCAATTTATTTTTAAAACTTTCTCAAAAACGACTCCATTTTTCTTTAAATTTTCCCACGTATCGAGCAAAGAACTCTTAAAAAATGGAGCGAGATTAATTTTCGCTGAACTCTCTGAATTTTTAAAAATTTGCCAAAGTTTGAAACAATAATGAAAGTATGTGCTGTTGTAGCACCTCTACTTTTAATATGTATCTTGTCTTCTGGAGCCCTATGAACCCTCTCTTGGGTGTGTCACTGCATTTGTCGCATAAATTGACCCAAAAACCTCTCTAAAAAATTCACCTCCCCATTACATTATATGACGTATCCCCAGTTGAACATTTTCTGAGAAGAACTGTAGCTGATTGCAATCTGCGCGAGCAATCTCTCCGGACGAACTGATTAGGCGAGACACCGTTTCTTCCTGTGTGCGCGCAGGTGGCCTTATCGGCGTGCACGCATGCGCCTTGACCGCGGCCGCGCATCTGCCTTATCGCGGGAACCCTGGCGCCCGCGCCGCCAGTCGCTCGCCCGCCTCGACGCCGCCGACGGCTACTCGCCGCCCGCACGTGAGTACCTCCTCCCCTCGCACCAGCGCTGGGAGGCGAACGAGGATTGCATCCATGCCCCAGGGATGGGAGGTTGACGGAACCTCCGTACACTAGGGATAGGTGACAATACAAAATTTCACGCACTAGGGATAGGAGACAAGCAAAAATTAAATACATGGTTTCACACGCTGGGGATAGAAGACAAATTAAAATTCCATATCTGATTTCACACATTAGGGCTAGGAGACAAACAGAAATTTCACATACACTGTCATGCGCTAGGGATAGGAGACAAATTAAAATTTCAAAAATGGTTTTACACACTAGTGTTAAGCAAAATTAAAATTTCAAACATTATTTCACTTGTAGGGCTGAGAAACTGAAAAATTGCACACGCTGTGTCATACAATAGGAATAGTGAACTAATTAAAATTCCACATCTGGTTTCACACGTTAGAGCTAGGAGACAAACAGAATTTTCATACAATGTTTCACACACTAGGGCTAAGAAACAAATAAAAATTTCAAACATTGTTTCACACTTAAGAACGAAGAGAAAAAGAAAAATTCCACACGTTTGACACACTAGGGCTAGGAGATACACATTTCACTCGCGGGTCACTCACGGTTTCACACACTGGGGTTAAGAGACAAAGAAAAATTCCATATATAGTTTGACTCACTAGGGTTAGGACACAAAAATTTCTCTCACACACTATGGTTAGGAAATAGACAAAAAATTCACACGCGGTTTTTCATACTAGAGTTAGAAGACAGACAAAAATTTCTCATCTGGTTTTATAGAAGGGCTACGTGACACACAAGGGCCCATTAGGACTAGGTGACACACAAAAATTGGCATTAGGCTTTTTCGGGCAGTCAAAGATGTAACGCAAACGGATTATCACGAAGTGCAAATACAGAGTGAGTCATTCAATGCAGTAAAAAGTCACACCATCGTCTTCCTTACAGTAAGTAATTCCTTTACCGTTTTGATATCAGATGCAGCTCTTCTTTTCTCTTCTTCAATATGCATTATACGTATAATGAATTGAAAAGCCGACGATATTTCTGAGGATTACTGAAATCAATATCTATTTCATTCGGATAAATGCGAAGGAAAACAAAACTTCGCGCATTGTCAGAATTGCATACGCATAGACGTACGCATTTGCTAAAACTTTGGAATCGTTTGCTAAAACTCTAAAATCCAAAGGGAAATGTGTAAATTGGATCACGTAGGCATCCGCGATTGGTGTCAGTGACTACTTGGCTGTCTGGGAGTCGCCGCATCCTAGGCCCAGGTTCCAACGTTTTGGCCGCCATTCTGTAAATGTGCCTAAAACGCGGTGTCTCCTGGACAGCAAAGAAGTTACGAGTCTAGCCTACCAGCCGATCGTCAGAATAGCACTGCAATGTTCATAACTGACGCTAATGACCTCTCAAATCTGCAACAGCGCTTCGAGTCTTGGAAAAGCATATTAAGTTCCGGTGTGGCACGGGGTGTATCGAAATTGAAAAATTACAAAAACTGTTTTCTAAGGGAATCTATATTTCTGAGGTCAAAGCGATACAGGAATTATTTATTGTAAACAATATGAGGAAAATGTGGGAATGATTTTCCACCTGATACGACTCACCCGCTGTACCGCACTGGTGATCATTTTTTGGTCCAAGTAAACTATTTCTTGAATGATAATAGTATTTTAAAAGTTTCATTTTATGGTTGGTTTTAATGGTGAACATGAAGTTAAAAATTTAATTTCGCAAGTTAAAAATTTAATTATTATCATCTTCACTTCATTATTGCTTTACTCGAGAAAGCTGAGGTAGAAGAAGTAGTTTTAAGTTCGTGAGTGTTTGTGTGCCATACCGCTAAAGCAAAGGTCTCCAAACTACGTCCTCGAGACCGGGCCGACTTAAAAAATGCGACTTACTCTCTCCGCGCTTCTCACGCTTTAGCTTGGGACTTCCGTATCACTTATAGAATTCCTGGCGGGAATTATAAATTCCATCTTGGATGCCAAGTTTCTTGGTTTACTCGCACCGTTAGTGTCAGTGCAACAGTGCAGTGCTCCACGGCCCCGACCTCGACATCTTCAGGCACATGCGCCCGGGTGGCCCTCACATACACTCTGGCTTCGTGATTCATCGATTGATTATTTCCTGCTTCCAGATACGTCAACTTCTACGGTCAATTATCCCGTAAGTGAAGTGCAAGTGTTGATCACGGGAGGTGGCGGTGATCTTTCCCGGCTGCATGTTGAGATTCGGTGCCGGCCCACACTTCAGCTTGAGGGTTTTCCCCCACCAGGTGTCTCCCGCCAGCAAGAAACTCTTTTAGCCGGGGAAATTATAAGCTCCCTACTGATAATCGCGACATAAATGGTAGTGTAGCGCGTGAACATGTATGTGTGTGTGTAGGAAAAGGGAGGGAATATGTCAAGGAAGAGGAAGGAAAGATTGAACTCGGTCCGTGGCCCGTTTGTTAGGGTACTGCTCCGCCATTCGCCTGGTGTTGATCGAAGAGACCACGGAAAACCACCGATCAGAGCAGCCGGCCGCTTCGATTCTCCGGGGAACGGCTGAATTCGACCTCGCTGTGTACCTAGTGCCGAAAATCCTATTGTACTACCGTCGGAACTCGAATTCCAGGGCCTCCGGATCAGAGGCACTGCGGTTGAAGCCCAGACCCTCTTCCGCCGGGTCGTGGCTTGGTCTGGTTCTCGTGGGTTATTGAGGAAGGGCTTTTCCCGGAGCACGTGAGTGGCAACCTGACAGTCGGTAAGCTTTGAACTGGCAAGGCGACGTCGCCCACGTTATAGGTAGGTTTTCTAAACATCGCGTTCCGATATACCAGTAATGTGCATAAACCATAAACCGGCATACCAGTGTGTGTGTGTGTGTGTGTGTGTGTGTGTGTGTATCAAAAAGTGTAACATGCCAAACCTTAATTTTAAAATCTTTAGAACTCAGATATTTGGTTCTTAGTTATATTATATATCGTTACGACTTCGTATGTCCTGACCATCATAACTTTTAAATTAATCAATGATCCAAACTAACTGAAGTATTTCTTTTTTAACGATTTATGCGTTAGTGTTTTCGCAGACCGTCAGACGGAGAGACGGACAGAAAATCGGACAGACAGACGTATTGGAAAAACACTTTTTCCGTATCTCCAAATCTTGTATTTCCCTTAATATCTCAGAACCTACATTTTGCTGCATTGCATAATTTCCACTACATACTATTATGAATATGAGAATATAAAACGTTGCAAATTATTACACTTGCCTCAGTTCCTGCATTAACAAGTGTGATGTAATTAATTCAATGTAAATGTTAATAGCATACGAAAAGTTCTTAAAATTCATTTTATAATTTATTAATTTGTATTTGCTGCTTTTTTCATCGTCTCTACTAATTTGTCATAGTTAGTGAAAACTGATCAGTGGTTACGTTTTCCCCAGGAATATCGACGTGGTGTTTATTGATTATAGAGCAACTGTAATGAATATGTCTAGATTTGTGAAAGAAAATCCCTTAAAACCAATATTTTAGGTTGTCTAATTGTCATTGAGCTTAATGCTGTAGATTGAAGTTAATTTTCTGACGAAATTTCTGTATGAAAAAAACCTTTTTTTCCATCGTCTTGTCTCCATTGATTGCATGCTCCCCATATATTGTATAAAACGTCAGTATATGCCTCCAGTTTGTAACATCAGTGAATAATTCGCTAAATATATATACAGTTACGAGAAATATAATTAATCTCGGAATCATGAATGCTGTGAATATCTCTTGTCATCTCTCATACCCACTTCACTCAAAGACACATCAGTTTCACATCAGCGCCTGACGGTTTTAAAGGTAATCGAATCATTAACAGGTTAGTAAAAACAGTTTCCTATTGCAGAAAGTCTTCTGCAATATTTCTCTGCAACATTACGGCAAGAAGATTTATGGCAGGGCTAATGTGATCCTAATTTCAGTAAGGAAGCGCTAGTCGTTGTGTCAGTTTTTATAACTGTACTAGTTGTCGTGTTATTAGTAATCGTATCAGTTTTTTATAAAAGTTAATACAGGCAAAAATCAAATCAAAATCGTCGGCAACATTAGGTAACAGATAACCTAAGAGAACGTCAACGTCAAAGAGAATATCACGCACGTCATGGTAAAATCATCTTGACATGCGCTTGTTAAAGAGGCAACCATATTAAATCTTAACACTAGGGGATTTCACTAAAACACAGCTGTTGGCTTGTACACCATGTATTATTTCATCCATTTGGAGCACAAAAATCCGATACATTGTGGCATTCTTCTTGCTTGACAGTTGAGCCTCGGCAGAGTCAGACTCAAAACTGCCCTTGTCACGTGCGCGCTACTTCATGCTTTCGTGGAGAATCTACAGCAAATACTAGATTTCAATCCTATATTTTTTATATTTTTCAGTCGTATGTGTCCGAATTGTTTGAACACTTTTAATAAGGGGAAATTGTGATATCGGTCTTCATAACCGCGTGGCAGAGGCGCTCAGCTGACATAGCGCTCTGCCCCTCGTTTCAGAGTTGGTGGCAAAAAGATAGCATGTGTCACTGGAAACGACGCTGCGTGTTACTAGGATTTTTTATTGGAGATTCCGGGCACGTCGACTGCTTAGGTCATTAGTCCCGTAAGCGAAGGCCATGTTTTTTCCTCGGGCGGTGGTGGTGATCCTCCGCTGGATAGCGAGATCCGGCGCCGACATACCGTCGTCGGCTAACAGGGCTTCTCCCAACTACGTATCTTTCACCAGCGGGGCACCCCTGGTAAACGTATAAAATTCTTTTCATTTTTGCCCTATATTTAGACTAATAATGCGCCCAATGTGACTAATCCCGCTATCGTGGGTTCCTTGTTTGGCAAAAGTTTTGCGGAACCGACAAAATTAAGTAGTGGGATTAACTTGTATCATCAGATATCTTTGAAACCTAATCCATGATTAAGACATTCTTGATTATATAGTTGGTTTTGCTTATATTTCAATATATCAGATTTTCAGGCTTTATACAAACTTGGAAATTCGATATTTGTTTGATATGAAATTGACACCCCTGGACACAACGTTTTGATAACTGTTTCATGATTATCTTTTGTTTGATTTCAATTTATCTGTACATCTGAATAGCCGCCTACCTCAATCTGATTACACCTAAAATACTTCACAAAGTATACATCAACGCCTGGTGATAACCATTGCAGAGAATAGTAGAGATTGTTGCTCCATATCCTATACTATAAATAGGAATGAATTTACAATGTCTAACCGCACGGTATTGTTTCGATGGGAAACTCTAGGGTAAGGACAATAATTTTTAAAAATATCAGACTTTTGAATTTTTGTAACTTAATTGTATATTCAGGTGTCGCTTAATTAAAGAACAAATTTTAACAAATTGTATACTCATCTTTATTTGAAAAAGATTGGTCAATCGGTTTCCTTTCCAAAATTTTCAATTTGAGAAAAATAGTTTTTTTGCAACTTCCGGGTTTTTACTTCAAATATTTCCTGCTCCACGAAACCAGGACACGTGTAACACGTCTACAGATTCGTCTAAAGATGAAGTCTAATTCACGACTAAAGATGTTATGGGTCGGTTGATTATAAAGCAATGCAATGACGCAACTAGTGATTCAACTAGCCTCCTAAGGAGAGTATCTAGGGACTTTGGGTGCCTCTACAATTTGCGCAATTTGCGCAAAATGTGGGCTGTTCCAAATAAATAAATAAATGTCTTGCAGTCTTTTGAAAGGCCTGGAAGTTCATTCAAGTTCTTACCCAAGTTTTGTGGAACAAATCTCAGAGCTCCGATTACTATCACTACGATATGTGCTTTTACACCCCACAGTCAGCTGATCTCAGTTTCCAAACTCTTGTATTTAAGACGTTTATCTGCCTTCTTGGTTACGACGTTCTCATCGCATGGCACAGCAACATCTATAACTAGACAAGATTTTTCTCCAAATCTCGGATAACAATTTTTGTTTGTCGCTTATGTGCGATCAGTTTGAATTTGATGGTCGTACAATTTTGTACACAGTCCAACACACGTCAACGGTTTTGGTGAGTGTTCGTACCACTTGGGGCGTATGTTCGAAACTTCAAGTGAAGTACAAACATGTCAGTGGAAGTAACTACATACCCTGTCGTGTCTTTACAAGCAGGGCCGGATTTAAGTAGTGCGGGGCCCCAAGCACAAAATTGTGTTGGCCCCCTCCCGCCCCCGAAAAAATAGCTCCATCTTTATTAAACAAAAAATGTATTATAGTACAAGTACTTTCTGTACAGATACAAATGAAAACTGATAATTTTTTATAAAAATTTTTACTTGTGTTACATTTTTTTACATTAAATACATTTTACATAATTTTTTTTATACTCTTCACTGCAGAAAATTGGTCGATGATGTCTTCAAAACGAAGATTTCTCAGCTTATCATGCTCCATACTCAGGATACTTAGGTCTACTAAATTTTCATGGCCCCCATGGCCCCCATGGCCCCCCTTGGCCCCTTGGATCCGCCACTGATGTATGATAACTGATTGTAGCATTCTTCTGTTTTAGCATTTCATCTTACACATTGTTTGAGACATAAATTTCTATTTGGTCTATATAGGCCTCCTATTTTGTCCTGAGGGCCCCCGTAGCTGTTAATTTGAGCATGAAAAATTTTGAGGTTTGCATAAAAAATTTACATATTCAGTTATAAGTAAAGGAAATAAAGTATAGTTAATGTTAGACTAAATTAACATGTAATAAATATTTTAAAAAAATGTTTTGAAAGTGTACATTTTGTTACACAGTAGGCTACTTGATTAACAATTATTTCACAGACAAAAAAATATGGTATTTGTATTTTTCCGAAACGCGGGGCCCCTGGTGAATGGGGGCCCCCAAGCAACTGCTTGTTTTGCTTGTCCGGCCCTGTTTACAAGTATTCATTATTATTATTATTATTATTATTATTATTATTATTATTATTATTATTATTATTATTATTATTATTTCATTCCTCTAATTCTCTACTAAAGAGATTATGAGTCGGTTCAGCATAAAATCTACTCCGGGTAGCAAACAGCTTCCTAAAAAGTCGATCTAGAAACTGTCGGTGCCACTTTAATGCTTTGTGCAAAATGTGGGGTGTTCCAATAAAGTAATGTCTTGCACTTCCCAGTCTTTTGAATGACCTGAGAGTTTATTAAATTTCATACACAAAGTTTGCGGAACAAATCCCAGTGCTCCACTAACTATGGAGACCCATGCTTTTACGCCTCACATTCAGCTGAGCTCGATTTTTTTCCCTCCATTTTTCGGTAGTTTTATGTAGTGTCTCCAGGAAAATGCCCAAGCAGAACTCTGACAAAAGGATCACAGACCGCGTGCGATTTTTCCTTTCTCGTCCCTTTCTCCTCCTCTGCCCTTGCACACACACACACACACACACACACACACACACACACACACACACACTTATTCTTATATTCACTTCAATACATGTCATAAGATCAGTCTGAAGCTTACAACTTGTCCCGGCTGGGGTAGTGCTCCGTTGGGAAGAGATACCTGGAGGGGACAATCCCCCGCAAGATATGAACGTTGGCGCCGGATCTCAGCCAGCGCTATCCAGCTGAGAAGAACATTACCACCTCCGGGATAAAGCATTTATTACACTCACGGGGCTAATTATCAAAGTAGTCATATCAAAAATACCTGGGAAGATTAATCAATATTTGGGATCTCCGGCATCCCCTTCCGTAATTTGACATCTCGAATCAGGGGTTCGATTTGTGGAAATTCTGTGCTGAATGGCGTGCTTGTGTGTGTGGTTCCAGAGAACGATGGTTCCCGCGAGGAGGTGGAGCCTGTGGCTGTTGGCGCTTGGGCTCTTGACCACCCACTTGGTAAGTCAGCGCAGCCACCAATCACGTGGCCTCGGCGGGGAATGAGATCACTTAAGCCACTAAGGCTCAGTAGAACGTTGTTTTTCTTTTCTTGCAATAGAAAGTTGTTTTCCTTAAGCATCTTAAGCTTTACGCTATTATTTCACGTGTAAATCTCTGCGCATGCGTTACGCTATTCCTCTCTGTTCAGTGTTACGCTATAGTGGTAGCGATAAACGATACTTCACCAGAAATACGTGTAGCTAATGTAATTACGAGCCTTTTGTTGCTCACTACACCAACTTTGATACCACCCTCAATGGAAATTGCTCCCGACTCGCGGCAGAGTGTGCAGTTACCTATACTTCAATGATGCAGCATCACGTTGGTGGAATTATATAATTAACTATTCATAAAATAGTAAGTAATTTCTTGAATAATGTAATAATTATATAATTATATTTATGCAGATCAGTGTGTATTCGCAGCTCTATTCAAAGAAATGCAAGTCAAAAGAATGTCCTACTGTGAACTTAGTGAAACACTCTGCCGCCGGTTCAGAACCACATACTTTCATTCAGGACGAAATTTTGGGCAAGAACTCTCTTTTATACTTCGCATACTATTTGTCACGTTTTTACCTAATAACAGTTTGCAGCTAAACTCTCTAATTCTAAGCTAACACACACACACTCTCTCTCTCTGTCTGTCTGTCTGTCTGTCTGTCTCTCTCTCTCTCTCTCTCTCTCTCTCTCTCTCTCTCTCTCTCTCTCTCTCTCTCTCTCTCTCTCTCTCTCTCTCTCTCGTGTGAAATAGAGATAAAAAGAAACTAAACAAGTTAAGTTCATGTTGGAAATAATTCGCAATTGGCTTCCGACTTTCAAAGGGCATGAGTGGGGCTTTGCGATTCTCTTTGAAACTGGCAGCATCTTTGTATGTCTTTATTGTCAAATACCATAATGCGAGATAGTGTAACAATTTCATGAGACCTTTTGTTTGTAATTAAAATTTTAACTCATAAATGTAACTCATCACATATAATTATAATCTCTGATTTTTTTCATGAAAGGACGCATGTGTCAGACGATTTCTGGACATTTCGTTTATACGTACACAACTCTTAATATTTAAAAACACTCTTCGAAATGAGAAAAAACTGTAAATTATCTTTGCTAACAATAACCTCAAATTCACATGTTTTCATGAAGACGAAATCGAATGCTTTCAATAGGTCGGTTACAACTCGTACTAGAAATAATCAACAAATGATGGCAGATAAGCGTTAATTCTAATTTTATTAAAATTTAGTGTTTATACTATAAAATCAGTTAATAATAGTAAACGGTACAACAATTGGAGGCTACTTTTCATTCAACTACCTTTCATTCAAAGAAAAATTTTCGAAAATTGATCGAAAAGAAAGCTCGAATTTCTTTCTAAACAAATACCGATAATTTTTTAATTATAAATATTTTGCTTTTTTGTAAATGGCAGATATTTCAATGAAAATTGGAACTATACCATACTTAGATCTGCACTTTCGTGAATTCGAGTAAAAATATTCAAGAAAACTCGGTCTGCAATTTTCCGAAAAATATTCTTAATGTCACAGTGGGCTTTATATAAAAACAGCCAAAAATTAAAATAGTCTTACCTTAATTATATCGGGAAAGGCACAATTAGATCTTACTCCTAACGTATTCACCAAGCGTCATCTCAAAAGCTTTTAATCTGAAAGAGGTATACGTGACACATCCATACAGATATCTTGATTTTCGTCTTCAAAATTACGTGTATCTGCTCTCGATCTGCACTTCTCGTAACCGTCTTTGAAATAAAGCCAATAGTTCTTCAGTCTGGGTATGTGCAGAGTAACAGTTCAAAAGAACCACAAACAGGGATCCTAAAATTTGAGATCGTATAGTTGAAGTAATTCCAATACATTTCCGTCCTATCCTTTTGAAAAAAGACGAAAAGTAAAAATCACGGCTTAAAATTATTACTTCAGCAAATGTTTAGGGAGGGGATTCAAACTGATCTTGAAATGATGTGTAGTTGTGTGTAACGTAACATGTTTGTTGCAGGTGGTGCGGGCTCAGGACGATGGTGAAGGAGACGGCGACGGTGACGGCGATGGCGGAGGCGACGGCGGAGGCGACGATGGCAGTGGCAGCGACGACGCGCACTGCATCTGGTATGACGAGTGCTACCGCGACCCCGTACAGTCTCACAAGACGTACAATTGCATCTACAACGGTACTGCGAAGCCCCTGGACGACCAGCACGACATCATGCAAGATCTATGCCCGCACCTCGCGGGCAAGGGTGAGTCAGCTCCATTTTGTCCTTGTCATTGCATTGCATCTAACCGGGAGGTCCTAGATTTGAGTCCCGACGATGACAGGATTTTTGACACTAGCTAGTCAGCTAGGTCGAATTCAGTCGCTGTCTCGACGAGAATTCTAGCGGCCGGCTCCTCTGATCGATAGTTTTCCGTGGTTTCTCCGTTCAACACTAGGCGAATGCAGGAGCAGTACCCTACCAAACGGGTCAGGGACCGCGCGCGATTTTTCCTTTCTTTCTTGTCCTATCTTCCCCCTTACATACGACACTTAAATGCACAACACAACGACGCATGCCGGGGGACCAGTAGAGCTTGTCCTGGCTGGGAGAGATAGTTGGCTGGAAACCCCTGCGAGGCGACTTGTAGGTCGGCCCGGATCTCGACATACAGTGGGTGGAGATCACCGACATAACGTTATAAAATCATGCACTACTCTTACTTCATGAGCGGAGCGGTTTGACGTGCCAGGTAACGTGAAAAAATCAATAATCAGTCAATTGTCCTTTTCTGGCGTATTTCATGTCACACACAATTTCATATTACGATTACATTAATAAATATCACTCCAAGGTAAAGGGACCGGAATTGAGAATGAGGACGGAAGGGAATGAGTGAAGGTATGCGTGCGAAAACGTGTCCTGCTCAATGATTGATTAATTGTTAGTGATTCCGGGTGCTTCAACTGCTAATTAGTTCTGTAAGTGTAGTACATGTTTTTCCTCGGGAGTTGACGGTGATCTTCCCGCCGGCGAGATGGATGGCAAGATCCGGCGGTCACCTACCGTCAGCTAGCGGAGTTTTCCTCACCATGTATCTCCCACAAGCGAGGCACCGCCCCAGTCGGGACAAGCTGTAAGCTCCCGACCGGTCTCCCGGCATGTGGTAGTGTTGTGCATGTTAGTGTAAGTGTGTGTAAGTAAGGGGTGGGGATAGGGCAAGGAAGACGAAGGAAAGATCTTGCGCTGTCCGTTTGTTAGTGTACTGCTCCGGCATTCGCCTGGCGTTGATCGGAGAATCCACGGAGAACTACCGATCAGAGCATCCGGCCGCTAGAATTCTTCTCCAGACAGCAACTGAATTCGACCTAGCCAAGAAGCTAGTGTCGAAATATAGCCCCGTCGGGACTGGAACCTCGCACTTCCCTGTCAAACGCACTGCAGAGACATCAGTTGATGCCGTGTGTCGTGCTCAATGAATGAATGGATGAACGATGGATGGATCAATGGGCAAATGGATCGAATGAAGGATAGACCGGAGGGAATGAATGAAGCAAGGATCGGCTGTGTGCACAGCACAATGAATGAACGAACGAATGAGTGAGTGAGTGAGTGAGTGAATGAATGGATGATGGATGGATGGATGGATGGATGGATGGATGGACCGAATGACAATGAATGAAATAATGAACGAACAATCAAACGAATAAATGAATGAATGAATGAATGGATGGATGGTGCACTGATGTCCATATGATGTCATATATGTCCATATGATGCACTGGTGGAAGAATCCAGCGGGGGGAGTGAAGAAGGAAACTGCTTGGGCGTGCGCAGACGTGTGCTGCACGGGCCGCAACTTGCTGAGCATCGTGACGAAGCTGCAGACGGCGGCGTCGCTGCTCAACCGCTGCCCCACGTGCATGAAGAACCTGCAGCGGCACATGTGCGACCTCACGTGCGCGCCCTACCAGAGCCGATTCATGCGCATCGCCGGCACGCGCGAGGACAACCCGGATGCCGACGGTATTCTTCCTTTCTTTCTTTCTTTCTTTCCTTTCTTTCTTTCTTTCTTCTTTCTTTCTTTCTTTCTTTCTTCTCTTTCTTTCTTCTCTTTCTTTCTTTCTTTCTTTCTTTCTTTCTTTCTCTTTCTTTCTTTCTTTCTTTCTTTCTTTCTTTTCTTTCTTTCTTTCTTCTTTCTTTCTTTCTTTCTTTCTTTCTTTCTTTCTTTCTTTCTTTCTTTCTTTCTTTCTTTCTTTCTTTCTTTCTTTCTTTCTTTCTTTCTTTCTTTCTTTCTTTCTTTCTTTCTTTCTTTCTTTCTTTCTTTCTTTCTTTCTTTCTTTCTTTCTTTCTTTCTTTCTTCTTTCTTTCTTTCTTTCTTTCTTTCTTTCTTTCTTTCTTTTCTTTCTTTCTTTCTTTTCTTTCTTTCTTTCTTTCTTTCTTTCTTTCTTTCTTTCTTTCTTTCTTTCTTTCTTTTCTTTCTTTCTTTCTTTCTTTCTTCTTCTTTTCTTCTTTCTTTCTTTCTTTCTTTCTTTCTTTCTTTCTTTCTTTTCTTACAATAAACTTACTACTTAATCTTAAAAAACATCTTACATTACTACAAGGGTGCTAGATGTATATTTATATGATAACTCTACATTGGAACGAGATCTGAAGATTTATTGAAGAATGTATGAAACGGAAATATGTTTGATGCGAGTTCTGTGGTGTGGGTTTTGGGAGAGTCATAGAGGGGTTAGATTGGGTATGTTTGAGAAATTGTGGAAGAAGTGGGTGGATAAAAAAATAATGTGGTTTGTGATCGGTTCTAACTGGAATTCTTTACGAAGTTGCGAATTGGAGATGAACCATGGTGCATTTGTGATGGTGCGGAGAAACTGATTTGGACTATTTGGAGTTTTTTTTGGTATTCGATTGGCATGCATATAAAAGTAGAATAATAGTTTTGTCGAATAATAGTTTTGTAAATCAATAAGGCGATATTGTACGGTAATTCAGCAGAGCTAATTATTATTGGTTTTAGTTGGTGTAATTTACTTTTTTCTTTTATAACTTTATTGTCGATGTGATTTTTCCAACTGAGTCGGGTATCTAATAAAAAGCCTAGGTATTTTATGGGTTTGTTATGACGGTGTCTTTGTACGGGTTCTTGGTTCAATTGTAAGGGGGTGGGGGATATAAGGTCTTAAGGAAAATATTTTGGCTTCAGTTTTGAACGGGTTGATTTTAATTTTGTTTTTGGCTGCCCAGCTGTCTATTTGGTGTAGGTATAACTCCAGATTGATTTTTATTGAGTTTATGGTGGGACCTGATCAATATATAGCCGTGTCATCTGCAAATTAGGCTGGTTTTTACATTGCTATGTTTTGGTAGGTTGGCTACGTACAAGTTATAAAGAGCGGAAGATAACGGGGAGCCATGGGGAAGGCTTGCCTTGACTGCTTTTGGATTAGAATGATGGTTATCGAGTGTAAATGCAAACATTCTATTGTTGAGGAAGCTGGAAATGATTTGAGTAAGATACTGTGGAGTGCCTATTTTTTGTATTTTGTAGTTTAAAGCTTAGTGCCATTTTCTATCAAAGACCTGAGAAATGTCAAGAAAGATTGTTATTATGTTATAGTGTTTTTGAAATGCCGTATGGATGTTTCAGTGATTTTGAGTAGTTGGTGATTCGTGGACACTTTTTCGGTGAATCCATTTGTTCCGTGGGCATCGCCTTTGTGTTATGGAGTTGTGTACGCACGTGTGATGCACGTGTTTCTACGTTTCTTCACTCTCAACGCGAGCTCTCATAAAACAGTTAAACCGTTCATACTGCACAACGATATGAGATAACCCCGCGCCCTGCTTGTGCTTCTGTAAAGTGTCTTTTATGAGGGTATGTTGTTTTTCCATGACGTTTTATTTTCAAACTGTGAAAAATGGAAGTAGTTCTGAATAGTGTCGGCACTGTTGCATGTGTTGCTAACGCGCAATTCCACGCCACAACCGTGGAGCTTCCCATCGGCATAATGGGAATTAGCTGTAAAAATCTGTCATATTTACGAAATAATTTCAGTTACCCTGAGTGCGAAACTTTTACCGTATATGATACAAGTCATGAGATTACAAACGATAATTCTTGTGGATATTATTTTCCATTATAAAGCTATCGTGATATTAAAATTTGCACATGCTCAGAGAATAAAAAGCGGGGACACATGAGTGTTTCACGTCGTGCAAAAACATGGTAAAGCGCTGCACATAGCGCCGCCGTTTTTAACCTGTGAATCAATGGCAATTCAGCCACAACTTCACCTCCAGAGCAAAATTATTTGCCATTATACACAAATACATTTTCTTAAAAGGTGTTTAAAATAACGTAATACACTAATTATTATTTTGAATTCACTCATCTTCATCACAGTGTCGCCTTTATAATTGGAGACATAGGCAAATGCCTGCTCTGTTGGCCGTAAGTCTGAAAACGGTAGTCAACTCTCTCACCTGAGAAATAATCATGGCTTTCATAATCCAATTAATATTTTATCAAATGTGTAGATTGTAGACGTAAATATAAAAACAAAAATAACACAATCACTAATGACAATGAAACATTAATTTGTAACTCTGTATTGTTTGATTTTAAGAAGTCCTCGTAAACATCTCTGAAAAAGTATAAAGTGATATTTTGTACAGGGTCGAGAAACAGATAAGTGTGCAAAATACGAGTATATTATTACAGTATAATTATATTTAATTTTACAATCTACAGGAAAAAATATTAAGAAAAAATTTATCATCAACATAAATGAAATAAAGTTTCAATTGTTACTAAAAAGGTATATTTTACTCAAGTTACAATACAAATTATACATATTACAATATAATAAGGTACAATACCTTTTTTTAATTACATTTAATGTACATTTTCAGGTCCATATGTCACAGCGATAGACATATTTCTCACACAAAATTACATGGAAGGAACATTCAATTCCTGCATCAACGTTCAAATGCCCTCTACCGGACATCAAGCATTGGATATGATGTGCGGCAACTACGAAGCTGCCAAATGCGATTACGTCAAGTAAGTGGATGTGTAAACAAATGTTTGTTTTAAAATTATGTAAGTTAACGTTTTTATATTTATAAAGGAATGCAAAGAACTTTCCATTTTTTTAAATAGTAACAAAACTACTAAACTACATATGGATAATTATTTTTCATACAAGTGACATTCAATATTCAAGGGAAAATGTAAAGAACAATATTGGAGCCAATTTTTTTTTAATTAAAAAGATCGTTGAGAGCCCAAGGGAAGTGCCCCAAAAACAAAATATTCTTTCACCTTGAGGACTTCGAGATCGGCCAAATCGACAGGGCAACATCATTTGTGGAGAAAGTCGTTTAAAGGGTTTTAGGCTCTGCTGTTGCCTACAGACGGAAAGACAGAAAACGTATTTACTTTTACCAGTTTTTCGGTATGTGTAACTGAAGTTACGATAAACGTGTTTAAATATATTGTTGATAATGGAAATGCAGGAATCAATTGCTTAATGACTGATGTGTTAAGGAGTAAGCAATACTGAAAGAATTCAAATGATTTGTTTATAATAGCAAGTGCAAATGTTATAAAATGCGATTGCGTGTGCTGGAGAGACGTTTTAACGGTCCCCAAGCGCCTACTCTACGGCGCCTGAAATATTTTATGATAACGGTGTGCCGTCGGTTTCTTTTAGACAATCGAACCTTTGGAATGACAAATTCAGAAAATGAGTTGTTAATGTCTTAAGGTTCTATCATACACTGCTGCAAGTAGAACATACCCGTGCTGCAATCTGTGGTTAGATAGCTAGAGTAAAATCATTCCTGTAGGAGGAGAGATGACTGATTAATAAAATAATGAAATGACAATAATTTTCTCGAAATTACTGAATGTTAGTTGGGGTCTTGTCATTCCAGAGGATCGCAATGTTTAATCCAAGAACGCGGCCCATGGGGGCCTCGACGTCAGCTCCAAAGCATTTTTGTTTTTGTAATTTTATTCAATTTATTGATATAATTACCACTTATAGATTTATTACGTTCAAAGGAGTATTCTCAATATTTATAAATATTGTTGTCAATTTGAGGCAAACATTTTAAACGAATACTTCAAAACTATTTACGGAGGGTCGAATTAAAAAGGTCCCTACTGGAAAACTTTCTGTCTCCTCCTCTGCTTACGAATGGTGCTCAAAATTTCTGACACATGGACATACATGTGTCTCAGAACAAATGTTACAAACTGCTATGGCAGGGAGAAGGGTAGAAAATGAACACTTTTTGCAAATGAACTTATGGAGGGGAATTGCAAATAAAAGAGCTATATGCATTTATTCATGTGGTATTGGTCCCTGATTTTTAGGCAACCCAGTACACTCAGATGTTTGGCAGATACATGAAATTTAATTGACTTGCCAAACATTTGTACATACGAAGCTTACTAAAAAACAGGGAAAAGAATACATGTAAAACTTCGTTAACAAAATTTCCCACTACATGTTCAATCAAAAACTAATAATTTTCGACTCTTCTACAAGCACTAGAACTGTGTAAATTATTCTGAGACGGGTACTACAGGCACCTCTGAAACACCCTCTCGCCCACTCTCTGCCACAAATTAAGCGCAATCCATCGGGAGGAGATAAAAAAGCGTCAATTTTGGTCGTGGCCTCCCAATGCCTCTGACAAAGACAGTTTCTCAGGGGAGGGAATGAAGAAACGTCTTACACTACAATTTTATTCTTCTGAGTGTAATTACCAATAAAGTACTATAAGCGCAAGTTTTCTTGATATTCTACAGCGGAGTAGCTGGGAAACGGTGGCTCTGATTACGACACGGCTCAAAAGGGCGTACCAATTGTGGGCATGAACTTAACCCGCCAAAGCTTGCGATGAGCAATGCCACGATTGTTTTGAAAGTACGAGGTGGTTGTTGCCAGCATTGTAAATTAGTACGTGCCGTTCCGAGTCGAATCTAAGTTTCTCAACGTGCGTGCTATTCAGCGCTGGATGAGGACTAGGGAGCTCATGTATCAAGAAAACTTGCGCGAATAATACTTGCGTTGATGTTTGAGAAGGAAAAGAACAATAATTGAGTTGAGTTAATTAAGAGGGAATAATTTAGGTTAATCGAGTTTTAAGCAACACGAAAAAATCGAAATCAACTCAACACTCTCTGGGAGGAATTTTCACCCTTCCTTCTTTACTCTCTATTACTCTCTACGCCCCTGCACCCAGAAGAGGAAACGTTTTTTAATGGAACTATACGGCAGGAACTGCCGTCTTTCAGAGTCTCTTTCAACCAGATGATCCGCCATGGGCGATGTCATATCACATCCCGACAGGCAAGGGTCAGACCTGGGCAGAACAGCAAGCTAATCTTACAATGTGCGCTGACGGACGACACGGGAAAACATAATAGATAGATATTTCTCCCTTATCCCACCACAAGTTATCGCATGTAATCTAATTTGTTGTTTTTTTTTAATTTGAAATCATGTAAGCAATGAACGTATTTCCTCCTCTTAAGGATTACGCACAAGCAATCAATGTCCTCTTATCTTTCTTGATTTTTTCTATATATTTCAACGATTAAGTAACTCACACAGAAGAGGAAATCCGTGAGAACGTTGCAAGTCACTCCGCTTCCATTACGTGTGATTTGCATCAGCTTCTTTAGGGGACGAAAGAAACAATGCGAAAGCATGGCGCATTTGTTCCGGGTCTGTGAAAGTACAAACGATGGACAGAAACTCAACAACTGGGAGAGATTAACGTTAGTCAATTACCACTACAGTTTTCGCTCTGCAGATTCCACTTGCCATCACAACATGATTCATACAATTATAAGTATTATTAGTAGTAAGTCCCAATCTACAAGAAGATAAAGAAAATTTAAAACATGACTTACTGATAGAATTTTTAGAATATTTTTCTAATAATATTTTTTATTTCCCTATTCCCTCTAGTTGTATTAAATTTAGATCGTGTTTACTTTACTTTCTGCTCGCTCTTATAAACAACACGTAAATAAGTATTTTATGTTAATTCTTGTTTTCGTTTTCAAATTAAATATTGTACTCTACGTCTGTTTTAATACTTAAAGCAATTAGTTTGAACGACGAATATTATTAAAACATCCATATTGACGACGTCATTACGTAGAAGTAAGAATCAGATGCGTTTGTAATAACTCAGTTCATATGGGTGTTCAAAGCGTTCTTTTAATTATTTACTATACAACAAAATACAAAACTCTTGAAAAATGTCTCAAATACATTACCAAAAATATCTAATGTAAAGTATTATGATTTAAATATGTAACTTGTGCCTGTTACTAAAAATTGGTCGTTCAAACTAATTATTTTAATATCATATATTTTTCCTCCTTTAGTCCTTATTCTTCATCGCATACAATGTAAATTTATCAGTCTTTTTCATATCTAAACTTTAGGTGGTTTTCATTCATGGGCCATGAAAACACTCCTCTTGTGCCATTTCCAATTAACTATTTTTCTGAAGAAAATGCAGACTATACCCCAGAAGATGTGCCCTATTTAACCTGCGACCAGGTGTGGGATGACGTAAGTTGCAATTATTTTATTACAAACTTCTTTGAACCTTGATGTTTATAACAAGTGTCGCTACAACAGCACATTCTTTCTCATATTTTTGTAACTGTTTCTTAATATCATAATATTAGTTGAACTTTCAAAAGTGATTCTAACACGAACAAAATTTGTTAGGGCGCGAGTATATAAGCAGTACATAGGCTGGGCAGGCAGTGTCTTAAGCGACTGAGCCATCATCAATTCCTGAGACTGTCTCTAAAGCCGGGGGCAAAGTACTAGTAAATTAGTTCGCTTTTGTGTTTTAAGGTTACGGTTTAATTTTTCCACGGAAATCAGACCAGCGCTAACTTTTGCAAGGTTTTGCTTACTTCTAGCAAAACCTTTAAAAAAAGAATTTGGAGCTATTTTTAAGAAAAAAATTTCCAGAATGTCGTTGGAGCTTAATATAAAGAGCCCTCCAACAGTTAAAATTATATTTTCAAATACAAGGGGTTGTGACATCCGGATAGATCGGAGAGTATAAAATTGAGTGAAAATCTTGTGTACGGTGACAGAGAGGCAGGTAGACATATAGAAAGACGTTGGGCCGAAAACCACGTTTTTAATTATGCCTTTATTAAATTCCCGCGTTTCACGGTCTCATTGTCTTCTCGCCCTTTCGCCTAGCGCCATTGTTGGAGCTAGTGGTAGCATGTGTTCGCAACGTTTATTTGCTGAATCATTATTATGTTGCGTAAATTATACTACTAGAGCGGTCCAAAGCGCCAACCGTTGTTTACATGAATGGGTAAACACCAGAACCGTATAAGTGACATTTTATAAATTATGAGAAAAACGTGTTTATTTTAAGCTATATTTCAGTGGGAATGTATTTTCATGGTTTTAAAGAACAATTAAAATGACGTGGTTTTAATGGTGAAATAAATCAGAATTTATAAAATGTCACTTACCGTTCTGCTTTTCACTCATTTATATGAGCATTTTATTTTTTTGTAAGTTGCAGCAAAACCGTTAGACCTTAGCTGCAAAAACCTCGATAAGTTCTGGGCGGCTCAACCAGCGATTGAATTACATCGGCCTCTTCCTCCTTCGTAACTACTACCACCCCGCCCCTCCCCGCTTCACCATCCCCGCCCGACCCAGCACCTTCACGCTCCGACCCCCCACCCCCACCCCCAACCTTCCATCCTCCCGATCTCCTACATGCATTTATAGGTTACGTACTATCAACAATACTCTACTAAGTAATCCCACACTAATTATTCTCATTCAACTCGGCACTTGACGCAAAAATGAATCATTTCATAAAGTAACACTTTCAGAATCATCATGCCAGCTATTTGTGCAGGTTAGAAACAGCAAAGTTCCTATACCTGTCAATAGGTTGCGTATATCTCAAGAAATGGGACCTGATCTCGCTCCATGAGGCACAGTCTCTCTCCTTTGACGGTAGTAGATTTTTTAATACAATTAATTTGACGCAATTGATTTTCACCTTTGCATGAGTCAGAGTCAGAAATTTTCTCGCCAAAGCTTCCTCCTTAACGTAAAAATTGCCCCCAATTTTATTGTTAAGTGCAATCAGCATCGTCAATTAATTCATTTTTAATTATCGTGTTTATATATAACACAATAAAATATATACAAATTGTTTTTCTGTTATATAATTTATTTTTGACTTATTTTTACTTATGGTAAAATGGTGTGGGGAATTGTCGCAAGTGTTACGTAATTATTTAGGGGAATTCAAGCGCGCATTACTGGTACGTTGCAAGGGGCAGAGGGGGTATTCAAAATGTTCCAAATATGCGTTACGTAATTTATGGACGATCCCCTGACACTTCTCTGAGGACATTTCCAGTGAAGAGCTCCTTTAGTCTTCCCAAACACGCTTTCGTAGGCCGATCTCGGCCTGTACCCATATATATTTGCCCACTCTATCCCTTAGATCCACCCCGGTATTCGAACCATTCTTTTGGGCGTATATTCCGATTTAACAGAACTCGGCACTTCAAAGATACGAGCTGAAAGGAAAGAGGGGCGTACTGTCATTCAATCGGGAACTGCAATATCAAAAATAAAAGTCGTAACGAAGCTCCTGATGGGAAGGCAGTGTCCCTCTCCGTCCCGTTCGTGGCCTTAAAGGACCACTGTGTTTAAATCGGAGTATAGGAATTCAGTTCCTTTAATACACACAAGATTCCACAAACAGTTGCCTTGTCGTGCCAAGACATTAGGGAAGGATTAGGGCAATGTGCTCGAGAACTCGGACAAACCCCCATTCCACGAACACAAATTAAAACATTAGTCCCTAACGCGGGTTTCGAACCCACGGCCTTATTGTCCACTTCACTTACCCCAAACCCTTGTCTCAGTGGCCGAATCACTTGACCGTATTATTTATAATGTGTTACGATTCTGTATACGATAATAACGATAAAATTGGTAATATAGCTAAAACTGCTGGTTTGGTGTATGTTAGGCTTTTATTGTGCATTTTAACACCGACTCTGTGTTTCTGAATAACATTCGTGGCCATAGCAACAATGCAAAGTTACTTTAGTATCAAAATCATTCACATCGCACTCAGTAATGAACAATTTCTCGAAATTAACTACTCTAAAAGTGTTGTGGAACATAATATTTACAATTTCTGTAATTAACACGATGTTTTAGTTTAGGATTTAGCTTTTTTTTACTCATATATTAAAGGAATATAGAGTAGGGAGGAATTTACGGCATATTCAGTAATTTCGCAACTCGTTCCTCAACTACTATTTTTCCTCCCTCTCCCCAGCTGCTGTCTGTAGACACCTGAAAAATATTTTTCACGTCTCATTTTTCCCATAATAGTAGAATTTAAATATGACTACTAGAATATCATAAAACTTGCTTCTATTTTCAAATTCCGTGGAAAAAATTGAAGTCGCTTTTTTTAAAACCTGTCACGAGGGCGCAAAACGAGCAGTGTTCAGCTCATTTTCACTTAAAACTTTTCAATTTTTGAGAAACTTCGCCTGAAATTATTTGGAATTCGTGTACAAACAAACGCAATAATAAAGAACGTCTGTAATGTAAATTAACGACATGAAAGATATTTAAAAACTGCATTTGTGTAATTTTTGACAAATAAAAAGAATACATCAAAAGAACATGTAGCTTATTCAGTACATTTAGCTCTATCTGTTCTAAAATTTGAAGAAAACATTTGGAGCAGTTGTTGAGAATATCTTGTTTTAAATTTAACCAAACATTTACCCCAAATTGCTCGAAAATAATAATATTTCCAAAAAATATGCATGACTTCAATTAATGAACTAATTATCGAGAATAAATCTTAAGTGTATAAAAATCTCTATCTTCTATAATGCAGTTATATGAAGTAGTTCATACATTTTTTTAACTTTTCCAATTTCCGAAAATCCCGGAGTAACGTACAGTAAGAATCGGACAAGTGCTATGTTGATAAGTGTATTCCAATCTATTCTTACAAAAAAATAAAAAGAACTAGTAATACTACAGAATGGCACAGATTTCCCCCAATTAGTTTCCTATTTCCTTTGTTCTCCGCTAGCTATTACGAGCCGCCCAAAGTACACTTTTTTTACATTTTCTTAATTTTTCGTTTTCTTAATAGTAGAACGGAAATAATAAATTAAGAATATTAAAGAACAGTAAAACCTCGTCTTAGATGGCAATTTCCTTTGAGAAATTTGGAGCCATTTTTAAGAACGTTGAGGGCCAGGGCAAATTGTATGACCGTGAGTCGACCAGGTCGATTGGAAAATATTATTTTTGGAAAAAATGCCACGAATAGTTGGGCGGCTAATGTTCACATACGGACGGATGGACATTTTACCAAAACAAATCACGTTTTCGGTTACAGAAATACACGTTTCGTATACCAAAACGTGATGCATTGCTGTTAAAATCTTGAAATGTATTTTCCGCGGCATCACTTAACTTTCTCTACTCTTTATATTATTCCGTATATACTACATACTCGTACCTACGTATACGAGAAAGTTAATGCTCTTGATAACCTTCGATATTTCTAGTATTTAATTCTCAGCGGTTCTACTGTCTTCAGGAAGATGAGCAATGCAGCTGCATGGATTGTAAAAATGTGTGCTTGCCGTACGAGTTGGAGGAAGAGAAGCCTCCCTTCACTATCAATGGCACTGACGGAGTGGCGGTTGTCATGGCTATCGTATTCGCTTTACTAGCTCTTGGAATAACAGTTGGAGTGCTCGTTGCAAGATGCTTTAAGTCAGGTACGATGATAATATATTATAAAAATTTTTTTCAGCCTTTTCATAGTTATTTATGCAATAAGTTTTATTGGCATGTATCAAAGGTATGTCTTTCAATATTTTTTCGTTTAGTTAATTAAATATGTTCGTTAATTCTCTGAAAAATCGTTGTTGTCTCTCTATTAATTGCATGCGTGCCATTAATACTCCACAACTACCAACCAGTACTCATAAAAGTGGTTAAAATTGTTTAATTAAGTTTCTATAACACAGAACGTCCTCGTGCGGCCAACGAGGTATTTTAGTTAGCCATGGAACACAAACAAAAAAATGTAGTACATCACAGATTACAACAACCTATTAACAATGAATCAATAAAACAGTATTATAAATAGCTGATTATTACTTACACCCCTTTCACCAATTCAAATTGGCTCGGAAAGAATTTTTTTCAAAACTCCTTAATTTTTTTCAAAATCAATTAAATTGATATAATTTGAAATAATGATATTCTCTTTCAAACGAAGCGTCTTCGTCAGCATAGACAAGCATGGCTATAAGCATGTTGTTTTGACGATATTTGACTAATGAAACAACACAAAATATGTGCGCTACCTCCACCTCAGAGGAGACTTCTTTATGACCTTTGACCGACGAAATTTTTTCTAAGCTGCCTAATATTAGAATTTGTGGTATTGAGGCCATTTTTTCAGGAGGGAATTCATTTCCAGGTCATAGTATTTCCTACGTTTACTATAGTCGAGGTTCACTGTTCACTATAACCGAATCTTTTTGTGCTTATTTGCAATGTAAGTGAAACGGACCAGTGACTTAAGATCACTATATCCGAGTTCACTGTAACCGGAGTCGACTGTATTAAAACTGGTGCGTTACCATTCTCCTGACAGAAAAAAAATTGTTTCTAATGCTTAGATCTTGATAAAAGATTGGCCTCCAAAATCTCTTTCCCTTACTGTTTTGGAGTATAATGTATTTCATTAGGCGATTGTTAGCTTCTTAGTGAATCATGAGGGTTCCCAGAATGGACACTTGTGTGAAACAAATCGCAACATTCGATTTAAGTTTCAAGAATCGAGCTGGCTTATATTTCAGTCTTATCCTCACCAAATTAAAACACGATTTGTGATGACCGTAAACAACGACGTCAATAAATATTTTGAAATCCGATGCCGAACGCTGAATTGGGAGCTACACAAGATTTGCAACTGCTCACGTCAAAGGCGTACTCGCAAACTCGCATACATTCCAGGAGAAGCGGGCCCCCACCATCCATTACGCCGTACTGCTCTTGAAAATATAAAAGCGTTCGCAATTGAGGCGTTCTGAAGCCAATCTAACTCCATTTTTTTAAATTGTGAATTATAGATCGGTTGTGCTCCACAAGTAACTATTTGTCAGCGACGAACTCCACATTTAAATGGTTTGCCGCTAGAATACGCTAACTGCTCTGGCAAATGAACATTTTATCATTTGTGGCCAGTGTGATTAACTCCGATGTTTAACCGAAATGATTTGAACTGAACTGAACTGTTTCGTGTTTTTCAACTTTAAAGTGTTCGTGTGTGGTATTTCTTATGTTTACTTCCTTATTTCAATAAAGAAATATCAATATTGCCAAACTTAAAGTCATGTACTCTGACTCCTGCAGCGATCAAAATCGCAATAAACCGTTCTCTCTCTTACGAAATATCTCCAAAATCAGAGTGGTATCACTTAAACTATTGACTTTAAGTTCATTGTACCACACAGTTATCTTTCGAATGATTCTGATTTGTCCTTTATTGAAAAAGGAGCAAAATCTTGTAGCCACATCTTTTCACTGAGAGATTGGTATGATTACATCTTGGCTGCAGGAAAATAAACAAGTAATTCCTCATAGAAATGAACCATAAAGAGTTCCATTTGACAGAAAACTTAGAAAAATGTATCATCAATAGGAAAAAACGTGTTGGAGGTGAACCAATTAACTGGCTGACAATGATAAGGATCTGGTCAGGAGAAGGTTGAACTATTTATCAAATATAAAACTACATTCTTACCAAAAATAACATTTGGAAAAATTAATATCCAAAAGAAAAATTGAAACAGGCGTCTTTTAGAAAGTCGAGCGTCCACAAGATATTTTTTATAGCACATCAAGACCAATCTCCATGGCAAAAAGAAGCATGTAATAGTCCTCTTGAAGTTTATGCCTCCTATTCATCACCATTACTATAAAAGCATGAAGACTGCAAGAGGTATCCTTCAAGAAGAACCTGCCAAAGATGACGACTGCATCACTTACACATAATAGAGGCAATGAACACATTTTTATTTGTATTTCAGGCAATTTTTATTTTAAGTATTGTTTATTTACTAACAATAATACTGGTAACTTTTTCTAGAAAAATGTTTTGTTGTGGGCGTATTTGTTTAATAAAATAACTTGTTTAGAACCATTCAGAATATTATGACAATACGATTCAGAATTCGTCTCAATATTTCAGTTGGCTATGTGACTAACTCCATGAAAGTGTATTTGGGGGGGGGAGAGTCACTGAGGTTTTTAAAATATGAAAACATACCCTTAATTGTACAAAAATTAATGAGTTAATTCGAAATATGCTACAAAAATTATAGACTTAAAAAAAATTTAACTGTTCATACTGAAAATTTTTGTTGTTAGTCAATTTGGCTTCTGAACGACTTATTTGTCGCGATCATTAGTAGCGCGGCGAGGAACTGCAAGTCTTTCCTTTGCTACTGTCGTATGTTTAGTCGCGCCCCCTGTCAGTCGTCGGTGTAATGAAACGCCTCTGCCTTGTACAAACGGAGAGTCACTTTTGGTTAAATTAATTACCACAGCCTTCTCCTCAATTCAATGGACGGGCGTCTGTTGGCTGAAAAACGCTTCGTAATAGCTCAGCATTTTTCCGACGATGTGTCTTTTTCTACAACATTCGGAAGGTTATGCTTATAGAGCGTCGATGCTCTGAATATACTTCTACGTACTGCCGAAGAATAAAGTTCAATTTTGTAGTCTAAGGAATAAAAACGCAAGTCTGTGAAATGACGGAATCGGGGTGCATTTTATAAGAGTCATAAATTGCGCGTGATCCTGCAACCATCAGAAACCCGCCAGTCAACCGCCAGATTGATTGACTGATTGATTATGCTTTCCGAGCGCGTCAATTGCTAAGGTAATTTGAACCGTAAGTGTAGGGCATGTTTTTGCTCGGGAGGTGGATGTGATCTTCCCCCGCTGGATGGTGAGATCCGGGGGCTGTCCTACCTCGCCTAGCACGGTTTTCCTCAATTAGGTATCTCTCACCAACGGGGCACCGCCTCAGCCGGGAAAAGCTCTAAGCTCCCGACCGGCCTTTCTTCGTGTGTGGTAGTGTGTGTGTGTGTAAGAGGTAGGACAGGAAATATCGCGCGGGATCCGTGGCCCGTTTGTTAGGGTACTACTCCGGTATTCGCCTGGTATTGATCGGAGAAACTACAGAAAACTACCGATCAGAGCAGCCGTTCGCTAAAATTCACATCCAGACAGTAACAGAACTCGACCTAGCTATCTAACTTACTTTGTACTCGACCTAACTTACTTTGTACATGTATTTTATCAAAAAAGGGCTTCCTCAGGATGAAAACACTTTCAACAGACCTGAACACTAGATAAATTAATAACATACCATTAATTGGGTGATAAACTACATAAACAGTAACATGATGCAAAAGGCATTTGTCACTCTGAAAACAATAGGATTAGTTCTTTCTTTTGCCCTATCAATATGTATATAAGATTTTTTTTTATTCTAAATTATTTTGTGTAAATTGTATTTTTAGCTATATTTTAAATACTATCATGTTTCTCCTGTTCTATCCAGTTTATTCTGAATTTATTTAAATGATGCTCATTTTAAACTGAACTGAGAAATCACATGTTCTGTGTGTCACAAATGATGTAATAAGTTAGTACTTGATTTTTAATTTCATTTTTGTAATGTTCCAAAATTCAGATTCTTCACCATCCAGCATGACTTGCTTTTTATGTTCCCTTGGTCATCACTTCGATAGGATGTTGATCAAGTGTTTCACTGTATGGGGAACTGGTAAGTTCTGTGAAAGTTTTATTTAATAATTACAATTCCTTACAAACAATAACAAATTTCTTAGTCACTCATACAATAAATATGTTCAATGACAACTAAAATGAGAGACACAAAGGTTTGGAAGACAATACAGTCAAAAATTGGGTGAGGTCAAAAACAAATTTAACTGTTTCTCTGATTAAACTTATTCTATGATTAAAAAATATTTAAAGAATTTTCTTAAACTTTAATGTAATGTGTAAGTATTCATCATTCGTAGTTCTCTTGGGAAGCAAGTGGTGCTCTTCTCCATGGTGCTTCTCCATTGATGCTGATTTTGAGTGGTTATAATTTTCTTTATTATTTTTCTTCCTTTTGGCAACCACAATCTGCTTTTTTTTATGTTTTTTATTTAAAGATTAATAGAATAAAATTGATCAAAAACATGTTCTTGTTACCAGTATTTATAAGTCCATACAATTTCTATGTATTTCTATTTCTAACTAATATTTGTCATAAAATAAATAAGAAATAAACTGCACCACAACCAAAGTTTCTAATATTAATTTTTCTTTTTTTCTTTTTTTTAATGGAAATTTCTAGTCTTTGCAACAAGTCCTGCAGTTGTCCTCGGAATTATGCCATGGATTATAATAGGCACCATGTTTGGAGCTACTCAAATGGAGATTACAACTGATCCTATTGAGCTATGGGCATCTCCTGACAGTCAGTCAAGAATAGAGAAAGATTACTTTGACAGCAGATTTACACCATTTTATAGAACGGAACAGATTTACCTGAAAGCAGAGGACATGGAAGATGTATGTATGGGTTTTCTTCTGTTCCTTCAATTCTTTTTGTAATACAGAATAATGAGGGTGCAATATGTGTTATATTTCCAGTTCCTAAAAGTTTGTTTCTCCTTTCCTCATTTATGATAAATTTATCATTCATTGTCCAAAGATTTTTATCTCAAAATCTTAGTCAACCACTATCAATTCAATTGTTTTTTTTTTGAAGAAGGACCTATTCCAAGTATTTGACCATCCCCAGCACATGGATTTTGTCAATTCTCTTTGGAAAAATTATAAATTCATTTCAACATTTCCTATATTTAAGCTCTTTGAAGCTTTGTATCTTTATTCTTCTGCCCTCATCCATCAATGCTTAAGCACATCCAATGCCAGTAATTCATTTCCTAATGGTTAATTTCCCTAATAATTTTCCCCTTTTTGATAATTTCCATAATTTAAACCCATTTGATATTTATTAAGTTCACACAAAGCAGAGGAAACTGGTAAAAATTATGACATAATATTTACATAGTCAAAAATAATGTAGTTTATTGCACATCAGGATAAACTGAACATTAATTCACGATTAATAATTCTACATATGGTTACTAGACATGTCATTGTTGACTGCTGGTATTCAAAGAATACTCGTTTCAACATTAGCATCCTTCAAGAATGGTTCATTTAAATTTACATTATTCTACATTCTTATATATTATTTGAGACTGTTCTTAGGCATTCTTCTTTAGGTTTTCTTCATTCTTTGCTTGTTTGTCTTTTTGATTCTTTCACCATTTTCCATAATTTTTCTATTTGTTTCACTTGTGGTTTTAGGTCTATTAATAGCGTTTTCATCTGTAAGTTCTGATGTACCCAATATATTTATTTCATTTACATGTTCTTCTAATTTTTTTAGTTATACTTTCATCTATTGCATTAAGATGATTGAGATTTATGTTCTCTTGTACATCAGTTTTCCTGTATGCTTTGATATTCTTCTCTGATTTCATTTCAGTTTTAAATGAATTCCATGATGCTCTTCATGTTCTATGCACAGTTGGATCAATTAATTGAGTCATTTCTTTTTTACTACAAGATATTCTGATTCTATTTCTTGAATTGCTTGTAAATTGTGTTTTTGGCAGTTGTTGACTCCTGATTAATCTCCTTCTAAGTTTTCCGAAAATAAATAGTATATTGTACACTCATTACTTTTCTTTGTGTCATTTGGTTTATTCATAGACTTTCTGTTAAATTCATTTTTCTTATTTTTCTCTGTAGAAATCGCAAGAAATTTTACAATTCTTTATACAATTATTTGGACTGCTAGTTGTCTTACATCCATAAACAATATGCTTTGGCAGGTTCAGAATAACTGGTTAGCGGACTAATCTTCTGTTGTTCCTGCTTTTATCAGTTGCTGCTGTATCAATTTAAACTAGCAGTGCTACAGAATGGCACAGACTTTCCTGTATTCATTTTCTATTTCTGGTCTCGGTTAACTATTAGAACTGGCCACATATGCCATCTGCTGCCATCTATCACTGCCCAAAGGACATATTTTGACATTTTCCTAATTTTTTGGTTTACTAATTGTAGAACAAAAATATTATTTTAAAATTATTAAAGAACAGTAAAACCTCATCACAATTTTCTTTGAAAAATTTGGAGCTGTTTTTAAAGAACTGTCATTTAAATGCTGCTGTAAATTTGAAAATTGAACCTCTTTTTCACAGAAAATGTTTGAGTAATCAAAAATATTAATTTGAAGTCATTTTAAATACATTAAATCACAAATGCAATAGTGTTCACAAATTGCTGGCACAGAAAATGTTTGAGTAATCAAAAATATTAATTTGAAGTCATTTTAAATACATTAAATCACAAATGCAATAGTGTTCACAAATTGCTGGCATGTGCATATCAACGGCATGAGAGATCTTTCAAAAAACTTTACATTTGTGTAATTTTTGAAAGAAAGAAAAATTCACCGAAATTAACCTTACGTCATATTAAAGAGTGCAACTACCCCTATCTGTTCGAAATGTTTGGAACTGCAAATTTTTGAGCTAGTTTCATTAGAAAACTCTAAGAGTTTTCGAGAAACTTAATATGACATTATTTAAAACACATGTACTCATAAATTCAATAATGTGAACAAATTACCGCTAATATAAATATTAACGACATGAGTGGCACGTCAAAAAATTACACTTTTGTTGCTTTTGATAAAACAAAAGAATAAAGCAATATGGCGTTTATATCATCTTTTAGAGTACATTTAGAATTATCCCTATCAAAAATTTCAAAAAAAGAAATTGGAGCCTTTTTTGAGAAACTCTTATTTTTGTAAGTTTTTAAAACTTAATAAATTGCACTCAGTATCATGTAAAGCTACTAAAATTTTCAAAAAATATACATGACCTTAAAGAACTCACTATGAAGAACAAATTTCATGTAAAGTAAAAATCTCTATCTTGAATTTTATAGTTGTAGGAAGACAACGAAAAAAAATCATACTTTTAAAAATTTCGGAAAATCAGTTAGCCATTAGTTAATTATTTATTCTTACAATTTAAAGAACAAATTTGGAGCTGCTTTTGAGAAAATTTAGAAAATGCTCAGGGGGCTTTATGTAAAGTACCCCCAAATTTTAAAGATTTTTTTTCAAAATCTCAAAAATTCGTCTCAAGCCAGATGAATAGGGGTTTCTTCAATTTGGAAAAATCTTACATATGGTTTTGGGCACTAGTAGTGTTCACAGATACTGGACTGATGGACGGACAGATAGATGACAGACAAACAGACAGACAGACAGACAGACAGATAGAAACAGATAGATGTTTTGATAAAAACACTTTTTTGATATCAGGAGACCCTAAAACGTGTATTTCCATCAAAATCTCGAATTGATTTTCAGCAGCATTACATAACTTCCTATTCTATATACTTACGTATACGAGAAAGTAAAAATCCAGAGATTATCAAATACTTTGGGCTTAATTGAAAATAAGATCAATTTGACACTGTGTGGGAAGAGAGATAATCTTTTAAACAATTTATTTTCTAATTAACAAGGCATTTTTAGTTACATTCATAGGAACATATTTGCATCATTTTGACTTAATTTTCCTGAGTTTGAATTGACTGGTGAATGCCAAGGATCAACCACCCCTTAAAGAATTTGATATCCTTTGCCAGAAAAATCTTAATTTGTTTCTGCCAGGGACACAGTGAAGACATTTCTTGGTGCTTTGTTTATGATCTCCTCTCTCTGAAATGATCAAATCAAGGAAATTGGAAAAGAAAACTTTCCAACGAGAATTTTTTTCAAACCTTGCTGCGTTAGCAAAGAGTCTCTTTGTTTCACTTGTTAATTCATCACTCCCCACCTTCGTGACTTGAACATCCCTGTCTGGAAGAAATTTTCAATTAGTATCCTTAGAAAAACACCTCCAAAGTTAAAAGTGAAGTTTAGATTCATTTTAAATTTGATGCTATTGATCCCCTCAAATATAGCCTTTCCATCAACTGCAGCTTCTTTTGACATTTTTGCCTAACTCCTCTAATAGTAATGTTTTGTAATTATAAAAATCATTCCCATCTTTTAATCCCTAACCCACTAAATTCTCATTCTTCAGTAACAAGCACCAACATGTTTCTAATGATGACAAGCTAAATGACAAGCAACAAGAGGTTCTTAATGATAAGTACCAATATAATCAAAATTATTTTTTTAGAAAGTTTTCAAGAGTTTGAATGATAAGCTACCATTTATTGCTGGAAAGAGTAAATAGCAAAGAAGTCTGAAAAACCAAAGCATCTACAAGTACAAATCTTTTCACAAAAACATGAATTATTCCTCTTTCTGAAATTTAATTTTGTGCAACTAGAAATATATCAGTATTATTGAGTGTAAATGAACATTTGAGTTTGGATATGTTTAAATTAATTTAAACATCACAAATACTAAACTTTAAGTGAACAATAAACAAAAAGGTAAAACAATTTTGTTTTCTTTTCTTTCTAGATTGTATACGATGATTCTGGGGAAGAAGTGATTTTTGGGCCAGTATTTAATAAAACATTTCTGCAAGTAGCAATTGAGCTTCAAGAATCTATATCACAGGTAAAACTTTGTTTAGTACAAAAAAAGATGAAAACAAGAAATGAGATGCTTAAGATGGGTAGATGATTAAGAAAAATTTTAGTTTTGTTTCAAATTATAGTATCGTTCTTTCATTATAACAGAATAAAATTGTTTTAAATTTATCTATGAATACTGCAGTTGAGAACAATTTAATCAAATATCCATATTTGATTAAATGTATCATTGTTCTCATTAGTTAAAATATAGTTTTTCCATCCATAAAATGGCACATAAATTTTTTGTTATATATTTTATTGCAGATTGGTCAAGGAACCGCCTATGCTCTGAATAAAATATGTTTTGCTCCTATGGCTCTGCCTGGTGAAGAAGCCACTTTAGATGAATGTGTTGTGCAAGCTATTGGAGGGTTTTTTGAAAACAAACTGTCTGTTTTTAATAGTTATGGAGACGAGTATCTTTATCATTTGAATTCCTGTTTTCAGTAAGTATTAAGGAAAATCACAATTCAAAAGATTCTGTATTTTTTTCTATTCAAGTACACTATTCAGTAGGGACTCCATTAAATGTTTACTCTATTAACATTTCATTATCTGTTGTCTTTTCATTATCTGAGATGAGTTAATCTCTCAGATTTTTAAAGCTCTTTCATCATATTGTTAGTCATCACCAAATTATGTCTACATTTTATAGTGTTTATTATCTACACATAATTTGTCTTTTCTATCTTATTGAATTTATTTTATTTACCTCTTTAATGTCAAAAAAAACAGTTTAAAAAGTAACATGTCACATAACATTGATCTATTGAGTTTCACATATGATGTGATTTTACAGAGTGTAATAAAAACTGTTTCCTTTATTATTTTCGAGTGTCAAATACATTAGATAGCAAAGCCCCTAACATCTGAAGACTCCATTATATTACTGTTTGAATGTCAAATCTGCAATGTTTCATTTGACAAAAGTCAGTGAATCTGAGATGGTTTTCAGCCCAATAATATTGGTTAATGAAGGCCATACTATTTTTTAATTTGATGAATCTTATTTATTCCTATTTTCAAATGATACTGTTATAAAATATTTCATTATATTTACTCAAACTTTCCTAATTTCCTGGATCATAAACATTTTGTAATAAATAAATGCCAAAAAATTTAAATTATTTTGTTACAGAAATTCTTATGACATTGAATGTCTGGCACCGTATGGGGGAAATTTGGAGACTGCTCTACTAGTGGGAGGATTTTTGCAAGAGGGCCCAAGTGAATATCGAAGAGGAAATGCTCTAGTTTTAACATTTCTTGTTAAAAACCATGTCAACAAAACATTACAGGAACCAGCATTAGAGTGGGAAAAGCAGTATGTATTTTTCTTCCAATATCAATATATTTATCCAGAATTTAAGCCTTTGAATATAATTTCTAAAAAGTTGCAAAATGAACATTGGTATGCTTACTTTTTTTTTCTCATCAAAATCAATAGATGCAGATAATACATTATCTTTTAACAATGCATGATATTATCTCATCACCCTTTGGTTATATATCTTCTTTCTTCTCTTTCTCATTATTTCCACTAAATATATTCCTTTGTTGAGATTGTTCATCTTTGTTATCTTATCATTCTTATTTCTCCCTGCCTTGTTTGTCATCCTCATAATTGCCATCTTATTTGTCAGTTTTTCGGTGCCTTCTTGTCACCTTGTATCTTTTTGTTTTGTTGTCAGTCTTATTCTATTTCTAATATTCTTCTTTTTTTATTTCATTTTTCACTTAGGCATGGTTCTGTTTCAAAATATCTGCAATATTACATCATTAAAAAAGTTTTTAGATTAAGATTCTAATTACTAATTAAATTTTAATAGCATTTAACGTAAATATAAGAAACCATAAGAAGCACAATATCAATGGAGATTGTAATACTCTTTTGAATTAACTTGAAACTCAATCTGAAAGCAACAAATTCTTTAAATATGTTTTGTGAAACAATTTTTAAATAACTAATTAATTAATGAAACAGAAAAGTGAATAAATTGATAAAATAAATTTGCTTTAATTTATTTTATAAAGTTTTTCAAACTTACAGTAACCCAATAACCTAGATTTATTCATTAATAACAATATACATTTTGTATGAAGAGCAGAAACATTTCTATAGAAAATATTTTAACAATAAATAATTTTAAATCAAAACAAACTGTAATAAACCAATAGAAATTGGTTTAAAGATCTATTTTTTGGTTAGTTCGTGATGACAAGGAAGACGATGACGACGACGATGATGATGATGATGATGATGATGATGATGATGATGATGATGATGATGATGGACAAATGAATCAGAAGTAGTAAATAAGTCATTAAGGTATTCTGTATGCATGTTCGCAGTGGAAGGTTTATGAGCCAAACAAGCTTTGTAGAATGTTTATTTTTAAACACAGTTACAAAAAGTTTTAAATAAATCACAGTTACAACATTCATGTCTTAAAATCATGAATAAAACATTGCAAAAAGACTTTTCTACCTATAAATGATTAAAATGCATTATTTTATAAAGTGTGTGAATTTTCTATTTTAGGTACATTGAATTTATGAAGAATTGGATTGAAAATGATAAACCAGATTTTATGTCAGTTGCCTTTTCCTCAGAAAGATCAATTGAAGATGAACTAAAAAGGGTATCAGAAGCAGAAGTTATGACTATTGTTATCAGTTACCTTGTCATGTTTGTCTATATAACTATTGCCCTTGGTCGAGTTTCTTCATTGAAAAGATTGCTGGTAAATAAATTTGTGTTAATTTTATTAAACCTAAACAATTTATTAGCACATATGTATTTGAAGAAATAACAATATTATTTTATTCTTTAAAATGTGTATTACATTCAGAAATGCATGATTTACAACAATAGAATTTTTGAGATCGAAACACAATTCACAATAGTAGAATTTGCAGAACAGTCTTCTCCCTAGACTTCTAAACTGAGTTGGACTGCCCATCTAGAAATTCTACCAAATGTCTCTGCTCTTGGTGTTTTTCATGTGATAGCTGCTGATTGATTTAACTGAAAGGGGGATAAAAAATACCATTTGGATTGAAGTATAGAAAATCAGCATTCAAATGGAATCATAATCATTTATTTGATGATGTTTTGTCAAAATAAATTTGACCTCTTCAGAACAAAGTGAAATTAATACATTTTTACAAGTGTGGCCAGTTGACAATAATATATTACAATTAAATAAATAAAATATATCTTTTCTGCTTTCTGATTTATTTTTACAACCTTTCTTTTCTTTTTGGCTGGTTTGCATAAAATATCCTAGAATATATTCTCTGAACTTGCTTTTAAATAGTATGCATTTGTTTTTAATAAAATCTAAAATAAACATGTTTCATGTTTTATTACAGATTGACAGTAAGCTTATCCTAGGGTTCAGTGGAATTGTCATAGTAATGCTGTCAGTGCTAACTGCTCTTGGCATCTTCGCATATTCTGGAGTAGCAACAACATTATTGGTCATAGAGGTAACTTCCAGGCTACATTTCAATTTTAAAAAAAAACAACACAATTTCTATACTGAAGGACTGAAATAATTTGAAAAAAGTTTGTTAGAGATTTCAAGACTGAACTAAATAAAAAGTAGATCAAGGGTAAGAATTTATTTCCACCACATTTTCTTCATTTTCTTCCAGGTAATACCTTTCCTTGTTCTTGCTGTTGGAGTTGACAACATTTTTATCATGGTACAAACACATCAAAGAGAAAGTCGACGTCCTGATGAATCTTATGCACAACATGTAGGACGCACCCTTGGGAAGGTTGGACCCAGCATGCTTCTTACAACTCTCACAGAATCAACCTGCTTTTTCCTTGGTAAATCATTCTATGCTTTTGGATATGTTGTAATATTGTTCACAAGGAAAAGTTAAAGTATATGGGTTGTGTTTTTTTGAGCCAAGACCCATATTTCTTTGTGATAAATATATTTTCTGAATTAAATTTGCTTTTCCTGCCTGAATTTTATATTTATAACAATGAAATGAAAAAAAATATATTCTAACATTGTGTACCTTTTTACTTACTATGATAGTTTATGGAAGTGAAGGTAAAAAGTTGTAGTTTGAGTGTCCATGAGTGAACGTTAAAAAAAAACGGTTTACTTTTTAAAATCTAGCACAAAATTTAATGAAATAAAATAAATGGTCCACTTCTATTATATGAATATACAATCAATTCAGATAAAGAAAATTGATGATTTTGTTTCTGTTAAGATTTAACAAATTATAATTCGTAAAATCTTATTTACAGTTTTTCTTTTCACATCTTCTTTCATTAAAAACAATTGTGAATAAGTATATTTTTGTCGACTATACTATCATTAATTATTTGTCATCTTCATCAGAGATACTTTCATTAATTCTCATCCTCATAGTGTCAATTACCTTCAAGATTCCTCTCAACAGATTTTTTCAAACTGTACAAGTATAGATTATAAAATAACCTCTTAATATTTTATTTTTCAAGAAAAACAGAAGTACTTTTGTTATTCATAATTTATCATAATGATGGTTTTTTTTCATTTGCAGGTGGTTTATCAGACATGCCAGCAGTTCGAGTATTTTCTCTTTATGCAGGAGTGGCATTACTTATAGATTTTTTCTTACAAATTACTTGTTTTGCCAGTTTGCTGGCTCTTGATACTAAAAGACAAGAGGTAACTCAAATACAATACTTCATAAATAATATTGTGGTCTCTTTTTAAGAGGAGAGGAGTCAAAATTATGGAAATTTAAATGAGATCAATTGCTGAATTTTCAAAAAGTGAAATTGAAGTAAATTGATTATTTTTCAATTATTAATGGCATGACATAGTTAATTTATGCTGTGTTTGTTCATTGTTTTCTATTTTTTCCCCTACAATTATCTGTACTCATTATTTTACTATTTGAGCTGCCATCTTAGAATATCATTAATGATTCCAGTTCTTCTCCCAGAAGTTGCGTTTTTGAACTCCTTGGTCCTGTTGCACTTAAAATTCAGCAATTTATTTATTATTATTTTTGAGGGAATATAAAATTGTCACTAAATTTATTTAAACACAAACCTTTGAAAATTTTATTTAAAAGACCCATTACTCACTGCCAGATAACAACTCAATAACAATCTCAACCACTGTTTCTTGCAGTGATTCTTGATTGAGAGAATATGGGATCTGTTTAGGACAGGAATTGCCATAGAATTTAATTTTTATAGTACATTTAATTTTGCTATTCTTTTAACATTATAAACATGTATATTACCTACTTTATTGGATACATTTATTATTTTAAGATGCTTTTTTTTCATAATAATGAAGCAGATGAATAAACAAATAAATAAAATTATTAATATTGAAATATATCCATTTCTTGAACAGGAAAGAAAGTTAATTTATATAACAATGTTATTAAGAATAGTGTTAATAAATTCCACATTGCATAAATAAAGAAATTTCTATTTAAAAACATGTGTTGAAAGATTTAATTACTTATAATGTTTTAATCTATTTCTCTCTTTGTTTCAAAAAATTATTTATTTCACAGGAAAATCGCATAGATTTATTTTGTTGCATTCAGCAATCAAAAGATGATGATACGAAAAGTTCTGAAGGCTTTCTGTACAATTTCATGAAGAATGTATATGCCAAATTGCTCATGCTCTGGCCAGTGAGATGGGTTGTGTTGGTTTTCTTTGCTTTCCTGCTCTGTGGAAACATTGCCCTGATCCCTCATTTGGAACCTGGTCTGGATCAAAAGCTCTCCATGCCGGAAGATTCTTATGTACTCCGTTACTTTGAGGTGAGGTTTAGTCAAATACCTTATTTACTCATCATTCAAAGTAGAATTAAACTGCTAATACCCATCTTAGTCTACATAAATTGAAATAGGAGTACCTCAAGGATCAATGTCTAAAACATTTTACAAATACAACTTGCACCCCATTTTCACGATCCTATTAGGTAGGTGACTTAAGATTTTAATACAGTGGTCTACAAAATGAGGTCTTTTTGGACATTCTATTATATTTTTAGATGGTTTCATCACCCAGGTATGGATTGTCATAAATGCTAAAAGTTATGTTCCAGTGCGCAGCTTTTTTCTCATTAAAAACCATTATTTCGAAAGTGCTATTTTTTGGGAGATTGCAATAATTAGAAAAAAATATTTTGGATCCTTTGTTATGTTTTTTGGGGCATTCCACTCTTCTAGGTACTCCAACTATTCAGAACTTCTCATTTCATGTAAGGGAGTCACTGCTGTGAAGTATTGCAGGCCTACTGCTTAACCAGGAACAGAACCCCCATCCCCACCCCCACGCCCTGGCCATTCATCCTGCAGTTCTTGATAATGATGATCTTCTTGTGTCATTTTGAGAAATCAGGATTCTTTTTTAGTGCCCAACACTAATTTTTGTGTCTTTCCAGTAGTACATAATTTCATTTAGTAATAAATTTTTCTGGATATTACAATCTAAGAAATGATGCAGACCGCAAACATTTTGACCCAGAGCTTCATTCTAAATTTGCAGAAGTACTTGTAAATGAAAAACCTCATAAAATGAATAATGTTTATAAAAACACTTTTGGACAAAATATTTTTACAAAAAATTGTCATTAATAAACCTTACTTTGTGAAAACTGTTTTAAGAAATGATCTTCTTAGAAACAGATTAGGAAAACAGGCTCTGGAATTTTAAATTGGAAAAAATTGACACTGTAAGTCATTTAGAAACCAATGTGTTAGTAATCATGTTCTAACAGGTATTTTGAATATTAAATAGCTTTTAAACATATAAATTAATTATTTTTTAGAAAATACATTAATTTTTTTCATATTTTTCAAGCATTTAATGTATAAAAAGTTGTTGTTTAGTTATAATATTTGATCTTTACAGTATATGGAAGATCTACTCTCCATGGGACCAAATGTGTATTTTGTTGTTAAAAACGGACTTGACTTCAAAAATAGAAGAATTCAAAACATCATATGTGGAGGACAAGGCTGTAATTCAGATTCACTCAGCTCCCAAATATATCGAGCATCTGAAGTGCCAGATAGGTATGTTACAAGACACATGATCCTATTATAACATTGTCATGATATTAAACCAGCATTTGATTTGCTGTTTTCTCCGTAGACTACAAAAATATTTCGGTTATCATGAATGGATGTTAACTGAGGAGAATTAATGCATAAACAGAGTAAACATATGTTTAGAGCCCCCACTGAAATGGAACACCTTGTAATTTTTTAAACAAAATTATATTTTAGTTCATAATTTTAAAAAATACATTTAAACAACGTAGTACTTGTTTTTTCATTAGATTGCTTTTTAGGTGTTTACCTCCTTAAGTGACTTACCCATCCCAACATGTTACTTGTGTTCTGTATCACCCATGTTGTGAATTTCTAATGCATTCTGCTTTATCCCCTTTCTCCAATTTTCTATTCTGTTGAAGTCAAGATTGAGATTCTAGGCTTTCTTGGCTGTAAGGGGTGATCTAGAGGTTCAACTTCATCAGTCATTTGGTACAGAAGACATTTAATAATATTTCTACGTAAATAAGAAAATGATTACAGAATTGAAAGGATTTATTATCTTGTGCCTAGCCACTTTGACCACTTGTCCTCCAATTCTTTTGAAAAATATTCTTTTGACCACACTGCAAATCTGGATGTCATAGCTGCCTTGACTTTGACTCAAGAAACGCTGCCCTTGAAATTTTTACTTTCTCACTTACTACTTATATGGTATAGGGAAAGTTATGTAATGCTGCAAACTATTTGTGCATGTACATACACAGACTTGTTTCGACTCGCCTATTGAATGTCACGCCATCATCATGATCTGACCAGAAATTAGATTTTACAGCCTGTTTTTATTGGTTTATTACAGTATTCTTGGTAGAGTATTAGTCTTCCAAGTGTTCCAGCTGTTGCTACCTCTGTAGTGGTTTGCCTCTATCTCTGGCCCCTATTGGTTTATACTTCCAGATTAATTTTGGAAATCTGTTGTTCATTCTCTGTCAATGATCTTTCCATCTCCTTTGAGACTGTTCTATCTCTTCTACTTAACGTTTGGTTTTCAATTTCTTTCCGATGTCTTTTGCTACCCCCTCATTGCACTTCGAGGGCCTCAAAGGCTTGGCGGTGTTTCTTATTACAGTAAATATACTTCTGGTTATATTACATCTTGGACCTTTCATGTTACCCTCTGTTGTTATGTTTGTTTTCTTATTGCAAAAGATGGTCTTGTAAGTCATGATATTTTTCCACATTTGTCAACTTTTCGAAAGGTAGCTGTGATTTCCACTAAGTGGGTGTCCGAGGCCCAGTAGTCTGTTTTCCCTTATTGAATCTTTAATGCAAAAGATACACATTTGTGTTTTTGGAATTTATATGCAGTCTTCCCAGATTTATTTTTAAAGAGTTTTTGTCAGAGTTGCACCAATTGGCCTGCACCAATGACACAAATCATGATCACATAAATTAGGAATAAAGATTTTTGGTGCTGTGATTCAGCAATGAAAAAATACACTAAGGGAAAAGGAAAGTCAAACCTGTTGCAAAAGATTTAAAAACGTGTTGGAAAAATAATAAAGATATTGATCCACCTATTATTCAGTGGAAGTTATAACACAACAACATATTATTTTTACATTTGAGGAGTTGGTTGAATTTCTAATGGAGAAGAAACTAACAAATCTTGGTACACTGTAAGCTAACCAGTGGGAAATACCTTCTAAACTGTGAGATTATAATGGTAGAGAATCATATTCTAGTATTTTTGAACCACTCGGAAATATTATAATTGTATTATATAAGCCAAAAAAGTGCAAAATTAATTATCTTCCTAGCACAATACATCTGGATCGAATGTCATGACAAAAAAAATCAATTATTCGTGAATACAACAAAAGAAAGATTGGAGTTAATCTCATGGATCAAATGCTCAACAACTACTCATTGTGAAGGCAATTGTTGATGGCGAATGAGGGTTTTTTCATAACATGATCGATGTTGCTGTTATGAATGCTTACATAATCATCCTAAATATGATTTAAGACTACTCTCATAATGCCAGCGGAAAATGGAATTTTTTGAAGTAACTGGCAATATAATTATGTTGTGCTAATATGAAAAGATTGAGAAACCCTAATATCTACAAAGGAACTCTAAATGCTCTTCACGCATTCGGGATACACAAGAACACAATCGGAAATCCCAGAGAAATCTAAAGGAATCTCCAAAGAAAAGGAAGAAGTCATTTGAATATTTATACGTGTCAATAACAGGTTAAAATTATTATAAATTATTTGTATTAATGTCATTGTTTTCTTTATAAACTTTTTTCTTCTTCTCTTGTTGAATGTTTATAGTCATATTAATAAAAAAACAGTTCCTCTTCAAATTTTAGACATTCAATTTATATATACTTATACATCATTGTGGTTTAATTTATTAATAAATTGTGATTTAATCTTACCATAATTGAATATCCAACCTTCCAAGAAATGTGTTTAATTTTGACTTTCTGTACGCTCAAGCCTTAAGGCTTCGCTTTTCGCTCATTGTTTCTTGTGCTGGTTAAAAAGCATAGGATACATTAAAATATGTATTAATAATTTTTTTCAAATAATATGTATTTCATACACATATCCTAAAATAATAAATAACTAAATAACATGAAAATTTATGAACAAAATAACCTTTGCTTTACAGTACATATATATTGAGACCAGCTTCATCATGGTTGGATGATTACTTTGATTGGATAAGTTTGGCTACATGTTGCTCAGAAGAATGTGGAGGTAAGTACAGTCCAACCAAAGAAAGATTTTATTGGTTTAATAATGAAGAATCATAGAAGTAAAGTCAGTCCAATTCACCCAGGTTATCATTAACAGCAGATTGTTATCATTTCTTATGAGAAGTTGTGGACTTCCAGTGACAGAATATTATTACAAAAAATGAAGACATAAAATTAGTTTTTGAAAGACTCTATGCTGAAATACCAAATTTATAAATATTTGTAACAGGGCCAATTCACGCCATCAGAACAAACTCACAGCAGGAAATTTTATGGTGACATTTTAAGCAACATTCCAAGAAAATACATATAAAAACTTAAATTTGAAACCGATCACTCTAGAATAGATTTTATGGAATTTTTTGTATAAAAATGTATTTATAAAATTGCCTTACATCTCTTTTTATTCTCTAGATTTTTTGTCTAGAAGAACTAAATTATTAAATTTATAATAAAAACTATAACATTCCTTTTTTGTTTTTGACTTCATCATTTTGACAAAATCTTGTTTACATGTTGCGGTTGTACTATGTGATTCCTTTATTAAATTATTTTATCTTTTATTTTGGTTGAGATTACCTGATATTTTACTCTTCCAATATATAATTTTTATTTGAATATCCTGATTATTACTTTTGATTAACATTTCACATTTGTTAATTTTGTAGAGTATTTACAAGAATAACAAAAAATGTTTATGCCTAAGATAGGAATGACTCGAAAAAAAGTTTTGACAATAAATTACAATTTCTCCTTAATTTATTTCTTACATATTTAACACCTACTTAATACTCAAATGTTAATAATTGTATAGGTTTCTACATATTATGACAAATTGCTTTTTATTATTATTATTAAGGGCTGCTTTGTTCAAAACAAGTCATGCATAGCCATATTAATAGCACAGGAATAATTATTATACTTTGTAATTCCCATGCTGACATTCACATATTCAGAGCCCCAAAGAAGCTTTGAAATGAGACCAAAGCATTGTTGGTAATTAAATATTAAAAATAATTTGTCTACAGTGTCAACTGTTTTATTAATTAAGTATTGATTCCCCAGTTTAAGATGTTTGCTGTTTTTTACATTTTATTTCATTATGAAGTTTGCATAAAATTAAACAAGAGCCTAAATTTTGTATGTCTTTAGATAATGAATGTGCTTGTTCAAAAACTTGGAAGCCATCAGAAGAAGTCTTTCAGACTCGAATATCAGATTTTCTGCTCCATGCTCCCTCCACTGACTGTCCAAAAGGAGGCCTTGCAGCATATGGCGAAGTAAGTTTTGGTCAAAGAAAATAAACTAAGATGATTGGTTTATTCATAACAGAACAGTTCTTTAATGCATTATGTATATAATTTTACTGCAATTATCAAGGTTTTAAAATAATATTCCCTTATTTCATACTCACATTTTTAAAGTATACTGCCAATAACACACAGTTAAATACCTCTCAGGTTCCCTCAGTAATATTATATCCTGGCTGTCTTAAGATGGGTTATAAAAATATGTTGTAAATATTTATTAGTTTTTTATCTTGATGTTCACAGGCAGTGAATTTTGTAACAACAGATGATGGTTTTTTTGAAGTACAAGATACATATTTTATGGCATTTCACACAACATTAAAGACATCAGAAGACTATTATGAAGCATTACGTTGGGCTCGGAAAATTGCTGATAATCTCACATACATGCTGCAGGTTCATTTGGGAAATGATGCTGTTGAAGTATTTCCTTACAGGTAAAAAAACATTAAATTGTATTATGTGCCTCATTATTATATCACAGGGGAATACACTTGCCTCTAATTTGCCCCTCTATTTCACTGCTTAAGGCTGCAATTTAAAGGACTAAACTTTTCAATGAGAAAGTATAGAAGTCTTCAAACAAATGTAAGCAAAAAGTTTATTATGTTAAAAGAGTAGTAGTAAACTGATGTCCATTACAATATCAAACATTAGAATAGAAACTACCGGTACAACAGAATGGCACAGACTTTCTTATACTAGTTATTTTTCTCATTTCTTTGGTCTGGGCTAGCTTTTTGGTCTTGTCAGCTGCCACCTATTGCTGCCCAAAGAACTTTTTTTTTTTTGCCCCCACTACGTTTTGCTTTTCTAAAGGAAGAAGTGAAACATGACTTAAAGAAAATATAGACGTGGAAAAACTCATTGAAAATGCAATTTTCATTCAAAAACTAGAAGCCATTTTAGAGAAAATATTTCTGGAAATGCTCAATTTGAAGCTTATTTTCACCCGAAACTTTTGAGTTTACGAGAAACTTTATAAGAAATTATATCGAGCAAGTGTACTTACAAATGCAATAATGTATAAATTGCTAGTAACGTGCATTTTAACAGAGTCAGAGATTTAAAATGCATATTTTTTGAAAAAACAAAAGAATTTTTTTTTTTTTCTTCAGAGAAATAGCGTTTCAATGTTTTTAAAAATGTGGAATTTTGAGATATTTTCCACAGAAAACTTTTGAATTTTTAAAATACTTTATAAGTCATCATTTGAAGCTTCTATTTTAATAAATTCAATGATATATACAAATTTTTGTTTATATAAATATCTACATGAGATACAAGTAAAAAATTTTTTGTAATTTTTGAAAAAACAAAAGAATACAGCAATATAACGTTTATGTCATCATATACAGTACATATGGCACTATCCCTATGAAAAGTATACAGAAAAAATTTGGAGACCTTTTTATGAAATTCTTGTTTCTGTTATTTTTTAATATTGCACAAACTTCTCGCAACATTACACGAAAACTATAAACATTTTCAAAAAAATGCAGATGACCTTAATTATAAAACTAATTAAGGAGAACAAATTTCATTTTAAGAAAAAACTCTTACCATCAATTTTGTAGTTGTAGAAGATGCCAAAAAAATTCAAACTTTTGCAATTTTTGAAAATTAAGAGTTAACAGTGAAAATTGGACCTATGACATATGTGTATTTCACTCTGTTCTTACAAAAACTTTAAAGGAAAAATTTGGTACCATTTTTGAGAAAATTTTGAAAATGTTCTAGGTGTTTCATGTAAAGTACCCTTAAAAATTAATGAATTTTTTCAAAATTGCAGAAAGAGGCCGTTTTGAAAAAAACACCTTTTCTGTATGAAGGTCTCATTATTCATGAAATCTGTTTGTCGTGTTAGAGGGAGTAATTTACTACATATTAGAACAAGATTTATTCCAAGGTTATTAACAGGTCTCTCTGTATCAGAGCCCCACAATATGAGTTTCTCTGGCAAAAAATCACCGTTTTTGGCCACAGCATTACAAAACTTTCTCTACACTTTATATACTACTCTGCATATACATACATAAATGAGAAAGTAGAACAAGGAACAGATTGCATAATGGGAAGAAGAGATACCCCACACTTGACCATTTCAGCCCACTCTCACTTCTGGACCCACCCTTCCTATCTGCTGTCCCATCATTCCCACTCCCACTAGCACCACTATTCTCATCCATACTTCACAACAGCCTCCCCCTCCCCCTACTTGCACTCCCAAAAAAAATGAAAAACATTTTAGGGAAGTGCCCCTGTAGATCATAGGAGCTGGGTTTCCTAATTTAAAGATTGACCTGTTCCCCCAAAGACTTTATGTTTCTTGATCCACCTATAAAAGGGGCCTAGGAGCTTCACTTTCAGTACCAAATGTCAGTCACTTTCCTCTCTGTACAAAAAGAACATAGGCCTACTTGATATTTAGGATGGATTCATTTAAGCATATATGGCATCAAAAATGAGGACACAAATTTATTGGATTTTCATATCATTCAAATATTTTTACTTAATCCAATGGCTAAGTTTCCTTATTTCTTGATACTATAACTCAATTTTCTTCCTTGTTTTGTTTCTTGATTGTCGCAAAATATTGGTGCCAAAGATTAATACTTTTACAAGGAAACATGTAAAGTTAATGCCTAAAACTGACCTAAAAGCTTTTGGATCTGGGATTTTGGTTTAGTTTGATTATGGTTTTGGTTTAGTGTATCTCAAATACTAAGATTTCTGTTTAGGATTTGAAAATTGGATTATTGTAATAACCTTCTTATTTAATTTCTTCTAATTTACATATGCTTTTTCTTATACAAGATATATAAAAAAAATTTCATTTTAATTCCTTTCAATTTTTTTCAGTGTATTTTATGTATTTTATGAACAGTATTTGGACATATGGGCAAACAGTTTGGAATCACTTGGTTATTCGTTGGTTGCTGTCATGGTTGTTTCCTTCCTGTTCATGGGATTCAATGTACTTTCTGCTTTAATAGTAACCTTGACTGTAGCTATGACAGTCATTGATATTGCTGGAATGATGTATTTGTGGGATATAACTTTGAATGCTGTGAGCCTTGTCAATCTTGTCATGGTATGTTAATTATAATTAATTATAAAGTGTTTTAATTTTTTTTATCTAAAATAAATTTCCTTCATTTTCTCATATTAAGACAAATTAAATTATTTTGTCAAATAGTAGTAATAGTAGTACTTATAAATATCACATCAAAATCCTAATAATTTGTTGTTTTTTCTTTTTGATTATTATACAAAATGATTTCTATTAATTACATTTCATGTAAATTATTATTTTAATTTGTTTTCTAACTAAAATTACCTTATTCAACTTGGGTTTGGTGAATTAATACTGAATTTTCTGTTTCACAGGCAGTAGGAATCTCAGTTGAATTTTGTAGTCACATTGTACATGCTTTTGCTCAGTCCTCAAAGAACACAAAAGAAGAACGTGTAACTGAGGCATTGGCAACAATGGGTAGTGCAGTAAGTACATTTTTTTATAAAAATAGTGCAAAACTCAGTGAACCTGTTCACAATACATACATTTGCTTAAACACAACAAACATTCTACTTCCAAATACACTTGACACAGAATTGCCAAACCTAATCCCATTGTTCAAACCTTACTTAAACATGAAGTGTAATTATACTATATATCATTGTTACAAACACAAATTTTGAATTAAATCTAAAAAGATAATATTTTGATTATTTATAGCCACGTTATCTATTGAGTTTTAACATGCATCAGTTACGAATTGCTTGAAATCAGTGTGAAAATGAGTAGACCCATGATTCAGCCCCAATCTTTCTGGCTTGACTGATTTTCATTCAGGAGTTTCTTCTCTGGAATGTGGGCTCTCTATCCCAAAAACCTCCCTCCTTCTTCCCTTGATTTTCTCTGAATTTTCCTTCTTATTTTTCATAATGCCCATTTATGTTTCCTTAAATTTCAGAGAATAATTTAATATCTGCACTATACACTCATTTGTACTCAAATCTATTGATATGTGTGTGTATATATTTACATTTAGCACTACTCAAATACATTGATTTTTAATTTTTAGAACCATTGCTTGAAACAAATTATTTATTAAGAAATTACTTAGCAATATTATTGTGGTTTATTTCAGGTTTTCTCAGGAATCACAGTCACAAAATTTCTAGGAATTATTGTCTTAGTGACAGCCAAGTCACAGATATTCCAAATCTTTTATTTCCGCATGTATCTGGGAATTGTGATATTTGGAGCTGCCCATGGACTCATATTTCTTCCTGTCCTTCTGAGTTACATAGGTAATGCATTTTTTCTCCCTAAACTTAAAACACATTTTCAATGTTAAATTATCATTTTCTGTGTTAGCCAGTGTCTATCTGTCTGTCCCACAACCTTGTACACACAAATATCAGATGTAGTATATTACTGTTTTCAACACTAATAAATATCTTTTTCCCCTTTTCATTTTATTAGGACCAAGCAAATGCTACAAAGAAAGAAACAAAATAAATTCTTCCAGAGAACCACTCATTGATACTAGCGCAAGGGCAAGATCTGTTGAGGAAGGTGAGCAATCGCACTCGAGTCCACCTGCTGCAGAGCCGGAAGCTGAATCACCAATTGTAAGTGTTGAAGAACCATCACATTCAAGCGCATCTGCTGCAGCAGAAGAAGATAAACCATCAGACTTAAGTTCATCTGCTCCAGAGACAGAATGATGATTATTCAGATACTTTGTGTGTAGGAAACCCTCTTAAAAATAATGCTGCATTGAATTTTTAAAATCATTGTTTGCTTCATTAAAAGCATTCCTTAAAAACATTTTTACACTATAAATAATTTATGAATTTGAATCATTTTTGTTTCCAATGATTTAATTTCACTAACAATGTTTTTATTCATTCAAAATTACTATTTTTCTTTCATTAGTTCAATGAGTCAAATATGAAACCATTTCTCTTTATTTCATTATCATTTTTAATCCCTATCAGAAATTGAAATCAAAATGTACATAAACTTACACCATTTTTTATTTTATCATGATCACTCATCCCAAAAAGTTAACTCCCATGAAGTTTGTGGCAAAAAGTCATATAATTTCCTGTAGAGAGTTAAGAGAAGTGTACTTATAATACTCTTGTAAATAAATTTTGTACCATCTCAAATAAGAATAAAAGTGTATTTTTCTTTATTTCCCTTACTTTTAACTCTAATATCTTGATGTTATTTCAACAAGCTATTTACTTACATTCAGGGCCACATTTCAATTATCTAAAAATGTCCTCCGAACTATCTATAAAATTATGGCAAAACAGAAAATAGCATAATGTAATAATAATTATTATAAAAGAGACCATACCGTCTAGCAGAGCTAAAATGTAGCAAATGGCCATGCCCCTTACTGTATACTAATTAACATATTACGTAACAGCTCATAAGCAACATTAAGTAAAATGAAGCAGGGTTGGATCCAGAGACGAATTGGGGGGGGGGGGTGAGAATTTGTATGTATGCATTTGTGTGAGTGTGTGCATGAGCACACAGAAAATAAATTATAAACAAGGTAAATTGTTTATTAGGAAATGTTTTTAACAAAATTAAAATATTAAATTTAATATTTAATGAATACTTTATGGTTTTAAATTAAAAATAGTAATAATTTGTTATTAAAATGGTCAATTCAGAGCTGCAAAATGATGAAGGATTAGAGTATCCTGGATCCATGCCTAAATGAAGACAAAGAAAATATTCTTGCATTTGGCCTTTATCCATGTCATGGGCTGCCATTTGTGATGGTTTACGATTTTTACTAACTTAATTTGACTATTTATGTTGCTCGGTTAATAATTCATTTATTACAATATTAATTAATTTTGATAGTTCAAACATTACGTTGATTTTACAAACTTGGATTCGATATCTAGGGCCTAAAACTTTACCTTCTTATTTCACTATTATATGTGGACGTGCGACTCTGTACAGAGCCGAAATTCCTGGAACTTCTGCTGTATTAAACTTTGATGGCAATTTCTACAAATGATCAGCCATTTAACTTTGTTTGATAATAAGAGTTAACATTTATTCTATAGGAATATTCCAGGAATTTCGGCTCTGTACAGAGTCATTTATTTTAATCTTTGAGCTTTTCATCAGAGACATTTATTTTAATCTTTGAGCTCCTTAATTATTTGAATTATTTTTTACTTCGTACATTCACAAAATTCTGTACGATATTTCTTGCATGAAAGTTCGTAAGCTTACGGAAATAACTTCTATGCCGGTCTTCAAGATGTCTTCTGCCCGGATGCCGTCGATGGGATGTCCTCGTGTTGTTCCTGCTATCGCCCTCAATTCTGGTAGCGGGAGAATTTTTGTAATGTTCCCCGAAAATCCTTCCTGTTTGAAAATAATATTCCATAATCCGATCTATTCAATTAATGCTATATGCGAACGCGACTTTCCCTTTCTGCGCCTCGGATGAAACGCATACTCGCGACTCCCTGTCATTTTAAGTAGCTTAAAATAATTTGTAATGTCCAGTTACGAATCTATTCTACACTAATTCCCCACGTACGAAGTCTATTTTACACGAATCTCCAAAATGAAAAATAACGACCCAAGCTAAAAAAAACCATACCCTCAAATTACAAATGATATACTACACATAAACAAATCAAACAATTAACGTAAGTTCCACGTTTCCTAACATCAAAATGTTACCCAGCCTAAGTCTGCAAAATTATTACCGTCCACTTCCATTGCTGCCAAGAGAGCGAGAGAGAGAGAGAGAGAGAGAGAGAGACAGACAGACAGACAGAGAGAGGTGTTCTAACAGACGGATTTACAAGTATTTACAAAAATGTTTTGACAATACATTTTACTAATAATAGCCCGAGTAACTTGCGTGTGTCTGTCCGTTCGTTCATTACTCGCGTTAGCGCACTTATTCTGCTATTCCGGACTGTTATTCCAACAAATCACAGATAATTAAAATTGGTCCAGCCGTTCTTAAGTTATAAGTGGTGTAACTATATATATATATATATATATATATATATATATATATATATATATATATATATATATATATATATATTGGACTGTTTGAATTTACGTGCTTCGAGTGCTGGCGCTATCTGTATCATTCAACGAGAACTCTCGCGCCCCATGTTGGTAGCTCTTTGTGTTAGTGTGTTGGTATGGTACGTGCGCGAGTGAACAGGCCCTTCGTTCTCTCCGTTCTTTTGTATTGGAATCAGTTAAATAAATAGTCTTATGAACAAAATACTCGTTTTATTCAAAAGGTTATGGGCCCAGAGAACGCTTGAAGTGGAAAAAAGACTATTTGTGACCGATCGTAATCTGTGAGTCGGATTTCGAATTGCCAAGGACCTAACCTCGAATTTGGCTGTGGAAGCGTGTTCGTTTCGCTTGAGCGCGCATTTGTCGTGTGACCCGCGCAGTTTATCGAGGTGGCTTTAACCGTTTGGAGGGCTCGCCACGTGCATATAAGGGTCGATTGCAATCTGTGAGTCAGATTTCTAATCGCGAAGGACCTAACCCCGAATTTAGTGGTGGAAACGTGTTCGTTTCTTGTTCAAGTTCGTGTTCATCTCGCTAGAGGTCGCGTTCGTCGCATGTGTGGCAATTGAGTGACGTCACAATGGCAGAGAGATTAGACATGAATAGCCTGAGTAAGTTTGATGGCAGTAATTACAATCAATGGCGATTCCAAATGAACTGTGCACTTCGGGCAAAAGGACTCTACGAAATCGTCCATGGAACTGAACTGAAACCGGAAAATAACAATGAGACGCAGAAGGCATGGATTAAAAATGACGCAACGGCAATGTTTATTTTGACATCTGCGTTAGACTACGCGCAGATAACCTTGATTGAGAATTGTGAGTCATCTCGTCAAATAATTGATAAGCTTGATTCGATCTATTTGCAACGATCTGAGTCGAGCAAACTGATTGCACACGAACGATTTCACCAATATCGAATGAAAGATAGTGACAGCGTTGCTCAACACATTGCGAATGTCGAAAATTTAGCGAAGAAATTAAAGGATATTGGCGAGACTGTAAGCGATGCGGCGATAATGACAAAAATAATCAGCACGTTGCCGCAGAAATTTTTGAATTTTCGACAGGCGTGGCTATCAGTTAGCGAAGACAGGCAAACGCTGAGAAATCTGACGTCTAGGTTAGTTGACGAAGAAGCAAACCTGTCTTTGGTTGAGCAAATGGAAACTGCATTCACGGTCTCATCGGGCAAAAATCAATCGACGAAATCAAAGAGGTCGACGAAGCAGAGAGAGCCGTCATCAAGTGGATCGAGCAAGCAGAAATCAGTCGATCAAAACCAGGAGGTGAAACAAGACATCAAATGCTATCAGTGCGGGAAAAGGGGCCACATCGCCCGGTTCTGCAGGAACAAGCCTAAGCATAAGTCATCACATCGCGACAAGGAGTATACTTCATTCAACGTGGAATTTCCTGAAGGTGTCAACATGGAAAATATGTGGATCATGGACAGCGGAGCATCTGCCCACATGTCGTACAGGGCTGAACTATTCTCAAACATGTCTGCTGTTTCTGAAGGGACTACAGTCGTAATTGGAAACAACGTGTCATTACCTGTCATTGGAAAAGGAGACATCGAGATCGAAAAAAAGATTAAAGGTGAGTGGTACAAGTCAGTTATCACGAACGTCCTATTTGTTCCTGACCTGAGAAGAAAGCTGTTTTCTGAAGCTGTCGTGACCAAGAAGGGCTGGTCAATAATGAAGGAAAGAAAAAAGGCAGAGATTCTACATGGCTCAAAACTCATTGCGAGTGCGATTCTCGATGACAACAATAATTATCGTATGTTGTTTAGAAATATTTCAGTTCATCAGGCTCAACAAGTTACAGAGAATAGCTTGAAGGCGTGGCATGACAGACTTGGCCATGTAAACTTTACGCGGGTTCAAGAAATGATCAAGAGTGGTGTGATATCCGGCATCACACTGAGTGACGAGGATGAGATTCTCTGTGAATCTTGTTTTTATGGCAAGCAACATCGTTTTCATCATGCGTCCAGAGAAGTCCGAGAGGAGGAAGTTGGGGAACGAGTGTTCTCCGATGTGTGCGGTCCTATTGCGACTGAATCTTCCGGAGGTGCCAGGTACTTCGTTCTATTCAAGGATAGTGCAACATCCTACCTCGTCGTCAGGACCATGAAGCACAAATCTGATGTTCTGACTCGTCTCAAGGAATATGTGCGGATGGTTGAGAAGCAACAAGGCCGTAAGGTCAAGGTTTTGCACTGTGACAACGGTCGAGAATACCTAAATGAAAGTCTGCAGGAATATTTGAAGAGAGAAGGCATAATCCTAGAAAACACTTCGCCTTATACCCCACAACAGAACGGTCGCATTGAGAGGGAAATGCGCACGGTCATGGAGAGTGCCAGGTCCATGATGCACGCAATGAACACGCCAATGTACCTCTGGGGCGAGGCGGTTAACACGGCAGTGTACATTCTCAACCGGACTCCAACAAGCGAAAAGAGAAGTACGACGCCGTATGAAGCTTTCATGGGTAGGAAGCCATCATTATCGCATTTAAAAAAGTTTGGCTGCACTGCATTTATGCACGTCCCCGACTGTCAAAGAACTAAGTTGGATGACAAATCTAGCAAACTCATGTTTGTCGGGTATGATGGAAATTCTGACAATTATCGACTGTTTGACCCGACAACAAAAAAGGTAAAAGTTTCGAGAAACGTGATTTTCGATGAACACACTACGATCGATACCGAGAAGAAGACTGTCCAGATCAGCATTGCACAAATGGAAAATGGAGACGACAACGCTGAAGAATATCCTGGAGGTCGAAACCAAATCGTCGATCTAGGTGGAGCATCCAACTTAGCAGCTCCGGAGGCACAGCGGCCGGCAATGAGAAATCCCGCAGTAAATGAGACCGAACCTCGACAGGATCTGGATGGAGAACAGTTCGACGCAAACCCGAGGAACGTCGAAGCTCTTCAAGAGGATGAAGGGACAGTCGTCGACAACGCCAGGGACTACAATCTGAGGAAGCGAGTCAAAATGCAACGCCCAGGAAGATACACAGCGAATTTCGCTATGGTAAATGAACCGCAGACTTACAAGGAGGCCATGGAAGGCAGTGAGCCAAGAGAGTGGTCAAAGGCGATCGCAGAGGAGCTCAGTGCCCTGAAAAGGAACGACACATGGCAACTCGTGAAGCGAACTGGCAGCATGAAGGTCATCGGGTCGAAGTGGGTTTTCTCTGTTAAAGAACAAACATCGAACAAACCAAGGTTCAAGGCCAGACTATGTGCCAAGGGATTTTCCCAGGAGAAAGGAGTTGACTACAACGAGATCTTTTCGCCTACTACTAGGTATGATTCGATAAGAATTTTATTGGCTACAGTAGTGAAGAATAATTACAAGATGTTACAGTTCGATGTACGCACAGCATTCTTATATGGAGACCTACACGAGACAATTTACATGGATCCACCAGAGGGTGCTAATATAAGTGACGGTCAGGTATGCAGACTACAAAAATCACTGTACGGGTTAAAGCAGGCATCGCGGTGCTGGAACGAAAAGTTTAACCAGTTCATGATTGACCAAGGATTCCGACGAGGAGAAGCAGACAAGTGTGTTTACAGGAAGGGTTGTTCAAAATCGACGATAATTCTGATTCTCTACGTCGATGACGGACTAGTCATGTCCTCAGATGAAGCATCGCTCTACAGTTTCTTGGATGAGTTGGTGAAGCAGTTCGAGATCACGGTCATGGAACCCGGACATTTTGTCGGGATGGAGATATTGGACGAGACCGATGAGGGTAATAATCGTCGTATACTTATTCACCAATCCAGTTATATTCGCAGGATGATCGAGAAGTTTCACATGCAAGATGCAGCTCCGGTTGGTACACCAGCAGATCCGCACGTGAGACTGAAGAAACCAGACTACGATGATCATAGCGAAGATTCCTATCCGTATCGGGAAGCGGAGTACGTTGCTGCCTCAGAAGCAACTAAAGAAGTGACCTGGATTCGTCAGTTTCTTGATGACATTGGGGAACCAGTCCAGGAACCAACAAACCTGAAGATGGACAACCAGGGAGCGCTTTGTCTTGTGAAAAATCCAGTCTTCCATAAACGGACAAAGCATGTGGACATCAAGTATCATTATATCCGTGAGAAGCTTGAAGAGGGGACTATCAGCGTTAGTTTTGTGCCGTCAGATCTAGAACTAGCCGACGTCTTCACCAAGCCTACTCCTCGAGATCATTTCCATAAACTTATTTTTAACTTGGGAATGAGAAAGTGTTAATTTTTTATTTTATGAGATTTAAGCACTCAATTGGATGGAGTATTGGACTGTTTGAATTTACGTGCTTCGAGTGCTGGCGCTATCTGTATCATTCAACGAGAACTCTCGCGCCCCATGTTGGTAGCTCTTTGTGTTAGTGTGTTGGTATGGTACGTGCGCGAGTGAACAGGCCCTTCGTTCTCTCCGTTCTTTTGTATTGGAATCAGTTAAATAAATAGTCTTATGAACAAAATACTCGTTTTATTAAATATATATATATATATATATATATATATATATATATATATATATATATGGTGTGTGTGTGCGCGCGCGTGTGTGTGTGCGCGCGCGCGCACGTGTGTCTGTGTGTGAGTGTGAGTGTGTGTGTGTAGTCCCGGGGCTATGCTTCGCAAAAGATTATCCCGTTCAGACTTTAAAGACTTCCCGTTCCTTGATCTTTAAAGATCTTGATCTTTTTATGCATCCAGATCTAAAGTAATCATCTGTTCGATGCATATTTCCCCTTATTAAATCATTGGGGGGACTTATGGTAGGTCACATTATATTAAGTTACCAGTTAAGTACAAGACGATCAATATTAAGTTACAAGACGATCAAAAACAAGCTAGAAAACCTGAACAGCAATGAACGGAATGTATGCTGGAGGGCAGTAAAGAATATATTTTATTGATGCCGCCCGTGAAAATCTACATTGCTCCATGAATTTTCTTGTTTCTTCACTCTAGGGTGTATCTTATTCCCAGTTATAGACATCTAGCGCTTGATGTCAAAAAAGTGATTTTCAGTACAGAAATATTGCTTTGTGGTATGAAACGAATGAAGCGCCCTCAACGAGTGATGTTTCAGTCTGAAGTCGGTCAAGCGGGAAATTTTTAACTAATACAGCGCGAGAATATACAAGTAATGTATCTGAAATCGAATTTAAATAATATTTGAAACTTTAAGAGTGAAATATTAATTTATTATTTTTATTTACAAAAATTGGTCAATGGCCAGCTGATCGGAAGCAACTTCAAGCTAGACAATTTTCACCTACAGATGGCCCTGAAAGCGATACGCAATATTTTTATAAACTTTGTTGCTCTTAGCATTTTATATTTCAACCGGAATTGATTAAATAGTTTCCATTTTCATACTTCTTATAACATTATTCTCTAAGGCACTAGATGATCATTAATATATACTGCAAGGCCTACTAAAATAGGTCGTATTCAGAACCAATATGACGTCAGATATATACCACTAATGTTGAAGATATGATTAAATTTTTCAAAATTAAAATTATTCTTTAATTGAAACAAAAAATATTGAACATAACACGTGAATAATGGGGTCGAGGTAAATAGAAAAACTCGCTCCTATCGTCGCTCATTTCCTTGAACACACCATTCATGCAATTATACCCCTCTTTATTCACTCGTTTAGTTAATTACTTTTTGAGTACATGTGCTTTAAATAATGTCAGATAAAGTTTCTCAAAAACTCAACAGTTTTCCGTGAAAATGAGCTCAGAATTTTTGAAATGAATTTTTGAGTTTTGAAATTTTTGAACTTCAATTTTTAGAAACGTTCAAATGTCATTTTCTCAAAAACGACTCCAAATTTTTTCTTCAAACTTTTCCAACAGATAGTGCTAATTGAACTGTCTTAATATGACATAGAATTAATTTTGCTGTATTTTCAAAAATTACAACAAATGTAATTTTTTTGAAAGATCTCTCACGCCTTTAATATGCACATTTCCAGCAATTTGCAAATACTATTGCATTTGTGACTGCAAGTACTTGAAAGTACATCGTAGGAAGTTTTTCGAAAACTCAATAGTTTTCTTTGAAAAGAGGTTCAAATTTCGAATATACAGTAGCGCTTAAATGACAAAATTGGCAAAAAATTTTTCAAAGAAAATTGCCATTTAGGTCGAGGTTTTACTGTTCTTCAATATTCTTAAAATAATATTTCCGTTCTACTATTAGGAAGCCGAAAAATTAGGAAAATTGTATACAGAATTACTTTGGGCTGCGATAAATGTCAGCTGGCAAGAATGTGTGACAAGTCTGAATAGCTAGCTGAGACCAATGGAAATAGAAAACTAATACGGGAAAGTGCTATGCCATTCAGTAGCACCACTAGTTCTTGTCATTCACTATCACTCTTACTCTGCCTTGTGCAACAGCCGAATATCTTGGCACACGTCATCCACCCACCGAGTTCTCAGTCTTCCTTTTTTACGCCCACCTGTTGCCATTCATGACACGATCTTCTTTGGTACTCGTAGTCTATCCATCTGCATCCTTTGAATGTGGCTCACCCATTTGAGTCTTTGACCCTTAATAAATCTTATCTTCCCCTTTTATCTTCCCCTTTTATTACATTTTCTAATTCTTGATATGTTATTATTCTCCAGACATCAGCATTTACTTGAATTGGCCAATATATTTTACGCAATATCTGTCTTTCAAATATTTGCAGTTGATTTATATTTTTGTCTCTGAGTGTCTATGTTTCTGCTGCATATGTAACAACTAGTCTGATAAGAGTTTTATGTATCCTAATTTTTATATCTCTTGAGAGTGGTTTTGATTTCAATAGTTTTTAATTTACATAGTATGCTTTCTGACCTTTTCTTAGTCTTTCATTTATTTCAGCTTGCATTGCTTTCTTCTCATTCAGAATTAAAGTTCTCCACCTTCTGGAAATGATACTTGTTTATTTGTAATTCTTAAACGCTTGATGATTGTTTTCTTGACTTATGCATATATACTTAGTTTTCTTTTCATTTACTGAGAGATCCACTTCTTCAGCTTCTTTTGTCAGTTTGTTATATAATTCTGTAAGTGCTTTCTTGTTTCTGCTTATTATGGCGATATCGTTTACATAAGCAATAAGCTGCGATATTTTAAAGCTTATATTTCCTAATTACTCTTTCTAATATTATATTAAACACAATTGCCGGTAATGGATTCCCGTGTCTTACTCCTGAGTAAATTTCAAATGAATCCGATAACAGGTTTTCAATTTTAACTCTTCCAGTTTAATTTTCTTTAAAGTCGGCGTAATCTTGGCGCACACGCCAGGATTAAAGTCTATTAGTTCCAAAGATGGTTCAGATGGAATCCAAAGTGCTGTTCCAAAGATGGAAGTGGCGAAGAGATACATTAAATTCTGTACTCGAATATCGGAATGTCTGTATGAATGGAAGGATGGAAGAATTTGTCACGAACAACGCTGTCCTACTAGAAGATTTTTTAGGTAAAACTTGTTAAATATGTCAGGAGGGAGATCTAGTTGTGCCATTTTAGAGATAATTTTAAAATTTTAATTTTTGGGGGTACTTCACACGAGGCCCCTTAACTATTTCAAAATTTTCTGGAAAATTGCAATTTTTTTTATTTTTGTTCGAATACAAGAAATTGTATTTATAAGTAAGAAGTAGTTCCTATTTTCATTAAAACATCTGCAATTTTGGAAATTGCAAACATCTGTTTATTTAAAACATTAAGGGTTTTAGCTTAGAAAAACATTGAGCTTTCTATTCAACCAAATTTCGTGATTTTTACTTCAAATGAAAGGTAAAGGCCCCAATTGTGCCGTAGTGTGCCAAAATTAATCGATTTTCGAATGCAAATACTCAATTTTAATAAAATCGTAATATTAATAGAATAGACACTTTCTACCGTCATTTGTTCAATCCGTAGTTCGGTTGTGACTAGATCTTCAAGGTCTTGGATTAGCTCTAGCAAGCGTATGTGAATGGGAGGTTACACGAGCCGAAGTTAGTGAGGCGAAGATAGCGAGTTGTCTGTTAATAGATTGAAGACTTCCGTTCTTAAATGCAAAGATTAGTGAGTGTATGTATACGCATGTAATGTCGATCAATCGTTTGAAACATGGATTCTTTATAACAAAAACATTTTATTATAATCGCACGTGATTTATTCCGTTTCCAAATTATGATGATTGGCAGGATTCCCTGCTACAATTTATTACATGTCAAGATCTCATTAAATAAAAAACATTTCAATTACATTTTCAGAAACGGAGTCCCAACCCATATCCTCACAGCAGCCGCCATGTTAGTACCACTAGGATGCTGGGAACCTGGGGGATAGTTTTTCGTGGTTTCTCCGGTTAACACCAGGCGAATGCCGGAGCAGTACTCTAAAAAACGGTCCAAGGACCGCGCGCGATATTTCCTTCTTCCTTGTTCCATCCTCACCCCTTACACACACACTATCATGCACTACACTACCGCGAATGCCGGGACATCGGTCGGGAGCTTAGAGCTTGACCCGGGTATAGAGTGCCCCGCTGGTGGGAGATACCTGGTTGGGGACAACACCGCTACCCGACGGTAGGTCAGCGCTGGAACAAGCGGGGGAATATCTCCGCCACCTCCCCCAATAAAAATTATGCTCTACACTTACGGGAATAATGGCCTTAGCAGTTAACGCGCCCGGAATCACTAGCAATCCCGGGCACCCGGGAGGGAGGGGGATCCAAATTCCCGCCAGGATTTTTTGGTGGGATCACAAGGCCGTGACTCCACCGGCAGGAGATGCCTAAATAGTATAGATAAATTCTGCCCCTGGCGGGGACACGAAATTTTCCAACAGGAAATCAAAGTCTCTATAGGGGAACGACTTCCCCTCCTCGTAAATTCTCAGACTGAAAATGATTCACTAACTTCAGCAAAGCGTTATGTGGAGGATGGCGTCCGATTTTGTTGTTTCGCTGCGTCGAGCCAGCAACGCAAATCCGTGTCTTTTGTCCCTTGCCACAGAATGATATCGCTAGAGCTACTTCCTGTGGTCTCTCACACCCGTTCTGCGGCGTAGTTAGTTCCACACGAAAACGTGGGCGAGTCAACGTAAAAATAACATTAAATTAATCTTTTAAAAACATGTGAAATAATTATGTAAAATGTGTAAGATGTAATAATAATAATATATTTATTATAATTATGCAAATATATTATAATATAGTATATAAATCAAGCACTGTTTACAGATGCCTGGAAGCTCACGTGTGTGTGTGTGTGTGTGTAAAAATGGATGTTGTTATATTTAAAAGCGGTAAACTCCGACACCGTGTGACCGATCTCCTTGGAAATTCGCACATCTACGACAATTCACAAATTACTCAGACGGTCTTCTGCTTGCTACTTCGTAATTTTTTACTTTCCAGTATACGCACGTATATACGAAGTAATATGAGTATACGTAGTAAAAGGAAAGTTATGTAATGCTGCGGAATATCGATTTCAAGATTTCAAACGGAAATACACGTTTTGGGGTCCCCAGATACCGAAAAAGGTTTGTTTTTTTTTCCCAAAACGTCCGTCTGCCAATTTGTCCGTCTGTGAACACTACTAGTGTACTAAACCATGCGTAGATTTTTTCCAAATTGAAGAAACCTCTGTTTATCTGAATCAAATCGAAGATTTGAGATTTTGAAAAACATTCTGTAAAATTTAGGAGTACTTTACATGAAACCCTCTGGACATTTTCAATGTGCTTCAAATGGCCTCTAATGAAGATTTTTCAAAAACTCAATCATTTTCTGTTAAAAAGAGCTTTAAATTTCGAACTTACAGTAGCGTTTAAATGCCATTTTCTTAAAAACGTTTCCAAATTTTTCAATGTAAATTGCCATTTATTCTTTAATCTTCTTAAATAATATTCCTGTTCTACTATTAGGAAACCGAAATGTTAAGAAAATGTCAAAAAATATACTTGGGCGGCGATAGATGGGAGCTGGCATGTGTATGAGGCAAGTCCGAGTAGCTAACCGAGACCAAAGGAAACAGAAAACGAATACGGGAAAGTCTGTGCCATTGTGTAGCACCACTAGTTAAACATATGTTTAAACATTCATTATTGGCTCATGAAATAGAGTCTTCATCAATATTATTGCCAAATATTACCGCAAGAGGTAGCGTTATTAGTATATAGTTATAGGTACATATACAATAACTGTGTAACAGTCAGCAAATAATGTGTTTATTTGATGACGACTTTTTTTGTATGTAAGAATGGGGGAAATTTTCATTTTCATTCATAACATAGACGTAAGATTAAATTTGATTTGTTATAAAAAAATTATAGAAGGAATAAAATTGTCTGCTGACTAAAATTTTAAAGGACCTGATCTTAAGAGATTTTTAAAGAACTGATTGTTGAGAAAAGATTTCTTTTTTTTTTTAAAGAAATCTCTATCATCAATACTGTTATTTTGCAAAAATTTTTTGTTTGCAATTTACGAAATTACAGCGAATTTGCCAAAAAATGGGACAAGCACTACTTTCTTTCCCTTCTTTGCCACATACGTGGGGAACAAAAATTTGAGTCTGTGTTTGAAAAAATAATTGTTTAAAATTGTTTCAAAATTGACTATGTTTTCGTTATAATTACTAATGTTTTCGAAAAATTGAACATGACTTCGTATCAAGACCTATTTTTGAAAAGTAAGAGTTCATTTCAAGAGGCCGAAAAAAATTTGAACTTTTGCAATTTTTTAAAATTTTGAAAGTACAACGAAAATGTGAATCGCACTTCTTTACCGTTTTTTCCTACATATGAGGGGAAAAAATGGAGCCGTTTTATGATTTTCAAAAATTACCTGTTTCATTACAAAACACACAAACACCACTCATATTTTCGAAACATTGATCATGACATTATTTGAAGATGTTTCTGAACAAATTTCGATTCTCTCTTTATTATTGTAGTTGTAGGAAGATGACAAAAAAATTTTGAACTTTTGTAATTTTCAAAGCATTAGTTATTTCAATAAAAATGAGACCTGTGCCATTTCTTTAAGAGGTCTTCACATTGTTAGCTTGCCCTCATGTTTCTTAGTCTCAGACAGTGTCAATATTTTGCCGAGGATAGAAGTTAACTCGTCAATGGTGAAACTAGGGTCACCTGAAACCCACTCTGTAGTTTCTGATTGTTCTGCACACATAATAAAATAGTAATGGTATTCTTCCTATAACGCTTATCCGATGTGACAATGGGAATTTATAACATTTTCGTTTCAACTGCATTCTTGGGTAACGTGATTTCAGCTGGTATTTGTATGTATTCTGATTTCATATGAATGAAATCTGAAAGAAAATTATTCTTAAAAAATATGATAAATTTTACATTTTAACTTCCATTTTTGTATTTTTTCTTGTTTTTATGCATTCTTAAGTGGAAATAAAATACAATAACACACTTTTGAATTATGAATAATTTTCTGAATCTTTAGTAACTATAAATCTTTGGGGCCCGTGAAAGACCAGTACGCAGTTTATGTAACAAAAAATAAGTGTGCAGATAATACAAAAAATACGAACTATTTCAATAACAGAACTCATGCATTGAACTTTCTTTGAAACAGTTTTCAACATGATTGGGTAATGGGAGCGGTTTTAGGTTCTGCGTTCCCCCCCACCCCCTCCCGACAAATCGTATTATGAGCCCCTCCGAAAAAAAAAAAATCCTCCAGCTTTACTAAAAGCAACACTTATTATAAATTAACAAATGAAAATAAACAAATTGATTGTATAATTAAATCTATATTGCATTATCTATTTAAATATTTTTCACGTCTTGTCTAGCAACGCATGTTTTATACAGCAGGCTCTTTGATTAACAATTACTGTAATGATTCAAACATATTTTCACATTCTTTATAATTTTTTTTTCCGGGATGCGGGACCCCTACGGAGGTTGAACCCTGGGTAATTGTATTTTGGTTGTTGATAAATGCCGGCCCAGTTTTGCTTGTAGCATCCTTCGACCACAATGGGCGATTACAGTAGAACGGCATTGAAAGTTGGTCATTAGTGCCAGAGACGGTAAAAAGAGTAAAAATAAATAAAACACATAAGGCAGTCAGCAATAACACTCGTCAACCATTGTAAACGACAACTCGTGGATTGGCGTATATTTTTATTCGTTCAGGGCAGGTGGGCAATCAACAAGGAACTCATGACAGCTGACGCGCCCCTTCCTGCGTACGCAGTACTGCCAACCGTACAAAACGTTTTTGCAGCATTAATATTAAAACAGTAATATAACAAGGAGAATTATATAAAACTTCTAAGCGTTTTTTATTTGAATATTTTACTGATTACATATTATATAGAAAAAATGTCCCGCCAAGCATTCTAACATCTTTGCTGTACTCGCAAAAACGTGGCAAACCTGCTGTGAGGAGATGCAGCTTGCTCCGCTGCAGTTGGCATCCGTAGCGAAGCTGCTCAGGCGCCCATTACTATATCGATTGTTGCCGTTGCATTAAGCGACCTCTGGATGTAAACACGAATCACTCGAATTTATAAGGGTGGATGTGTGGTTTTGTGTGTTCGTTGGATTTACGATAATCTGGACTGCTTGAGAAATTATGAGATAATACTGTATTTTTTGTGTTGACTTGCTAGCATCACTGCTGGCGTACATTTTAGTGAACGAAGAATCGCATTTCGCAATTTTAACAATTTCCTCGTGTTCGCGTAGAATTTGTGTCTGTTGATGCAGTGTGCCGCAGTGGCTTCGCTAGGTTATATGGACATTTTTCGTATTTCCGAGGCACAGAAGAAAGATAAGTTGCTTTCCTCAAGTGAATTCGGAAGCGAGTAAGGTGGAGTGCTTGTTGGAAGTGGAAAAAGGTAAGGAAGATCCGTTGCCTTCATTTTGTGCAAAAGTAGGTTATGCTTTGTGATTGTCTTGCTAGCGCCCCAGCTGCGAAACGAGTTTCATGATACTAAAACATTGTATGTTGTAACAGTTCAAGAATAGTTCGAACATTAACAGAACTTGAAAAATGAATGAAAATAACTTCCCTTGCACTCTGAGGGGCGTAACTTGTCCCAACCGCCGAGTTGTGTATAGGCATATGTGGACATTATTTTTCGCAATTTAGTAAACTAGGGTGTCTTATTGAATTTTAATAGACTTTGCTTTGTGAGTAAAATTACCGGAAGTGCTCCTTTTTACTGCTTATACAAGCCAAACCTAACTTATTAATCGGCGAAACATTTAATAATATCTTGGAAAGCCTGTGTTTTAGTACAGTGTCAAAATGGATTTAGTATAGTAATTGTATCTATTGTAGAGTGTAGATGAATAAATATTTCAATCTTGTTGCTAAGGCATTTCCCATTTTTATGGTATAGAACAGTTTAATTGGGAATAATATTTAAACTGTTGTAGATTGTCTAGAGAGAGTTTTTGTGTTCAACTTTGTGCTACAAAATTTTAAAAAGGCTTCTGAATAACTATAAAAAAGATATAAAGCTGCATTCCTATCTTAAAATATATTATAAGAATCGTATATTTTTAATGTAGCTTATTTCATTTCACTTACTAGAATTAATTTAAAATAGTGAGGCTTGTTATTGGAACAATATTTCTAGTAATGTAATTTAGATCTAAGCTACAATATTGTAGGGAGAAAGAAAAAGTATAGTGAATTCTAGAAGTATGAACAATATTCATGTGCAATGTTTCTGGTTATTCTATTAGATGTTTGAATGAATAACAGTTGTAAAACTTGTTTTGTTTTAGATATTTTCCAAAATGCATTCAGAACAGCATTTCTCTCTCTGCTGGAATGACCATCACAGTACATTGGTTGCAATTTTTGAGAATCTTCTAGAAAGTGGGACACTTGTCGATTGTACTATTGCTGCTGAAGGACAGTTTTTGAAAGCCCACAAAGTTGTTCTCTCTGCCTGCAGCCCTTACTTTCAAGTAAGTTTATATTCAATCAAATTGTGGAAGAGAGGAAATGAAATGATATTTTGTCCAATTTTCTCCAGGCAAATGGAATGTGTAATTTTTGTTTGATAATTTATGATTACCTGCTATTTGGTTTTTGTAATAGTTTACATCCACCGTACCTTTGGTTTCATAGTTTTAGCAGTGTATAGTTCATTGTTATTGTGCATTTCACACACATAATATTTTTGTGTCTATTTTCAACAGTTGTTATTAAGTCAGCAGAATGAAAAACATCCTATTATTATACTAAAGGATGTCAAGTTCCAAGAACTGAAAGCCATGATTGATTATATATACCGTGGTGAAGTTAAAATATCAGAAGAACGACTAGGAGACTTCCTCGAAGCTGCAGAATCTCTGCAAATAAAGGGCCTTGGTGATGGTAACATAAGAGATGTAAGTATCTACTATAGGAAAATAATTTTGAGAAAGTGGCAAAAGAGAATTTGCAAATTGTCAAAGATCCTAAAAAATCCATGATATACACGCTACTCTCCTCCAGGGTTGCCATGAGAAAACATGGCCTGGGGTAGTAGATCAAGAGGGGGAAGCTCTCTTTTGAACAGAATTCCCCCCTCCCCAATACATGATTGAATTTGTTTCTCTCTTCAACAGAAATGACTTATAGTGGTTAACTTAATATAGAAGTAAGTTTATTTTTTGTTTTGAGTTTAATAAAATTTTGGGGCACTAATGAATTTGGGACTTGGGGTAAATTGCCCTCAGCTGTTCGCCTTCGGAGCACCTCTGCTCTGCACAGTCTAGGCCACTTTGGGCCCAAGGCTTAACTGAAAAATTACACCCCCAACTCTCACACAAAACATAACACAACACAGTAGAACCCCATCTTTTACATTTTTCAACCAGGAGACCAAGAAAAAACAGTGTAAACGAAGGGATAATCTTATTACATGTAAAATAAAATACTGAAAATTTACAATCTACTTTTAGTAAATATTTTCCACTTTTAAAGTCAAGGATTCTAGTATTTTTACTTTCTCGTGCTACCAGAAGAAGAGAAACTTGGGTAATTGTTTGCCAAAAAACAGCGAATTTTTGGCAGAATTTTTTTTGTCACGCCCTGGTTTTGAGAAAGTGGATACATCCTGGTGTATCCAGAATCGATGTTTTGTGGGTCCTTGATACCAAAAAATCAATTGACTGCAAAGTCTGTCTGACAGTCTGTGTCAAAGCCGGCACCTAGACCAATCAGCTGATTTTCTTTGAAATTTATATTCCCTGATCAATCAGAGTAGTCAACAGTGTAAATCTAGACACACGATAGAACACTTACAGAGAAAGGCGAAATATCTTTTAAAAAAACTAGCATTCATAGATCCATGATGACTTCAAATAGTGCAAAATGCAGGGGGAAATTTATTTTGAAAGTGTAAAAGCGGGGATAATTTAACAGTAGAAACCGAAAAATGGAAGGGACTGGGAAAATTTGTGTAAACAGTGGGAATTTGTAAAATTGGGGTTGTACTGTTTTTCTCAGTGTTATCTTTCTAGGTTATATTTGAACTGCATTATTTCTCTATTCTACTTATTAAATTTGTGTTTCTCCAATGGAAAAGATTTTGGGATAAGATGTTCGTAAAATTATCACTAAAATTTTGATAAACCTTGTTGTTTTTCTTTCACAACATTTTATATGCAAGTTTTCAAACCCTTTTCAAGTCTCGGCAATTGTCTGATCTGTTGAAGCTTTTCAGTGATGTGAAAATTTCACAAATAATTGGTCAGAAAATTTGCTCCAGACATTTCTGTTAATTCAGGCAAAAAAAGTCTTCATTAAGAAAGGAAGGCAGAACTCCAGTTACTTTCGTTTCCTCAAAACCTCTACGTATAATCGGGATGCTACTCAATCGATTGCAGAAATACTTTTAAAATGTCACTTGTATTAATATTTGAGAAACCTTTTTGAGATGTGTCTATCGACAATTTCTCATGTTTTGGTTGGTTTTACCAAAACCATGATTTTCTTTCTTTCTAGTTAATATGATTGACTTGGAAAGATAGAAATCAGGATATATCTTGAAACTTGGATGCAAGTACCGAAATTATTCAAATAATTTGGTATATATAGAATTCATGGCATATTTTTGGTATTAGGGCAAAAGCACCCTCATATGAATTTATGTTAAAAAATATCAATTGTATTTTCAAATAACAATTTTAAAATTAAATATCAAATGTTAGGCATCTCTCTCAACTCTTTCATCCCTTCTTAGCACCACACAGTCTATTTGACTGAAGTTCTTATTTTTAAATTGAAATGTGTCCCAAAATGGACTTTCATGTAATTGGTCGTAAAACCATCTGGAAATGTAGGGTGGTACATTTTTGGATGACTGGAAAAAATCGAAATTTCATTGCCCTGGAAAAATCCAGGGAAAATCTGGGAATTTTGGGAGGATTATGAGAAGTCAGGGATAATGTTGAGATGATTATAAAACTAGATGCTATTCCTTAAAAACATTAGTTCTGCATTATTTTTTGCTCAATTTCTCTTGTTGAGTGTTTTAATTTGTACTTTATCACAGTGATATCAGAGAGCTGACAAATTAGTTTCAAGCTTGCTTTGATTTTTTTCTTTAAATAGTGTGAAATGCAACAAATTTCATCTGTGAAATTTTTTTTAAAAAGACAGATAGATTTGTGTCACGAAATGAGTAGCCACCCTGAAATGATTATATTTGGCATCTTTCTGCATATTAAAAACCAGTGATTGTATGTGTACCTTGTGTTGGAGATTAACCCCCCCCCCCCCTTTTTTTTTTTTTTTTTTTTTTGCCTTTCTTAAAAAATGTATCGGTTCAATTCAAACCGCAAGTTTTCAGTAACTGACGTAGGTAAAATTGTAGTAAAATAAATTCGTGTTTCAACATCATTTAAACATGTTTATACATTATTAATAAAATCTTATATTTATGTTTTGAAACAAATGATCCAACAAAATTGTCATCGCTTGGTTTTCATTGATTTCTGCACATTTATCTTATTTCTTGTCCGTGTACACATTGGATCTAATGAGAATAAATGTAATCTTGAGAGGACCTGTTGAAAAGGTTTCTTCTTCATCTTATTGTGAGTATATCTTCAGAAACTGAATTGTTGAAAAAATTTGACTGTACGGTATTGATAATGTAATTATTTCCATGGTACCACGTGGGTGTCAAAAGAAATAGAATTTCGTTTATCTTGTCAACAAAATTGTTGAATTTATCATAGAAGTTTTTTGATCTGAATCACCTTATTTTTCCTCTTACATATTCCTATTCGTATTTATTGGAGTAAAGAACATGCAGTTTTCAATAAGAATAAATTTAAAAATCTTTCTGTTAAGGGTTGTTAATGAAAGTAAAGAATAGATATGTTAAAATACAACTTGCATCAAATTTCCTTAGTAGGACTGAAATCAGTGCTGTTATGGGCCTGGATAACTGGAGAAGTCATACCTCTCTCTATTTCTCTCTCTCTCTCTCTCTCTGTGTCTCCCTTTTTTTTGGGGGGGGGGGGGGTGCTGAAAAAGAGAATTTGAATAAACTTCTGGAAAAGTTTTCTTAACTACTATTCTTTGTAATAAATGTTCTATAAACATAAATTTTATGTGGATGTCATGAACAATTTTTTTCAGTTAAGCAATAAGAAACCTTAGATGTACGAGAAGTAAGCTCACCAGAACAGTCACATTCAGTATTTACATTGTTTATATTGCATGTGTTGTTGGAATAGTATTTACAAAAATAAAATAAAAAGTAATATGTTATTAGTTACTTGTATTCATAATGCTGTGCTTTGTTTGTGGGAGTTCCAGTAGGCATGAATACGTTCTCTCTCGTTGAAGTGCGGTTTTTCTCTTATTCTTCTTTGCTAGTTTTCTACTTTCTTCTTCCTGAAGATTATAAACTTTAATTTTGGCTTTGGTTTCTCTCTTGTAATCCCTGAAAGTACCAATGATAGTCAGCAACTTAAATTTTGGGTTATAGCAGGTCAAAGATAATAGCTGAGAAAATGGAATAATGGTATGCAAGAAATGATACAAAAGAAGAAATGGGCGTATCAACTGTACATATACAAGTGAGTAGAAGAAGTAGAGACAAGATACAAATTATTGAGAAAAGTTTGTGAAGTCAATTGGAAAGGACTTCACAAAACCAATATCAAATCCAGGTACAAAGAATACCAGAAGAATAATAATAACCATAATCTGAACTGTGGAATGGAAAAACATAGAAACTACCATCCAAAAAAAGACAAAATAACTTGAAAAAGCAAGTAACTCAGAATTAATGAATACATCGGAATTCATCCATGTGAAGGAACTGCAAAGATGTCCAAAGTTTTGCTAAAAATAGAAAAAGCTTTGGAATGGGCAAAGTAAATGCAGAACTAGTGAAATATGCTGTACTTGAATTAAACAGCCTGATAGTCCTATGCTACAAAATATGGAGAGAAAATGAGGAGTAAAAGTCAATCAAGGAATGCAAGTGACTGAAAACATCAAATTGTATAAAATATGTATACAATATTGTAAGTGGACAAAGTATGAATGTGAATGAATTGAATAAAATGACAGAAGAATATAGTGCAAAAATTTCATGTGGGAAAACAGAGTATGGCCTGATTTAGATGAAGAACACTAAACGAGTAAGGATAATAATAAATGTTAAAATAATTGAACAATAAGTAAATCTATTTACAGGAGAAACATAAGTGGACAAGAACAAGGAGAATTAGGAATCCAATTCAAACCTTTTAATAGAATAAATAGCACTATATAAAAGTACTTGGAAAGGATATGAACACAGACAAATCAGATACTACATGGATAACAGCAAAGCCAGCGCTAATGTATGGATCAGAAATCTGGTCCCTGAAAAGCAGAGACCTACAAAGATTAGAAGCAGCTCAGATGAGCATTTTAAGACACCAGAGTATGAAAACTTGACCAACTCAGGAATTAACAGATCAGAAAAAGATTGAAGGAAAAGAAGTATGTGAAAGAGGAAAAGAAACATCAAAGAGAATGATTGAAATATATGGAAAGAATGGAAGATAACAGCCCACCAAAGCTAGGGTTGAAATATAGTCTGAAGAGAGCAAGGAGGACCCTAGAAGAAATGGCACACCTAAACCCCTCTAATAGATCATGAAGACAATTTATTGTCTCTTTAACCAATAAGTGGGATCATGTAACATCAAATCATTATCTTTTTCAAATCATGATGAATTGCATACCTTCTACATAAAACAAAATATTACTAGAACCAAATTCCAAAGATTAATAGATAGGCTCTTAAAAATGAAAAAAGGTTAGAATTTCAAGAAAGACATAAAATACCAAGCAATTGGAATGATGTTACCAATAACCTTATTGAACCTGCCCAGGATATTGCAGCGTTGAACTTTCATAGGAAACATGCTTGGTGGAATGAGATTGTGAAAAAGCGAATGGAAGGAATGGAAATAAGACTCCAGAAAATCTAGGAGAAGTACAAAAGGTAAGAAAAATGGCTCACTAAACGTTACGGACAACTAGAAGAAAGTGTATAAAAGACTGAATTATGAAAATGGGAGACAATTTTAAGAAAAATAACACACGACTATTTTACAGAACTCTTAAAAATGACCATTGGATATGCAGCTCAGAGTCTTAACTTCAAAAGGGAAGATGGTACACTGGCATTGAACAACGTGGAAAATTGTGATATTGTAGCTGTGTATTTTGAAAAATTATTAAATTATACAAAACAACAGGAAACGTTAAGCTTTAAATTTACAACTCGGAATATGCCACCAGATGTGGATGAAATTAAGTGTTATCAAATCACTAAAAAATAACAAAGTCTCTGATGAGGAGGGGATAATTGCATAATGAAAAAAGATGGTAGGTAATGATTTTATGATAGCAACAACTAACCTGTTTCAAAAAAATTGGTCAGACGAAACCATGGCAGAAGATTGGCTTGTCACCTTAATCCATCCATTACAAAGAAAAGGCCCAAAAACTGAGGTCAGTAATTAGAGGTATCTTGCTGTTGCCTGTAACATATAAAATATTTTCCAAATTACTTCCCAATAGTCTTGAACCACATATCGAATCACGACTTTGTGAGTTCCAGAATAGTTTCAGAAGAAATAGATAATGTGCAGAACAAATTCTCTGTCTAAAATTGAAATTAAAATATTATAGCACTAAGCTGAAGAATATCTTTATTTCACTGATTTTCAAAAAGCTTATAATTCAGTGGATAGAGGAAATGTTTTTGACTCATTAAAGAATACCAAGTTGATCAAAAAACTATGAATTTAATAAAACTTACAGTAACTAATATGATTTCCAAAGTTAAATTTCTAGGTGAACTCCGTAAGCCCGTCCAAGTAAACCCAGGGCTAAGCAAGGGGGCTGTTTATCACCAATAATTTTTAATGTGGTCTTGGAGAAAGTCATGATGACATTTTGGGAGAAGAATGATTCAGGGGCAAAAATTGGTACAAAGAACAACAACCTCGAAATTAAATGTTTAGCAGTTATTGACAATTTAGCTCTGTTTGCAGAATCAAAAAAGAAAAAAAAGGCCGAAAAAGCAAGCATACAGATCTTGTTTAATAAAACTGAAATTACGACAAGTAATCATAAATATACCAAGAAGACAGTAAAAACAAATTATATATCGAGCATATCAAAGTAACCTTGATGGTTCCATATATATATATTTGTTTACAATTAACAACTACTACAGTTCTATGGATATATGGTATGCATGGACCAATCAAGTTTAAATTAACAAATTTTTGATAAAATCAGCCATTACAAAGGCCAAGGAGGCTATATCAAACAAATGAAGGTAGAAATACAAAAATTTTAAATTACTGAACAAGACTGTCTAAATCAAAAAGAATATAGAAACAAAATTTTTGCCCTCAAATTTCTTGTTGGTGAAAAGAAGAACAGAGGAGAATGAACTGCTGAAAGAAGAGCTGCACAGTCAAACAGGATGAATGACTTCTGGAGGAGAAAGAAAGAAACTACGTGAAGTGATATTTGCATGGTCCATGTTGGCCTGTCCATGTATGTCTGTATATACATATACATACACACAGGGTCTTTAGCTTAACTTGCAACCCATGTCAGTTTTTTGTCATTTTAAAGAAATTATATTTTATTATTTTTTATTAATTATTTTCAATAATTATTCATTTACTACTGATTAATGTTGTATTGGTATTTTTAATAATTTTGTTAAGACTTTTTTATTTGCTTAATCACATTCAATAATAATACGTTATTAGTGTTCTAAATAATGAAGAGCTTGGTGGTAATGTTTTACAAGATATCTTTCTGATTTCTCTCAGAGCTGACTTTAATTAAATAATATTGTTGCGTTGGTGTTAATAAATTAATAAACAGTTATAACTTCCCTCCAAATCTTTAGTATTACAGTTTTGTTTCTTAAGCTTACTGGACCTAATCACCTAAAGAGACATTTTGTTTCTTGCTCATGTCTCTGCTCACCCATCCACTCTGTGCAGTGCAAAAAGCTTCGGGTGTGTGAACAACCTATCTGTCCGCCTAAGCCCTTAAAAGGGAAAAACACAGAAAAAGGAATGTTGCTGCAGGTTATGACCTGGCGGGCATGTCCCCTGCTGTCTTGAAAGGTAGCAAAAACATGCGGTTGCCAAAGCAATAACAAGTGTGAGAAGACATGGGTTGTGAGTTAAGCTGAAGAAACTCTGTATATATAAATGGGATATACCTATCACAGCTAATTCTTGTCCAGAAGATGAATGACGTATAATCATAGAATTGTTGAAAGGCTATTTTTATAAAATATATTTCAAAGAGAATAAAATTTTAAGAGTAAGAGAGATGAGAATACTTACAATACTATAATAATGATGATGATGATAACGATGATGATGATAACAATGATGATGATGATAACAATGATGATTATAATTATTATAATAATAATAATAATAATGTTAACTGACTACTATTGTTTTCTACATCGATTGCTTTTCTTGGAATGAAAGTGGTCCCACTTGGAGAATTTTCATTGAATGGAAAGATTATGTTCATTGGTGTTGTGAAATAATTTAGATATAACAGAATTATTGCACTTTTATCAATAGCATTTATTTTTAAACTTTCATTGATATTCAAAGAAATGTGTTATCTAGAAATAAATATTACTATTCTTATGATTTCTAAAAAGTCTGTAAATGTCCTAAAATTTGGCAAAGGTGATCTTGATTTGCTTTATCTTTTCAATTTTATCTATCTTTTCATTTTTATTATTATTATTATTATTTATTGATTGATTGTGAATATTAAGTCCTTAGCATTTAGGCTTCTCTTTTTCTTCTCACCTTCCACATTTTACTCTTTCACATTTCCAGAATAATTTTTTAATGGCATATGATCCCAATGATTCTTTTAAAAAGTAATTGGTCAATTTTTGTATCCTCAACTCACCCAAATAATGGCTTGTCTTCTTAACCTTCATGAAGGAATCTTTTATATCCTTTTCATTGCAGTTGATACCTCATGTGGTGCAGAAAAATGATTTTATTGATATCAAATTATGTATGTTAGTTACGTTGGCTATTATCCCTTGTACTTGGTGTTCAGGAATCAACTCGCCACACCACAAGATTAGAAAATGAAAACAAAGAATACAAATATGAATCCATGGGAACAAGACTATTCCACACATATTTGAAACTTTTTGGAAACATTTTAATTTCATGACAAATGCATCTGTGGATTAGTTGCACTAGTGTAAACAGAAGGAACAAGTTTAGGTTATCTTCAAGCACACAATATTGTGCAAAAAGAAATTGTGGGAATAATCAAATTTTGTGATCTGTTCCTCAGGGACAGTCAGTGGCCTCGAAAAAAATTAGCTAATAACTAACCTTGGTTTCCCCATACTATAATCCAGTTAATTGAATGGAAAAGTTCTCTTAAGTTTCGTAACACTTAACAAGTCAAAAACTTAGTACAGTCTGCCATAATACTGCAGTACTTAATCAAATCTTGCAAACACATCTTTTTGAAACTGAAGTTCATTGTAGTGTAAATTATTAGTGTAAATTATTATTGTAGTGTAAATAGTAAAAATTATCAACCTTATTATTGTGAAGAAATTATACCGACCAGTAGAAATATATGAAAATACTGTTCTCTTATATTCATTTTCTCATATATTGCTATTAGTATGCCAAATGATGTAGCTTAATTAATTGATTAGTTTACATTAAGACAAGACATGTAGACCGCATTTTGCAGGATGACCTGTTCTCAATTTGAGTGCAAATGGATAAAGATCATGTATATTTTATTTCACTGTGGCAAAGCAAAGTTGAGCACTGGAGTAAAGGGAGACTTGTAGAAGAAGCTCAACAGGTCTTATTTCAGGCTTGCAGTTGGCATGATGCTCAGTGGGTATTTTTATGGTAAAGAGAAAACTTTGAAAGCAAAGCAGTTCATTCTGATGCTATGATTGGATAAACTTCTTACATTCTTTACAATTAACATAAACTGTAAATCTGTATTCTTTGTTTGGAACTTGGGTTGTTGGGCAAGATTTCTGGACCCCAGCAGTCCTAGTTGAGAATGATAAACAGTGCACATGGAAAATCCTCGTGGAAAGGAAAAGTGAAGGCTACAATGAAATTCTCTCCTTTGTGCCTTGGTTCCTGAACTGACAAGGTCTCCTTTGATATATAACAGACTATAGATTGAAAGAGTCAATGATTAAAAGATATTTAAGGTAGTTGGTTTAATTTTTGTGGAATCTTAAATTTTAATGCTTTACCTTCATGTTAGTTGTGTAGAAATACTCTACACCTAACAGACACTGAACCACTCTAGTTTTTACGTTTGATCATCTCTGTACGAATGGTTATATCTTTAAAAGAAAACGTTAATTTGGTAGGGAGGAACAGTCGTTAGTGCGAGGGTCACTCGTGCCGTTTTTTGCTTATTTGATTGGTTGAGAGGTATCCAGCAGCTTCAGAGTTTCTTGACATGAAGCTTTTCTTGCAGGATGTGTATAACTGCTACAGATCCAATGCTTTAAGCTTCCTGAATCTGAATATTGAGGGTCTTCCTTTACAGCATGTTATACTTTCAACACCTTTTCATCCATTGTAGCTGTTGTGGGCCTGCCAGAAGTGTCTTTACCTTTGAGATAGTCCCTTCCCCTCTTAAACTCTGCAGAGCATCAATAGACACTGGCTTGTGCAGGGAAACAATCACTGAACACATGCTGTAATCTTCTAAGGCATGCTTTCTTGTCTAAACCAATCATAAGCTTGTAAAAAAAATAAGACTCTGAAAATGCTGTATCTTCAGAACCATCCTTGCTGATTGAGGAACTACAAATTGAACATGAATAGCCCTCCTAAGTTACTCAATTGATGAAGTGAGTTCAAACTTGCGAGAGTTTATTACTAAAACTTCCTTCTAACAATGGAAAAACCTCATTGTTTCTCATTTTTATGTTTTGGAGTGGCCTTCTTATTTAATGCTGTTTTACTATCATTTTTGTAATAAGTGTAATATTCTATATGTGATTTCCAGGGGCTGGAAAAAGCTGGACTCACAGAACCTCCTTCAGGTAATGCAAGAAGAGGTAGCAGTTCGCCAATTCCTCGGAAACGGCACCACCATAGCCACACCAGTTACACTCCTCCCCACATGACCCATCCAACCCACCAGAGTCATGCCAGCCACCAGACACACGAGACGCATATCGGGTTACCGAGCTCATGCGATGAAATGCCTCAAAATCCACCACCAATGCCCGATGCCCACTCACAGTTGCCGGGTTGTGAACTGCCTCCACCTTGCCAGCCATCCCCTTCCAGCTTGTCAACCACATCATCTCCTGCTGTGTCCACCCCTGCCTACAACCGAGCCCCATGCACTCCCCTGGTCCCCAATGTACATGATGATGGAAGCGATATGGGCTTGAAGAGGGGGTTACCTACACAAATGATGCTGGAACCAAAAATCGAGTACTTGGAGAAGACTATAAATGACAACTGTGTGGAAAATTTGACAATGCTCTACGACATGGATGAAATGACTGAGCTGAAATCTGGTGCACAACATGGAACAGATAGAACTGGTTCCAATTCAGGTGGGTGACAGTCCAAGTATTTTTTTCCCTGAAAATTACTAGTGTATCAAAGCTGTCTTATTCAAATGCTAGTACCCCATACATTTACTAGGTCACCAGGAAAAAGTTGGTAGTGATCTAGTTAGAGTAAGGCCAACTTTATGGTTTGTAGGAATACTTCTTTGTTATTGCCAAACTACAGATTAGTCACAATTAATGATAAGCATATTCAGTGATTTGGAAGCAATTCTAAACAACAAATTGTCTTACCTCTTGATAGTTAAATCTTACCCAAGAATAGTGCACTGTGATCTAACAAACTAATCAGTTCAGAATTATCTTCATTTAATGCTTTAAAATATAAAGAGCAGTTATGACGTTTTAAAATTCTTCTAGGATCAGATTTGTGATCATCAATGTTCTGAGTGCACAATCCAAAGTATGTAAATAATGAAGTGAAATATCTGTCACACTATTCACAGCAAGGATAATTAACAGATATTTTGAAGTTTCAGTTCACTCTATGGAGATACAGAATGTTTTTAACCTACTGCTCGCATTTCTTGTTTGAGATTGAATTCACTCTTCGCACACAAGTATTGCCCATTATACCTTATCAGTGAGAATGGCTTCCAGTTTATTTCCTTCAAAAAACAAAAAAATAGGTATATATGTACATAAACTTTTGCATGTTTGTATGCATGAAGGAAAGACTGTTTTCAAATTTGTCACTTCTGCGAAGTAAAAATAAAGCAGTTTTCAAGAATGTTATTAATAGATGTGTTGTAAGTTTGAAGGATTAGGAGATGCATTCATTTTGCATTTTCTTCCTCTATTAGTTACAAAATTCAGGAGATATAGAGACCCTTAATGTTCGCAGGACGAATTGGTCGCGAGCCGCAGTTGGTCACTCGCACAAGACGCTCAGGTATGCTTCAGGCATTTTCTTCTGCCCTGTTCCTTTCCTATTCATATTCATGGAGAAAATAGCTTTAGGATTGACATGACAATTTATTGCTTAACCTGTGACCTTGGTATATTACAACTTCTGTCCATGGGAAGGGAGGAAATGAGCCAATCACCTGTGCTTTGGAACAGGAAATGGTTCTTTGCTCAGGACATTAGATTTGTGGTAGACACTAATAGCATAAACATTGCCATGTGTTAATGTACACTCACGATAGTGAGTGGAGGATTTCTGTTGACATGCTTAAGAAAGTCCCTCCCAGGTCAGAATCAATATGCAAAGATTGGTGGTCTCAGTGAGAATTGCTCTCTCCCCATAGCACTGCTGAGTGTGGTTGTAAAATGTCAGTCCTAAAGAAGTCTCCCACAGCTTACAACATTCAAAGCCAAAAACAATTTTGCAGGTTTTGAAAGGATAGAAATCAATTGATAAAAAGGCTTCAAAATGCATGTTTTCATCCTCATTTAAAATACATTTGAATAGCAAGTTTTGTTTATTTTTTGTAGATTTTTATGCTCTTGGAGAAAGATCATACAGTTGGAATTAAAAAGTAACTCTTTAAATAAGAATTGTTGGAAAATTAATACAATTAGATATTTGAGTTTAATTATTGCACAATTTTTTGTTTTAGGAATGCATGTGTGAGAGTAAAAAATATGTATTCACTATTTATTTGTAACATTTACTTCAATCAGTTTTATGAAAAGCTCATTTCATGATTTTTCAACATTACATTTGTGCTACCCAGCAAATTGCTCTGCCTAACTTCATATAAAATTGCACCAAAACAGTTTTTGTAGCAAACTGCAATTGGAACAGATATTGTGTACCTGATAGTGACATGTAAATGCAAAACATGTTTCTACATGTTCATTTCTAACAGGAGGTGCTGCTCTTATGACAGATGATGCTAGGAGATAGTATGGTTGGTGGAATGTTAAATACTATATTGGATTGTTCCCGTCATATATTTAGTTCATCATATTTTAAATGTATCCATCTGAATGCATATTGTTTGATACTGCTAAAAAAATAGAATAAACATCATAACTTTTCCAAGGGTTTTTGGTTACCATGATGTTTGGTGTGTGCTTGTTTTTGCATGCTTCAAATTGTCTTTTGAGTAGCAGTTGTATCCTCAAGCTGATGAAATTAGAGATGGTAATTTAAGAATCTTTCCAAAATTTTGCAAAACTGGCTGAAAGATTTGAACCTGTTTTATTTTTTTTGTAAATTTGTGGTCAAAATCCCTTCTTCATAAAAAGTTTTGAGAGGACCTAACCATTCTTTTCTGTAGCTTTCTGGTTGATACAGCATGGACATTGTATTTTATTGTGTTAGTGTAGATTTCATTTTGAGAAATTTCGCAGTGGTGTTCATTTAATTAATTAGCAAAGAATCAGGTACTTGTAACCAGTTCAATCAATTTGTATATTTCTTTTCTGGGTTTCAAGGCCATCCATAAATTATGTAAAGTTAATATGGAATGTTTTGAATACCCCTTCTCCCCACTGTAAAGCATCCATAACGCTGGATTGTCCCCTATGTAAATTACATAACACTTGCAACAACAACAACAACAACCCGTGTAAATGCAAGAAATGAATGGAAATTATAGCAGAGTAAAAACCATTTGTATTAATTTAATTTTTGCTGCATTCAAATTTATGTGGTAGAATTGTGTGTTTACACCTAACAATAAAATAGGGGCAAGTTGAGAAAGACACATATGCGAGAATTGTTATTGCAAGCCGTGGAGATGCTGTCGTCATGGATGGCACATTGGCGAGAGTCTACTGTGCCAATTGAAATGGATTCTAGAATATGCTACATATCAGTTATATTTTCCTTGCCTCAAACTCCCACACTACGTCCCCCTCTTTAGCGTAACGTAATTTATGGACAGCCCCGTATTGTAGTTCTCAGAAAAAATTGACTCACTTCATGTTGTAACTTACAACCTTTAAGTTTAATACTATATTTTCTTGTATTCTTGCATTTTGTTTGAACATCTTTGTTGATATAGAAATAGATTTTGTAATATTTTTATTTTTTTTAATTAATTTCATTCTGTTTCTTCTATATTTATTTATTTCTCATGGTTTTCATTTGTATTTTGTAACAACTAAAACAAATCATTTAGGACAGCTATTATATTTCTTACCATTTTCTTATCAATAATGTTTCTTACATCATAAATCTTCATGCATTATCATCATTATTACATGATATAGTACTACTAACACTAAAGTGATACGGTCAGTGCCGTAGAGAATGTAATAGCAATAAGATTTGATTGAATGTTTTTTTACTTCCTGGGTTTCACCAACTTCTTTATTCAGTAAGTCCCTCATGTGCAAATGCTTCTTAGATTTAAAAAAGTCTTATTTATAATGTACATCGTCTTCAGTGAGTGCTTAGTGTGTTGAAGGCCTAGTGCTCTAAAAAACAAATTTATGATATCTGAAGGTGGGTGCATTTCTATGGGAAGAATCTACAAAGAAAAAAAAATTAAATCCAGCAAACTGATGGAATCTTAGGCTTATCTTAAACACTCCCTCGCTTATAATTTTTAGAATTTTGTGCTTTAAATAACTAGAGAGAATAATCAAAGTAAATATTTCACCTGATTGCTTTATTGAATTGTTGAAAATTGAAATTAGTTGCACAGATTCAAAAAAGAATTTTCAGGTCTGAAGTTTTTAAATGGCTAATAGCATATTTTTCTCTCTTTCTAATTTTTTAGACAATTTTTATTTTAATTTTCATTTAATTATTAAAATTAAAAGAATAAAAAAAATGTTTTTCAATATAATGGACATAATTCTTTTCCCAAACTTCTGTTGCTTCTTGATAAGTTACTCTTATGATTAAGGCTCAGATTTTAAGTTGTAAAAAAAGGGTAATATATTAATTTTGTATGTGCTTAAAAAGTGAAAATATGAGTGAAAATGACAAAAATATTTATTACCAACATAGAAAATAGTGACCAAGAGCAAGACAAGTCTCGATGTAAAACATGAAGTCATCCTTTTTATCACTCTGCACATTTCATCAGGGCAAGTTTGGGAGCTGCTTCTGTTGTGAGTGTGTGTAGGCCATAGTGTTAGAAATGCCCTCAGACATTTTGACAGGACGTGAACCAGACTCGCTCTACTCAAGTCAGGGAAGTCCCGCAGTCACATGTGGTGTGTGACAAACTGTTGCTTTCCAAACTGGCATGTCTTTCACCATATATCCAAAAGTTCTAAAGTTTTATACTTGAAAATTCTCAAAGTATTCATTTATTCATATAAAATTGAACGAATTATGTAATAATATTTGTTTGGGGAAAAATATTTATTTTTATGCAACTTCCTCAAAATATTTTTTTAGGTGATATGCAGTTTGGTGTATGGAAACCATGGGGTGCTACATGAATTTCCAATTTACTTGCTTAAAGGGGGGAAAATGTTATTTTTACCTAAAAGTCTGAACCTTGCTTTTGGTATAACAAAATTGTGTATTTGAGATAATTCTTAAGGGTGGTAACTGAATTTTTATTAAATTTCAACGAAATAATTTAATAAAATTTGTACAAACAGAAAGAAGAAAGTGAAATTTTCGTTTAAATATTTTGTAACAGTTTGTAAGACCAAATTTAGTATTGGTAATCTGCCTAATGGCTAGCCCATTGCAGTCCTTGTACTTTTAACGCATAATCTCATCTAAACTCCTTTTGTGTAGTACAATTCATTATTGCACCTCATTCTCCAAAAATATTTTCTAATGTAGAATATATTTCTGTAATGTTATCTTGACTCAATGGTCCTTAGAGATTTTTCACTGGCTATGTTCCAAAGTCATTTCCTTTTCTCATTCTCTCAATTGAACTTGTAGATGCTTTCATTATCTTTTACTATAAGAAACTGGTTTCCTGTCACTTCTCCAGTTACTTTCTCCTTCTTCCATGGAGAAAGCCCTTTCTATGGCATTGATAACATCTGTAATTTGTACTATCATTTCTCCAGTTTGGTCCTCGTAGTTCTATTTCTGCTAACTTTGCAAATCATTGTGGATTTTCTCAGATTTACTCATACGAGCTTCCTTGGTATTTCTAGTTCCTTGAAAATATCCTTCTTTTCCTTTTTCTGTTTAACTTGTTTGCCAATTTCCTCTTCCATTGTAGTTCTTTTTGACATTGTTAAACATTCCTCTTCTCTCTCTCTCTCTGCTCTCCGCTCTCTCTCTTTTTTTTTCTTGTATTTCCAGTTTTTCATATTTTGTAGCGTGAGAATTTTCTCTTCTGCTTGCCATGTTTCTTCTTTATCAAATGCATCTATACAGAGGCGTTCCTAGGTACACAGGCACATGTGGAAAGCATAGAATTATCGCCCCTGTCAGGATACTTCAAATTATGGTTTTTGTTCTTTGTTTCAGCAGGTATACTTTAAATAGTGCACCTGTGAGTGGCACCCATGGCTCGTGCTGTGTCTGCCATTCTGTAGAAACGCCTCTGCATTTATGTCTTGATTTTCTTTTCTATAGTATGAGTATCTGTGAGGAATTTTTGAAGACTTTTCCGAAATGTATGTGCAAGAGGTGAATTGTTTTATTGTTCACGTTGAGATGTATCAAAAGTTGAGTTATGGTGTGCCAAAGGTTTAATTTATAGTGTGGTTGTTTATGGAGGGAGTGATGCTGCAAGTGGTACCCTTTTCCTTTGCAGTTACTGTTTGAAGCTAACAATATTGGTGGCTTTGAACAATTACAAAAACACCTCACATCCCAATGAATAAGCCCCACCTTCCCCTCAAAGCCAGGATTGGGTAAAGCATAAAATCATTTTGGGCCCCCTTCAGAAACCCAAGGAACTCGGTAAAATTCTGAAAACAATGAAATTGTTTCAATTTTCACTTAAAAATGCAATACTTTATTGTTATTCAGCATGTTTGCATGCTGTGCATACCGGTTGAATTCTCAAACTCAGTGCATCACTCTTACGACACAGTTGACGTCATGGGGCAGAAAGAGTGAAGAAGAGCCGACTTCTATTAAATATTTTTTATTCACATGTTATGGAAAAGCAACTTTTTTTTATATTCTTGGTACTATGTAAAGACCTTTGGCAATGTGTAAATGATGATTTAGTTAGGATATTTAATTTAATATTTGTTCCTTGAGTATTGTGTTTGTTCTTGGGCAGTATGTGTGCTGCTTTCCGTAAAACCATTTTGCATGCTTTTGTTCACCTTCATTTTCTGCAGCTGCATGCCTCTGATATAACAATAATTTGGATACAAACTTTTTTCATTAAATTAAAAATTCGTTGTTTTTTTTTCCGGAGCGCGTGACCCCAAAGCTTATTTTGCTTATGGAAAAATCTGGCCGTGCTCCCCCTCTGTGTCCCCCATCCGACTCCACTTCTCCCATTGCAATAATACCCCGCAATCCGAAAAAAATGTATTGATCGGACCGATAAATCGTATTTCAGTACTTAAATGGATGAATTTTGTTAACTACATTTTTTGTAATAGAAACTTTCGTTTCAAATTTCACTTTTGTAGAGTTTTGTCTGCGCCATGGCCGTCACCGCCGGAGGGACGGGACGGGGGGAGCGAACCCCCCCCCCCCTTTTTTTGTATAATGGAGGAAATTCCAGTAATGTTTCTTATCTGATCAATTTACCCCCTCCTCCACTTCTTCAATAATTTGTTTGTGGAATATGAGTGCGCACCCTAATATACGAGGGGGCATCACAAGTACATTTCTGGGCCCCCTTTCAAAAAGAAAGAAAATCAAGAATTGAGCATATTTCTGGAAATAAAAGTAGTATTACGTAAGGGTACTGAGCCCCTTTTGAACATATTAAAGGAGCCACGGCTTACGGGTGCTGGTGTGCGTGGGCGTGTTGCGGAGACGAGTGTTTGCTGACGCGCGTGTTGGTGTGTTGCAGGGTTGCACCCGCACGCGCACGCGCGGCCGCTGCGCTATCAGTGCGACGAGTGCAGCAAGGCGTTCCCGCGCGCCTCGCAGCTCAAGATCCACCGGCGCACGCATACCGGTGAGCGGCCCTACAAGTGCCTGAGCTGCGCGGCGGCCTTCATGGCGGCGGGCGACCTCAAGAGACACATTCGTATGCACACAGGCGAGCGCCCCTACCACTGCGACGTGTGCACGGCCGCCTTCAAGAAGTCCGGCGACCTCAAGATCCACAAGCGCCTGCACACGGGCGAGCGGCCGTACCAGTGCGAGCTGTGCGAGCGCTCCTTCATCAGCAACAGCGACCTGCACAAGCACAAGCGCGTGCACGGCATCCCGCCGCCCGGCCAGCGCGCCCGCGACGCCGCCACCGCCGCCGCCGAGGCTGCCGCCGCCAGCAGCATATGAAGAGCGGCCCCCGCCGGCGCCGCTTCCGCCGCCGCCGGCCCCCGCGCCCGCCGCCGCCGCCAGGCCGCGCTCAAGAGGCGCCAGCAGCTGGCGCACCTCAGCACGCGCGCCTCGGCCCGGCTGCAGATGCGCGGCGCGGGCACGGGCCCCGCCCACGACCCGGAGCCCGGCCCCGGCCCGGCGGCGGCGGACGACGACGGCGGTGACTGCGGCGCGCCGGCCGACACGGCCGACCCGCAGCCGCAGCAGGCCTTCGCCTCCCCGCCACCCGACGCCGTGTCCCCCGCCGCACCGGCTCTGCCGCTGCCCCCCGTGCCCATCGCATCACCCATGCCCATGGTCATGCCCATCCACTCCCCGGCGCCCATGCTGTGCCCGCCGCTGCCGCTGCCTCCGCCGCCCATGCAGCCGCCGCACATCCAGTCGCCCCACATGCAATCGACTCCGCCGCCGCCCCCGCCCCCACATCACTCGCCCCTCCAGCACTCGCCTCTCCCGGCGCCGCCGCTCACACCCACCCCCACGCCCGCCTGCTCGCCCCTCTGCTCGCCCCTGCCCTTGCAGATGGGCCAGCCCCCGGACCAGGACCCCCACGGCGCCCCCGGCCCCGCGCCCTTGCTGCTGCCCCCCGCCGCCCCTGCCGTTGCCCCCGCCGCACCCGCTGCCTCTGCCGCCGCCCCCGCCCCCCGCCGCCGGCGACCTGCCACTGCACGCCATGCTCCCGGTGGGGGCAGACGCCGCCGACTGCACCATGGCCTGCTACCGCTACGCGTCGCCCCATATGCAGCAGCCGCAACAGCAGTGAATGGTCACACGACGGCGTTGCAATTTCTCGTTGTATGGGTGGACCTCTGCTTCATGCATTTATCGCGAAATGTAAGGACTGTGTGCACGGTTGGAACCGCTCCTCTTGAGTTCCGAGTGCACCTTCTTCATCAGTGTCTCCAAATGTTCTTAGCGATAGCTTCTGCTGGACGTTTGCTAGCTAAAACATAACAAACAAACGTAAATACTAGAACATGGAAATGTTGTTTGTCTGGTTCCTCTAAATTTCAGTTGAAATGGACAAAAGTGGAATGTTGCCAGAAGACTTAATACACCATGTTTCTGAATTTGAGTCGCATGGGAAACTTTGAGTACTTCACGTAGCATCTTTTCATGACTGCTATCATTGCTGTTGATGTCAGTGATCCGTGGATGTACCTGTCCCTTGTACTCATCAGTAGTAGTGCTTTGAATTGTTTCTGAAAATGATCCACAATTACATGCTGCTTGTAATTTTTATCAACTTGTGACTGTAATTTTATCACCAGATGTCGGTTATCATCACATTTATTGAAATGAGATTTCGTATTGTACTTGATAACTTGTGATTGAGTTTTGAAGCATACAATTTGCTTGTTTCTCTTGGAGAGTATTATAAAAAAAACTGAAGCCTCCAGAAAAAAGCAAAAGTTCTCTAAATAATATTGATCTGTTTATTACATATGTCTGTGCTGATGAACATTGGTGGAAATATTCCCTTGATAACATACATGTTTCCAGTAGTTGTTTAATTGCAAATTATTTGATTAGATGCAAATGATCATTTTAAAAATTGCACTTAGTACTTGTACCAATTTGTTACTTGTGAACGCACATGGAATCATCATTCACTGCTGTATCCTCACAAAATATAGACATTTACTGTTATTTCATTAAAGTAATTTCATAAGTACATGTTTGAATTTTGAGACTCCACAGTGTCTTCATATGAAAGTGTTTCCTACTGGATATTATTTTTAATTTATTATATTTTAAAAGCAACATTAATGGTTAGAGAAGTTAAGTATTCTTTGTAGTTAGGTGTGTTTGTGCTGCTGAATAGTCTGCAACCATCTTAGGCTCCTTCTACCCTACCAGCACCTTGAGTGCCTTTTATCATTTTGACAGAATTTACCTAAACATATTAGAATTTTAATATCATTGATGTCTATGCAAGTATATGTATTTTTTGCCTCTATCAGAAATCATGTGTTTCAAGTGTTTTCTAAGATTTTTGTGGTAGAAAATCTGCCTACAATGATATATAGTATATGTAGCACAAATTATTCTGAAAAGTATATAGAATGCTAAGGTGGAAATAAAACATTATTTTGTGTATGTGATGCATATATTTAAGTACATAATAATTTATTAATATTCCCTAATGTGTACAGGGAAATGTTACTAGTATAGAATACCGATTGGTTTTCAGTTACTATTAGCATCTTGTATGTTACATAAATTATATCGTAGTGTGTATAATGCATAGCTAAGTTATTTTTTTAACAAAACAAGTGTTTCATCTCAAACATTTTTCAGAATGTATTTTCCTGAAAATTACATTTTCAGCGTAAAAAGGAGTACAAATAAATACTATTGATGTTTGTAAAGGAGTGGAGAGTGAGAATCTGACTAGATGAGAAATCTTGTTACTTTATACTTTTAATATTGTTAAATTTACTTTGTATAATGTAGCATGAAAAGGAATTTAAGAATAAGAAACCATTGAGAGATGTATGTTAGACTATTTATTTAAACATTGGCAAGAGTTTATTTTAGTAGTCCTTCTTTTCCTTCAGTAATGCAATTGTGAACTTATTTGCAAGTACCTGCACAAGAATGTTCTTTAGATATTCATGAATATACCTCTTGTCAGTTATTATTTTATGAAAAGGTCATCTTGTATGGAGAAGAAAAATTTCAATTATTTCATTATGCAATTCTAACATAATGAAGTAGGAACAGAAGTCTGTTCCTCTGATAAACGTATTGGAAACTGCCTTTCAAAGTTCATGAATTCCCCATCGTAAGTTACTTGGATAAATTACTTTATAAGTAAAAAAGAAACAAGTTTTTCAGATTCGTACAAAAAATGTTGGATTCATAATGACCTTGCAAGAAAGTTATGTACATTGTACTTTTGACAGTGGGAAAACAACACAGCTGCTTGTGAGGTAGGTATGTAGTTTCCAAACATGCTTCATATTGTTTTTCTGCATTATTTTTCTAATTTTGCCTGTTCTGTGAATTACATTAGTTTTGAAAAACGTACACACAAAAACTTAATTATTTTCACATCTAAAATCTGCTGTTTATTTTTCAATGTCATGCTACTTTGTCATCATTGTTGGTACACTATTTATTATGATGTATGACCTTTGTCATAATTTTTCTAATATTCAATTTTCTTTAATGTTTATTTAATTTTTCATGTTGATTGACAAGGTAAATGGCATGACACGACACTAGAGAGTTGAAGCCAGTGCTTTTTCCTTCATATAAAAAAGTTTATCAATTAAAGAACACTTAAAACCTTGAGGATTGAAATATAATCACAAGTTTGATTTTGAAGCTTGTAGAAGAATCTGAAGGAATGCTGTATCCAGACGGCCCTGGCACATGTATCTATGTGTAATGGTTTTAGTGCTTTAAGAAAATTTGCGATTACACTTGGTATCTTGTACATGTTCTGTCCAATAAACAGTTTACTGCTGGAAGAGGAACAATGGCGTAAAACTACTTTTAAAGTTAATTCCTTTCACAACTTTTGCATTTATAAATTGAATGTACGACAAAGATACTGATATTCCAATTAAAGAGAATTTATACTATGTTCTCAGTAACTTGTGTTGATATCTCTTGACTTTTCAAGGCAAAAATTGTGAGGCTCAGGTTTTAGGTAAATAATGGAAAATCTGATAAAATGTTTAGGCATTGATCCTTGAATTTGATTTTAACAGATGCAGTATGCACTAGTCATTTTTTTGGAACTGATTTCATACATAGAACGAAGTTATCAGTACTTAGCAAAAAAGACAAAACTTTAAACTCAATGAAATGGTATTTAAAAAGAAAAAAAGAACTTCCGGAATCCAATATCTAAAGAATAGGCAGAAATCACAAATTTTGCAATTTTTTTTATATATAAATAATATACATACTTTTATTAACTATGCGATTACATAGAAATCCACATATCCTGCCTGTTGTGAGCGTTTGCTCAATAATACAGTATGTAATTGCTTTGTATCTTATTATTGCCAACTGAAATATTTTTTGTTTCCTGTTTACATTTTTTTAAAATTTATTTATTACAATCCTAGAACAGCATTATACAATTGGCACAAATGCTAATCTAGAGACACACTAAGTATTGAAAAGTCAATGTCCAGTATGTGCATCTTTATTAAAGAGTTGTTTACAAGTGGAGAAGTTGCTTCAATTTCCCCACACACACGCACACTTTAAAAAATTCAGGAATTACATATTTACACAATGCATATTTAACTAATGAACATAATCTCATATTAATACTATCCAAGTACAGGCAAATCCACAATTATTGACCAGGTTCATGACTTAAAATAATTGGGAAAGACAGGACATAACTTTTTCTACTATGTACCTAGTACAGTGCATGTATTTATTGATTTTAAGTTAACATGTGATACCATAGAAGAAAGCATTCACAGTACGAAAGATCTTGTAAGAAATGTTATAAGAAATTATTCAATGCCATCCTAGAAAATGCAAGATGCTTTGTTTAGCTCCAAATAGTATTATGTTATTAATGTCTTTTAAAATAACTTCATATGTTGAAGCATGACAAAGCGATTGTTTTGTGGTGCAGAAAGCTATTAACCTGAATCACAAATGAGAAAGCATGATTGAGAAGCAAATAATGGTAATGAAGGTAGTCATGGCCTGTAGCAAGTTTACCAAAAGTTAGGATTAATTAGGTTTATAAAATTGAATTATTTTCATTACAATGAAATGTACAAAACTTGAAACAAATTATTTTGAAATATGAATTTAGTCCTAGTATTTTTTTTTTTAAAGATCATTACCTATGGTTACAAACTCAATTTGGTACTTAACATTTAATAGAGAAATTTTATGAATAGTCTCAAGTTCATCGGGTAATGCAAGTCCTGTAAATTAGGGCGTAGAATAAGAAAATTTCTTCTTTTCATAAGAGACGCTTAATAAAACTGAAAGAAAGTGTGTGGCCAAGTAGTAGTTACCGTGCACGGACATTTTGTAAAAAGTAGTGGATTAGGAAGGAATATTCCAATCAAAGTGAACAAACGATGTTAATTTTCAAAGTGTGTAAAGGGTAATTTGATTTTTGGTATATATTTGTTTTTTTTTTATATTTTTGGTATATATTGGATATCTGGTCTTTGTATTTCGTTCAGTGTGTTATATGTGGTCGTATTCTGAAGATGCTCTGTTTACCTGATTCCTTGTCGGGATGTAAATCATTCTCATACCCCCAAAAGATCCCTCCCCTTGAGATTTCAAAGCTCGATTAGAGCATTCGGTCTGACGCCTGTCATGACCAGTAAGCGAGCGTTAGATTGGCGCCCAACGTGGCGCAGTGATCGATCATACATCGAATAAGCAAAGTGACTCAAGACATATATTTAGAAAGTAAAATGTTGTACCTGTGTTTTTTGTATGCCATTCTTTTCAGAAAAGTGATATTTAATTGTGAAGTGAATGTTATTGTTGTGTGTGCACTTCGTTATATTTTGGAGGGTGAAGTGTATTACGGGGTAATACAAGGTAGTAATTTCGAGGCAAAATGGCGGAAAGTGAATATAGGGAGGCAAAAAGAGACGAGAGGGAGGACGGTAGCGAAGGGGATGAAGGGAATGAGTTATTCAGGAAAATAGAGTAATTGAATTTAGGCGACGAAGAAGAAATGATTAAGTCCAAATGCGGCTCGCATGGAATCTGATGACGCGTCACCAGAATTAGCAAAGAAGGGGACAGGAAGAATCCATGCATACGCTAATGCAGGTGCTACTAGGAAACTTTGCGAGGACAATAGCCCAGCAGGTTGAGAATCAGGGAATCAACTGATAACAAGGCAGATTAACGAACAGTCACGAAAGAGCGATGAACAAGCTCGGCAAATTAATGAGAAAATTAATGAGCAATCGCGACAGATCAATGATCAGATTAACAAAAAGATTATGGAGAAATCGCGACAAATTAACGTACAATCGCGGCAAATTACACAGAAGGTAGAGGGGTTAGTAACTAAAATCGATGAGTAGACAAGAAGCTTTGATAATAAAAAAAGTTAGAACAACTCCAACAGTCCGTAATGATACAGGACGGCAGTATAAATGTGACGTGCTCCGACAAGAAGTCACGACGCAGGTCGCGGAAGGCAAAAATCTAGTAGAGAAGAGACCCGCGGAAGTAGAGAGCCGAATAGATTCATTGTCGACAGAGTTGGGAAGGCAGAACAGATCGAAGAAGGAGCGAAGATCATGACCGCACCTTCGACGCAATCAAGAGTATGTTCCGCGAAGAGTGTATTATTGCTCACCCCGATTTTAGTGAAGAGTTGGTCTTACAAACAGCCACACTTAAGGCGTGGGAGTCATTTTTGCCAGGAATACGAGGGGCAGCGCAAGATTATCCAGTTAGTGAGCGAAGCCCTGAAGGAGCACAGCTAAATTACACAGCGACAGAGAAACAAGCTTACGGGTGTGTGTGGGACGTTATGAAATAAAGGCAGTATTTAACTGGCCCTACATTTGTAATCAGGACAGATCATAAGCCCCTTATATTCTTGGATGGGTTCATACGGATCGACTAAAACGGTGGGTAATGTGACTGTAACAGTTCGGTTTCACGTTGCAATACTGCCCAAGAAGAGAGAATAGGTAATTGACAAGGAATTGACAAGCAGTGTAAGGCTTGGAGAGAGATTCTGATAGCACCGATCGAACTGAATATCCCAGAACAACTCGAATGGGACTGGAATAACATGGTACTGTGGCAGGAGCAGGACGAGGAGATCCTGGAAATAAAACACATCAAGGAGGGGAGAAGTGACGAGTCGCCGTTGAAGGGTCAACATGATCAAGATCCGGATCGCTGGCGTATGGTTGAAAGCATTATCACCATCAGGGTACACCGACAGCCGCCGTTATACCGCATCTGGGTACCGAAGGGGAAGGAACAGGAGTTGGTGCAATACGTCCACTGCAAGAACGCACATTACGGGCCTCGGAATACCTTGATACAAATACGAAAGTTGTGCTATTGGAAAGGTATGGCGGGCGGCGCTCAGCGGGCAATGTCAGACGTATTTGACGACGAAACATCCTAATCGCAAATACGCACGCAAATACGGTGAAATGCACGCTGTAATACCAAACCGAGGGAATGAGTAATTGGCTATTGACATCTTTGGACCGCTGCTGAGAACCACCAACGGAAACAAGTACATACTGGCGATGGTTGACGCGCTCTCGAAATTTACGTGGGTATAGCCCATAATGCTGCCAGTTGCCTACGTCAACTGTAGGCACATTTCGAGATCTCGAGGGAGTACAACAAGGTACTGAGCGACCACGGCACGCAGTTCACCAGTAACCATTACCGTCAAGAAAGAGGCGTCACTCCAATATATTTGAACATTGTGAAAGAATATGAAAAAGCATTTTTGCCCTTAAGAAAGCTACGTGTGTGAACACGCTGACTTGAAAGTTTCACCGAATCACTACTGATAACGAATATACTAGTACAGGTAAAACACAAACCAAACCTAACAAGACACACCTTCACTCTTCACTGCACACCCACAGCCCTCCACAATTAGGTAAACATTACTTGTAGACCTCGGCGAAACGTTAAATGAATGTTTTCACTACACGAAACAATCATCGGCATCAACCAACTATTAATAGTACTTCTAGTTGTTAGTGCGAGAGCGAATCATCATCATCATCATCTTCTTCTTCTCCTCTTCCTTCAGGTCTATAGGCACTGTCTGTTACGCCTCTGTTCCCATCTGGTCACCCCATCTCTTCTTCGGGCGGCCAGGATTTCTTCGTCGTTTGAATGGTGGTATTGTAGAATTCTTTTCAGCAGGCCGTTGTCTTGCATCCTTTCAATGTGCTGGGTCCAAGAATTTCGGTAGTAATTGATTTTCTCTTGAAGATTGAATACTCATGTTCTTTGTGAATTTCTAAATTCCTTTTCGTGTCCATCAGCTTATAGCCAACGATTGGTCTCAGATTTTTTTTTTCAGCACTTTGTAGTCTCGTGCTATCTTTTTTGGTCATTGTCCAATTTTCATTTCCATATAAACATGTTGGGATACTTAATACCTTATATAATTTAATCATAGTGTCCTTTCTGACTTTCTTTTTCAGGAATCTCAGTATTGTTCCGTTCATACGATTTAATTTTTCAATTTTCCCCTGTATATCTATTTCCTCCCTATATAACATTTTGTATCCCAAGAAATTGAAACTTGAAAATTGCTCTACAGGTGAATTATATACAACTAATTTGGATCTAATCGGTTCCATTCCTTCAAAGGCCATGGCTTTTGTTTTTGCAGAGGATATGAAGGGATTGTGCATTTCAGTTACCTTTTGTAACTCAAACAGTGCTTTCTGTAGGATATATTCATCATTTGCATTTATAAGTTGGTCATCCGCGAATAACATGGTCATTAGGTTTCTCTCTTTCCCAAGCCATGACTATAAGATTTGTCTGGATATTCACATATTTAATACTTCATTTAAATATAAATTAAAAATAATTGGGGATAGACTACATCCTTGTCTTACTCTTTGGCTTAGTATCTCTTTCTTACTCTCCTGGCCATTGATACAAATTTCTGGGTTATTATAGATATTCCTATTGATCGAAATCAGCTCTGGTGAAGATAGAGAAATGAATGACATCCTAGCCCTGGAGACCTAATAGCATCGGGGTCGAAGATATAGCAAAGGGGCCAAGAGAGTCCTACTAGGAAAGATAACAGAAGTGTAATGGTAGCCATACACGTTATGATTTACTTGCGCTAACATACGTATTTTCCGAGTGACCAGAGATGGCTCAAGTATGCTTGAACGGTACCATTTCTGTAGTGAGCGTCCAGGTGTATTGTGCAGCGATGGATGACGCTTTGGCCATAGCTGAATTAATATTTGCTACAAAAAGTTGAAAAGACTTGAAAGTAATCGTTCTATATGGTGTAAAGACTGGTTACGAAAAAGAGAGCAGTATTCGCACATCAATTTATTAACTGAATTGAAATTTGCACCCAAAGACTGGCATAACTACCTATGAATGAATTATATGTTATGAATATAAATGAATTCCTCCAAAATCTCTCGAACTCCATGCATCTCATCACAAGTCGTCATTTTTGGCATTTGGCATTCCGGCTGCAAGATGTGTGCACTTATCAAAAACAGTTTTCTACTACTGAAACGCGACGTGTGCTGCCACAGACGTTCAAATAAACTTGCGCAAACGCAGCATTGCACAAATTTTACAATCGAAATTTGCAACAAATCTTTAAACTTGTACAAGTCTATAAATTAGTGCGAAAATCTTCCAACACACGTTAAGATATACTTGTACAAGTCTAAACTTGCAAGTATATCGTAACGTGTATGGCTACCATAACATAAGTAAGTGGAAGCAATGCTAATTTGTTTGGTGAACCTTTAACGTTATCCAAGGGGCACTACGATGAGGCGGTTCACCAAAGCAGTCATAGATATCTAAAACCTGAAAACAAGACTGCCTTGCCACCCCTTGCGAATCTTGAATTAATAATTATGCAAATATACCTCGCCAGTCTGCGCAAACCACGACGTACACAGAAAGCGTAAATAGTATAAGATAGAGGAATCTAAGCATTCTAAACGTGACATCACAGAAGGTTGAAAATGGCAAATAACGTATATTTAATATAGGTGACATTGGTGGTATTGATAAGTAACGTACCAGAAAAAAACATTAAAAATAATGTGTTACATATTTCTTACTTTTAGTAAATATTTTTGTATAATATAATACATATTCTTAATTTTGTAATTATCCGGGCTTTAGTCATCAGTATTGATGAAGAGCACATATTAGCCAGCTAGATGTAATAATTCGTTCTCTAGAGTTTCACATATTATACCGTATTATACTGTAATTTGTTGCGAAAGGGCTGCTTTTCCTTCGAAGTATTATAGTCCATAGAGGAGAGGGGGATTATTTTCATCCAATCAAGCGCTTCGTTAGAACTTAATTGTTTTATGTTGAAGCTCACGATTGGATAAGTGTTCCCCCCTTTCCTCCATTTCGTCGTTCAAGAGTCACTGTATTTTAATCGGTCAATAAGATAATTTTCTTATTTTAAAGGGAATATGCTGACCTGCACTTCCACCAGCACTACTTCACTTTACTCCAAAAACAAAGCAAAACAAAAAACAAAAAACCTTCGCGACACCATGAACAATTGCAAATACCTCCTTAGTAACCATGACGCCATGAACTTTCGATTAAACCTTTTTTTGTGTGAAAAAATCTCAAAAACTCCTCCAATTTTTGCTTTAAATATGTTGGTTATTTAGTGTAAAGTTTGCTTAATTAAAGCGATGGAGAGTATTTTGAATTATTATCTAATTTTTAAATTCAAGAACCATTTTAAGGGAATTATAGGGTTTTGTTGGAATTCTTTACATAAAAGACGCTGTTGCGTTCGTAATAAAATAAATTTAAAGCCACTTCGTCGGTCCCGAGTTTGCTAATGTTCTGGTTCTACGCCAACGAAGAGAAAATCGGTCCATTATTTTATAAATTTTATATAGGATGTGAATTTCTGGTATGTTCAGTGTATATGACATTTATATTTGTACAGTTATGTGGGTGGGGCGCTAACCTAGATCTTAAACCTAAACTTATACTAATTCTTCAAACTACTATTTACATTTTACGCTACTGTACATTATTTACACTTGCTTGTACACAGTTATACTACGCTTATACGCTTGCGCCGTAGTCGCACATACGCTGCGCATGCGCTAATCGAACCTGTACCCGGTCGAACCGCTCATTCTCTATGGCTGGAACGACCGGAACGAAGATTGGCTACTCCATTGTTTGAGTGCGGTTGAGTGTGTATTTTTTAGTGTGGAATGGGTTTTATCTGTCATATTTACGCCGAAGTGTTGAAGAGCGCTCGAAGATTGTAAACAGATATGCAAATGGTCAACATTCTTTTGAAATGTGATTCTATTTCAGAGTTAGTTCTGAACTTATCAATGTCCTGCGTGTGAATTCTAGTATTTGTAGTGAGTGATCAGTGGCGACTTTTCTTGTGATCTATACAAATCTGAAACTATTTTGATAACTAGGGTGGATTTTAAGGACGTCTACTCAACTGCTACGACAAATTTTATTGGTAGGTACTATGTTAACGAATGAATCTTTCGTCCTATTTGTTAACGGACAAATCTTGAACGTTAGTGGGAGTTGTGGGAACGTTCGCGTCATCTCTTTGCAAAACTGTTCAAAAATCAAATTTCAGTTTAGTTTTGGTTAACTTTCTGCTCATAGGACTCGAAATTTGTAAACCTTTCTTAAATTTTCAGTTTTGTAGTGAAAGTACTCTTTTTGTGTCGTATTTCATCGAATAACCGCCTCTTTTGTTCGGCTTATTCAGTAACGTTTTGTCGCTTCACATGAAAATTCCCATTGGTACTTCATTTTTCTTTCAATTTCGTATTTTTGATGCCTATTTTCCCAGTTCCTTTATAATACTTTAATATTCATATTGCATAGGATCTGCTTTTTGATCTATTGAAGTTCTTAGTGAATTGAATACGTAAATACAATGGTTTATATTTTTCAGGTTGAAAATGCCACCTCAGCAACTGCTTTTAAGTTGGAAAGATCACAATGGTGCATTGGTGTCTGTTTTTGAAAATCTTTTGAAAAGGAATACTTTAGTAGACTGTACTCTGGCCGCAGATGGTCAATACTTAAAGGCCCATAAAGTGGTGCTCTCTGCTTGCAGTGCATATTTCGAGGTGAGATTTAATGGATTTATGCAAATTTGAGATGCTTTCACGTGAAAACAAGTTGTAATCCATCCATTTTTGAATATATTTTGAAGTAAAAGTGTAACCTGCTGTCCATTGTTCGTCGTCTCTAGCAAACGTTCATTGTTTTAGTGGATTGAGATTTATAGTAGCTTTTCAATGACATTGCCAGTAATTAAATCATCGAAGTAAGCAAATGCTTTTATATGATTATACGGGATATGTATTTTTGTGGGCTTATCAGAAGATAAAGTGTGCTCATATTCTTTCAGAAAAGCATTGTTTGCTGCAATCAAACAGTGTTGCCTAACATCTTTTAATATCTTGACGTATTTAATTATTGCAATAAAGAGAGTAGGGAAAACAATCTTTAAAATTAAATGGAAAAAACCTTATAAGGAATAACACACTCAAGTCCCAATTTTCCTATTTGATACTAGAAAGCCAAGCAAGCTACTTTTAATAATTGAATAACTTACATCCATCCATGCATCAGCTCATCTCTCAGACTCCTTTCGATCCACCAATTGATACGAATAAGGTCACAAAAGGGGTCTAGATCTCCTAGTGGGGTTATGGTTTTTTTTTTTGCTGGTCCATCCAGAAGATTCTAAGAAATTTCTATGAAAATGTAGATTTTGTTTTTTTCGTGCAATTAAAACATGTGTGGTTGACTTTTGCATTACATTGGTGATCAATAGCTCAATCAATTTGAGCAAGGTAAGTCTATTGTCACAGTTCTTCGTCGATCCTTTCATTTCCTAGCCAGTTCCCTCTAGGATATTTTAGAGGAATTGTAGAAAAACACTTCAGTTTTTAATGGTTTCAATGCACCTTCAGAATAAAAAAGTGGTACTTCTACACTCTTTTTTTCAGCAATGTGTGTCGTCGTATTGATGAAAATTAAATTAATTTTATAATGAAACAAGAATGTAAAGACCTAATCAGTTTAATTATTAATATCTTTTAATTAATACTTTATGATGGAACTTCCTTTGATTGAAAATGGATGAGCTGGACAACTATGATGTATTTAAAATTAATTTTTATACAAAGCATAAATATTACATTTTAACATGAAAATTCACACTAGAGGCAGTCACTAGTTATACTGTATGATTAGTACTGCAGATTTTTCACCTTTAAATAGAATAACAGTTGATGTAGATTCAACATTAGAGATATAAATCGTAGCAAGTGTTGAATGTTGAAGTATTGGTAGGCTAATAAATAAAATTGATTTTTAGTTTCAGTAGATTAACAATTTTAGAATTCCTTTTTAGAAAATGCATTATGACATAGGTATCAAATTGCAAATGAGTATTGAAACATAACTAAAAGTTTCTGGCACTTCATAAAATGGCAGATTGGTAAAAAAGTAACAAGGTCATTTTCTGGAACATTTATTGTAATGGCAAAAAATATACATTACCCTGTTTAAGTTAAACAGCTTTGAACAAGAGGCACAATGATAATCTTATGAGTAACATTAAATCAATGAAGCTGATTAGAAACAATGCTGGGATGAATAATAACTTCAAATTAAATAGTGAATGGCAGTGAAATGCCCCAACATGATTTAACAGTGCAGTATTATCAAAAAGGATACATAAAATGTGTATAAAATCAGTCTTGCTTTTATTAATGTCACACATGTACAGGCATTTATCACTCACAACAGGAATGTTTTTGAAAACTGCTTCAAAAAGTCATGTGAATTGCAGTTGTACTACCAACTTGGTCTTACAAACACATACATTGGGTTGTTCAGTCTGTGGGTGGGTAATTTTATGTATAATTTTTGTGTGTGATGCACTTTTCTTGTAAATGCAAAGGTAAATGAACATAACTGCAGTATTTGAACTAGTGAATCTTCAGATTATGTAATATGATCACATCATCAATGATCACAATAGGATTTCTGAAATACATTTTTGAAAATTGAATTCTTGGGTTCACAAGTTTAATTGAAGGTTATAGATTTCCAATTATTTATGACAGTCAATTAATATGAAAAAAAAAAAAAATATATTTAATTTTCATGTAGGATTTGCAATTCACAACATTTCATGTACTAAACATGACCACTCTTTAGGGGTGTACTGATCCTGTTATTATAGTACTACAGTTATTACAATACTAGTTTTAAAATGAAATAGTTAAGACTTAAATGAATTAAAAATACTTTTAAAAGATTGAAATGTTTTACAAACATTTAAAGGATCAATTAGATTTTCGTGAGTGTAAAACAATCAGCCCAGGTAGGTAGAGACACCTTCGTTTTAGTAGTTTATTTATTAGTAGGAAGAAAAAAATGACTTTGGTGAACGAAATTATTATGAACATCTGAAAATTGTGAGACAGGTCATGTCTGAGGAGAACAATTGTTGGAAAACAGCCATTTCAAGCAACTAGGCATTAGACTATTTGCATACTTCATCACAGCAGTAGAGAAAGCTCTAAATAATGAAAAAATCATGAGGTAGAGTTCATTTTACAGTGTCAGCATAAACCTGAAGGTGTGAGTGTGTTTTCACCATGAAACTGTGTGAAATTGTAACTCCTACATGAATGGTTAAATATAATTTTTGTCTCTTAATTAATTGATTGCCCTAAATAATTGGAAATTTTCAACCTATAATTGTAGTAACTGACAATCACCACTAGTTGAGGATTAAAAAAAAAAAAAAGAAAGAAAGAGAGGATTAACTCTAACAATAAATAATTAATAATAAATAATAGTAATTTTTCCCATACCCGTTTTTCTTCAGTGAATATTCAACAAAGTATTATGCAATCGAAGAATGAACCTTTCAATAAATGAATAGTTCAAATGTTAAATTAAGAATCTCTTTCACCTTCCAAGTTTAATGCTGTTGTATGCATTACATGGATGTTTTGGAAGGTAATATAAAACTACAGTGAAGCTTTGTAGTTTGTAACAAATGACCTAAAGTGGACCTTCGAAGCTTGTAAATATAGCTTGTATTATGTGCTTATCTTATTATAGCTTATCTATGACCTACAGTAGTGGGGGAATTCCAAATACCTTTACTCAATATATTTGGTGTTGGAACTTATTAAAAACAAATATTATTGTCCATAAGTCGGTAGCAATTTCTATTTTTTACTGATGTTAGAACAATTACAAGGCTCATTTCCAACTTAACCCTACATTAACCAACGTTTTTCCCACAACTCGCTGTACCAAGGGAGAGTTAAGAAATGTCCACCATCATGACATTACCGGCTATATTTACATAAACATTTTAATTTGAATCGTTTTCACTTACATTACAATTACAGATGTCATTTTTATAATTATTCTCATCAAAAGTATCATCTAGTTCACGTTATAAATCTGATTTTGATTTACTAATTTTGTTACTGCACCCTGCTATGAGAAAGGACAGACCAATACTACTTACTAAAAGTAGTTGGAAATATTTTACAGTCTTCAACAATAGAAAATAAATTTGATTTGAAAAATAAGCTTCATTGTTGAGTAATAATTCTGTGATTCCTATTAAAAGACGGGTACAAGTTGGACAAAGAGAGGTGTCATTTAGTGTCCCCTCTTGTTTCTAACTGTAATTTTGTTGCATCGGTTACTAACTTGACAGTGATAATGGAACAGTAAAATTCATTCTATTTCTTACAAAAAATCAGACTGTAGTGTTTTGAATCGCATAACTCAAATTTTTATGAGAGTTTTAAAAATGTGTGGATAAAAAATTATCCTCCCTGGATCTAGGCATTTTTAACCACTAAAAAAATTTCATGATCACACAATACAAATAAATTGAATAAAAATAAAATATTTGGAAATTGGGAGATCTTTTTTTGAAATCCTTTAGGCATGTTGACAAGAATATTCAAGTAATAAATATGTTTTAAATGATCTCTTATATTTCAGTATAAGAGATCCAGATATTCAGTTTCTTTTTTGTGCATTATCATTGATAGCGTATGGTTTTAAAGCTGCCCAATGAGACAATTTCGTTTTCTTTAGAGGTCTATGAATGTTAATATTGTGATACTCTATAGTTCTCCTTCTCTTTTCTTTATCCATATTTAATTAAATCTACTTAATTACTATTCTTTCAAATTTTTACTGAATGGATTCTGCACCGTTAATGTGTCATCTACATTTGTGGCCTACTTAATTATAATTTTGAAATCATATTCTATGTCAGGGGCTCTATTCTTATTATGTGTGCTTGAAAATTCACTGCTGTGCAAGGTCTTGGCTAGTAACTTTTACATTGGAAAATTTCTTTTGACAATTTAACTCGTAGAAAAATGAAAATCCGTATTTGAAATTTCTAATATGTGAAAGTACACTGTTCTGCTGTTTGTTATTAAAAATCTGCTTTGGAAACCATAGAACAAACACCATTCAGTAATCACAAGATAAAACAATAACAAAAATTCTTATTACAAGTAGAACATTCCCAACAATTAACAATACAACCATTCATTCATCATATGTATAGATCAATGCATTTATTAATTGACTGGAATCTTCATTGCCCTAATTGGTTGTATTACTTTTGTATAAAAAAATTAGGGAAATCTAGGACCTTGTATTCTATTCAGTCTTGTTAAAACTTCCACTTCCCTTTAGCTGATTTTTCGATATACTTGAATGACAAATAACTCATGGTCCAGTAGAATTTTTTTAGTTTAACATAAAAAAACAGTTAAAAACTGTATGTGTGATGTACTATGAAGAGAAATGTATTCTGTTCACGTTTTGTGCATGTTTCTTAAATTTTGGAATCTTTGTCCTAACCCATAAACAAGTTGAATTACCAATACAGGTGGTTAACATTTTTTGGCCAGAATTGTTAAGAAAATACGTTCCAGTGATGGAAAAAATCACTGTTGACAGTGAAGTTACATTAGTTGCATTTATGTTCAAAAACAAAACACGGGACGATTTAAGCATTCACTGAAAGGATCAGGGAAACTGGATGAAATCCTGATGGAGATGGGGTCATGATCCAGATACAATGAAGCTGAGTTTCAACATTACAAAATACTTGTTGCATATTTAGTTTTTTAATGTTATACAGCTAAAATGGTAATTGATTTATTAAATATTGTTAAAATCAATGTTACTTTCCTTGTTGATGCTCAATATAGTCTCTGTATAGAAAGTTATGCAACAGTAAAGATTTTACTGGCACTTAAAACTTCTGTATTCATTTTACTTATTTGGCAATGTGTTATAGAATAATGAACATGTTTAGTATGTGATTTTTCTGTAGTGAGCTATTGGTATTGACATCTGATGAACAGGATTACTATGTCAAGTGTTATAGTTATAGACATCTGTATTTTGTGAAAATATGTTCCAACTCAAAAGGCAAGGCTACTGTAGAATTCTTAGCTTAATGCTAAATGATGTTTCTTCAGAATATTATACCATATCGCAGGCGGGAAGGAACATTGTGCAATATATACAAAGAGCAGTATGAGGGCTTACTGAATTAGAAAAGATGAATTGTTCCGGTGCGTAACGATGAATTAGATGCCTGAATTAACGGGTATGTGTTTGCAAGCGCACAAGACGTTAACAATCCTGAAATTTGTCTTAACAGGCCGATCATTTATTTTTTACTTTACCGATAATTTGAGAGTTTCATAGATAAAAGTTTCAAAAATATCGTATCGACATTGCTTTTATTTTATTAGTTGAGTTTAAACTACCCTGATCATGTTTCATGATCTTAGCGTGCCTTCTAAGTTTTCTCCTCCTTACTTTCTTGTATACGACGTATAAGTAGTACGGGGATAGTTATGTAATGCTGTGGAAAATAAAATTTCGAGATTTAAACGGAAATACGTTTTGGGGTCACCTGATACCGAAAAAGTGTGTGTGTGTGTGTGCGTGTGCGTGTGCGTGCGTGTTTTTTTTTTTTTTTCAAAACGTCTGTCCTTCAGTCTGTGAGCACTACTAGTGCCTAAACCATACGTAGCATTTTTTCCAAATTGAAAAAACCCTGTCCATCTGGCTCGAGTAGGATTTTTGAGTTTTTGAAGAAAAATCTTTAAAATATGACGGAATTTTACATAAAGCCTGCCGAACATTTTCAAAATTTTTCTAGGACGGCTCCAAATTTTTTCTTTAAATTTCTGTAAGATTAGAGTAAAAGGTATAAATCAGATTTTCAGATGTAACTCTAAATTTGCGAAATTTTAAAAAAGTTTTCGGTCGTCTTACAACTACAAAACTGAAGATGGATTAATCCATAATTCTCCAGTTTTACATTAGGGTCGTGTACATTATTTGAACATTTTAGTAGTTTTCGCGCAGTAATGGGAGCAATATGTGCAATTTAAAAATAATACAAAAAGATTTCCTCAAAAACGGCTGGAAGGGATTGTACTAAATGTACTCTATAATGACAAACTCCAACAGGTAGTGCTAATTGCAATTTAAAATGACATAGAATTAATTTTGTTGTATTAATTTGTTTTTCCCAAAATTACACATGTATTTTTTTCCGAAAGATCTCTCACGCTTTTAATTCCAGCAATTGGTAACACTGTTGTATTTGTGAGTTAATGTGCTTCAAATGACTTCTAATAAAGATTTTCGTAAACTCAAAAAATTCTGTAAAAAAGCTTTAAATTTCGAATTTACAGCAACGCTTAAATGCCATTTTCTTAAAAATTACTACAATTTTTTCAAAGAAAATTGCCATTTAGTATGAGGTTTTACTGGTATTGAATATTCTTCAAATATTTCCTTGTACTGTTGGCCGAAAAATTAAGAATATTTTAAACAAATGTACTTTGGGCGGCGATAGATGGCAGCTGGCAAGAGTTTGTGGCAAGCCCGAATAGCTAGCTGAGACCAATGGAAATTGAAAACATACGGGGAAGTCCGTGTCAGTCTGTTGCACCACTAGTTTTCTTCGTGTTTTTGGAAGTGATGGAAACGGATGGGAAGGCAGACAAGCAGATGGACAAAACATGGATTCTGTCTACACCATGTAATAGATAATTTCTTCTCTAAATTTAGCAACTGGATTTATCCTCTTTTTCCTTACTAGGGCCCTGTAATGAGTACCGAAAATTCGCCGTTTTCCATGCAGCATTACATAACTTTCTTTCTATTCCGTAGCTAGAAGGTATAATAGTGGTGATATACTTTCTCGCCCCTTAGTAAAGGTTATGTAACAAAATTATACAGCATTTCTGTTTATATCAACACATCTCAATCGATGAGCGCTGTGACAACAATGCGCGCATGCAGCGATGGGCACTTCCAACAATAGGCACATATTTTCTTAACAATTCTTCCTAAAAGCACCATTTTTGCCAAAAATGGAAGGCGAGCCGTAGTTTGTGTGGTTGAAACCATTAAGATTAAAAAAAAAAAATTTCCAATATCAATAAATCGGGGATGTCAATGAAAATGAGACCTGCACCATTCACCTTAACGTCCTTTGCTCTATTCAACAACAAACTAATCAATTTGTAGCCATTTTTTAAAATTAAAATATGTTTCAAATGGCAGGGCCTGTGACATCTGCTAGAACAATTGGGGAAGTCCAATTTTAGAGAAAATCGGCTGGACGGTTTATGCGCTAGAGTTGTGGTCAGTCAGACAAACGGACGCAGACAAATGGACGTTTTGCCGTCAATCGATTTTTCGGTATGAGGGACGCACAAAACGTGGATTATGTCTACATCACGGGTTAGAGGATTGTTTCCCTCTACATTTAACAACTGGATTTATCCACTTTTCCTAATTAGGGCCTGGCAATAAGAGATTTTGTGTCGAAAATTCGCCGTTTTCCAGCGCACTCAGCTCTTACGTTTGTAAGTGCGAGAAAGTAAAATATATTTATGATTTAAATCAACAGAATTGGAGAACTCTTCCCATAATTCCTGCAAGTAGTAGTTTATGAATAATTTTATTTTACGATTTGTGAACCTACGTATACGGCTATTATTTGTTCGCATTTCGTGTAATTGAAATTGTGCATTTGCTCATTGCACCCTGAGTCTTTCGTTTCAGTTTCACATCTGTTGTGCTTTTGTTCAACTTCAAAATTCAATTTGTGAAACTTCAAAATGTCGAAACTTTATTGAAAATGCTAATAATTGCCCTGTTTTAACGTTAAAATCTCAGTAGGGAAAAGAGAGAAGGAAAAAAAATTAACGGAGCTTATCACAACTTGCCCTTAATGCTTGGCTTCCTCACCTTTTCTGACCTTGCTGTGACGGTAACCATGAATCCCTTGAATGTTTACTATTTTACGACGCGGAACAGATCAATGGCAATTACGTTTTTTGTTACTTAGTTCCACGCCACTTTTCGAATGTTTCACAATCCGTATGCCCCCAGTCACTAATTTCCTTCAGCCATTGTTTTCTTATAGATTTCATATTGAAACCATTAAATTAATATTTTAAATTATAATTATGTTCGCACTTTTCACAAAATACACCCAAATCCTTTCTCTTTATTTCTAAGTCTTGAGTATAGATTTCTATCTAATTTGAATTTTTAATATTTATGTCACTTTTATGGCTCTCTCGTTTTGTATTTTGAATTTATTATTATTTTTTCATTAGGCACAATTGTTTTTAGTAAATTTTGTGCATTTTCTCTATTTGTGTGTGTAAATGCAACAAACTGTACGAAGAATAAAATTTGGCTTCCTAAATTCTAATCCCGTTTTCCAAAATGTAACACATCGTCCCGGGATGAATTCACAATGGTAATATCAACTTGATTTCGTTTTTCGAAAGAACTCACCTTCAAATAACGCGTATCTGATTTTCACGTCAGTAGGACCATAAACAGCAAAGATAATGTGGTGAGATTGACACTACTTGTGCATTTGTGTGTGTGTATGTGTGTGGGGGGGGGGGGAGTGAATTTCGGATGTTGATATTTAAAGGGAAAAGTGAGGTGTAAGCTCAGCAATGGATTGAGAATGTTATCCAGTCTCTGCTCCATCGAAAACAACAATTTGCCGGTGGAATGCTGATTTTGTGTCGAAAATTAATAAGTGTGGTCGCACGGATGCCAAACGCCAAGTTTTGAAAATCGTGAAGGATGACAGCAAAGTGAAAGTTCGTGATTGCCGAGATGGAAAACGTATCAACTGGGAATGCGAAGACTATTTTACAGGAATAGTTGGGCATGAAAAAAGTTTACCAATGGGTGCCGTGGTTCCTCGCAATAGAACAAAACTAACGAGTTGACGATTCAAAGAGCAGTTTGTCACTGTTTACTCGCAATAAACATGATTTCTTGCGTCGGTAAGTCACAGTGCACGAAACATGGATCCACCATTCACTCCAGAGTCGAAGCGGCAGACAGTTGATGCGTGCTACCGGTGACTGCTCCGAAGCGTCCAAAAACGCAACAGTCGGCAGTCATTGCGCCATTTTTTGGAATGCGCTAGGTAAATTACATTGACCAAAAGGGAAAATACAATTCACCGTGCCACAAGTCAATTAAAACAATGGCCGAATTGAACGAGCTGGGCTTCAATTTGCTTTTCCACCCACCATATTCTCCAGATGTAACCCCCAATGACTACTGACTGTTGATCCCAAAAAGATGCTCCAGGGAAAAATATTTGGTTCCTGTGGGGAACTAATCGCTGCGACCGAAATTTATTTTGAGATAAGGGGGAAAATCGTTTTACAAGCATGGCATTAAAAGTTAGAAAAGCGGTGGAATGATAGTATAGCTCTTGAAGGCGATTATGTTCATGAATTGAATTTTGCAAAGAAAATGTTCTTACTTAGTCCTGGGACATATTGAAAGAGGTGTTATTTTACTAAATGCAGATTATTAAATTGCTTTAGAGGCCAGACATTAGTTACATACAGAAACTAGTGGTTCTAAGACAGCACATATTTTCTCGCCTTTTGTATTACTAGTTTTGTAATACTATTTATGCCGCAATTTCTCTCCGAATTAACAAGTCATCATTTTGTGTAAAACACATTTCAAATCTTACAACTTTTGGTGAAAAAACCAAACATTTTCAAAGAAATATCAACACAAATTAGGCAATTATAGCTGCTTTTCATACAGTTTGATCATGTCCCAACAATGAGATGTAATTCACAGAAATTCTACTGCTGATTCGAGTCTGTTGCATTCCAATCTGATATTCCCTGAAGGCTAGATCTGTTTAATTTTATATATTTCAAATAGGTTTTAAATAATTTCTAAAATATTAATGTGTAAATGTATAACAAAAGGTCGAATGAACGAAATACAAATATACAAATTCTAACTTACGGAGCATCCAACTGCCTCGAATTACCTTAACGAAGCGCAGTAAATTCGGTGCAGTCTATTGCTTGTTGCCAAATTACACACACAAAAATCTCATATTTTCAGAAAATTCAACATGGCCCTATTTGGAGATCCGATTTTGGCATCAGGCATTTCAACAAACATGAAATCTTCACCCCTCTTTTTAAGCTTGGTTTCTTGTATTCTATTCTAAGAAAAGTTCACATTGGAACTGAGAAGAAAAAGTTCAGCTATTCCTATTTAATTTTGCTTTCGCATTACCAGCTTCCAGAAGGAGGGCAACATTAGTTGAGAACCAAAATTAGAAATAGATGGCAATGTAGATTTAGCAAGTTGGGGAGGGGGATCACAGCTCACTCTAAGGTGATAAGAGAACATGGAAAGTGGGGCTCCAATTTATTATAATCAAATTATTTTTGATAATTTTTATATTCATTGAAAATATTTTCAAATGTTTAAAATTATCATAAAAATTTCAGAATATCTTGATGAATGAACTTTCAGAAAATAATTAAAATATTGGTATGTAATGGCTTCCAGAAGAATACGTTTTGACGTATAAAAATGAAGTAAACTCACAGCCACTTTCGAATGTATTGTAAACTTTGATTAGACCTCATTGCTTTTTGTATGTTAGAATTTTGTCTTAAGGTATTCTTTACAAAATTAATATTGAATACTTATAAATACTATTTGTATGTAAACATCTGTACATGTTTTCCTGCTGCTTAAGGTTACTCAGAATGTACAGATATGTGGTTAGGAAATTGACTGAGTGTACTGTTCTATTTTCATTCTAAAATATTTTGTTTTTCTTTTTAGTTATTATTTAGTCAGGAGAGTGAGAAGAATCCAATAGTCATTCTCAAAGATGTGAAATTTCAAGAACTGGAAGCTGCTGTTAATTTTATGTACAGAGGAGAAGTGGAAGTTTGTGAAGATAGATTGGCAGCTTTTCTGGAAGTTGCAGATTCTTTGCAAATAAAGGGGTTAGGCAGCGATGGAAAATCTCAAGTAAGAACATTATTGATTTACGCTTACTTTTAGAGTGATAATTATAAACTTGAATGCTGTAATTTAAAACTGTAATCTTTTTGAATTTTTTAATTACAAAAATAAATCAATAAGTTTAATTTTGTTGAAATAATTTAGTTTTGAAACGAACCTGCATGTTATTTTACACAAAATTATATTAAATTTCCCATTGTTGTGTTGGTCTTTTCACTTTAAAAGATATCCAAAGATCCAATGACAGTGCTGAAATCCAGCATCAGCACAGAGGAACTTGCATGTGTATGAAAGAAGTAAATAAATAAATTTATTTTAGATCTTTCAATAAATATTATCAGATAAAAGCTGATAAATCAGTGTACTGTTAATTAATGAAAGAGTTTGAAGGGGGTCAGTCAGAGGGAGTTTGTGGGGGGTCAGCCAGAGGGAGTTTGTGGGGGGTCAGTCGACCTCAGCATAGTTTTTCTCCCCATCTTTGTTTAGATACGGAGTTAATTTCATTGTTTAGAACTTTTTTTTATTTTTACAACTTTCTTATTAGCCAGTCCTGTCCATAAACTCTAATTTTTTGCAATTTTATTTGTAATCAGTTAATTCAGAGAACAGTTGTGTAATCAGATCAATATAGTGAGTGAGTGTTGAACTCCTGCTTAAAAAACAGGCTCTAAGTACAAAAAATATTTCAAATATACATGTCCTTGCGATATCTCCACAAAAAATATTTTAACACGAACTGAATGATTGTCATTGATCATTGAACAATAATACAGTATTTACAAATTAAATTAATAAACAAGTGAATAAGTAAAAATAAACAAAGAAAATAAAAATAAAAGTGTAAAAAAATACTGTTACATCCTATTTGGGCTAAATTTGACTACATCTGCAATTTGGAAGTTTAGTAAATGTATTTTATGTAATTTCAGGATGTCAGAGGGAAGTCTCCAATATCAAAGAGCTCAAAGGCTGCAGTTCCTCCAAAAGCACATTCTAGCAGGAAGGAAGTCACCCTCACGGAAAGTGAGAATACTGTGGAGAGTTGCATCACCCTCGACAGCGATAAGAATAGCAACGAAAGTTCTTCTCACCATCATTTACCGCTCAGAGAAACATCAGGATCTTCACCCATTCCATCCTCTCTTGCTATCGCGTCTTCCTTCAGCATACCATCAGCTTCTACCTCATGCCCAGTTAGAGTAGAAACTGATCGTGATAGAGACAAACTGGAGAAAAATCAGTGCTCGTCCCCTTCTGTGTCTACTTTCCCTTCAGGAGATACTGTGCCATCAGATGTGAACACTGTAATTAAAACTGAACCTGTGACCGATACTTATTTGGACGAAAAGTCGGATGAGACGGAGAGAGACTTTGATGATGTGACAATGATGGAAGATCAGGAAGACTGGGATGATCCTAATATTGAATCTATGGGTGATGACCATTCTTCAAATCAACATGATCCTGGTGAGTGCATTTAGTTATCTTGGGATGGGGCATAAAAGGCATGTGTGAAACTTAGGGCATCGCTATTAAAGGAAAGTTTGCAGCATTGAGAACTTGCTCTGGTAGTATAATAGTGATATCTAGCACCCCAAAACAGTGTTTTATTAGAAGCAACATTTCTGTATGATGTGAGTAGATAGCAAATCAGCTGTATAGAAGTAAGTTTTAATTTATTATTATATTTTCTTCTGATTATTGGAATTAGATTACCATTTGTCTCTGTTTTGCTACTGATTTTTGTGTCTTGGGTTTGCTTCGAAGCCTACATCAAATGGAGGGCTTGAGTGTCTTGTTGGTGTCTTTAATGTTTCTCAGAGTGCATTGGCATTTTCCACACTTCGACGGATAGCGGGCTTGGTTTATGGATGAACTATTTTGTTGAGAAACCATTGCAGGTTAGGTTGGGATATTATCAGGATTTAATTTCATTGAAGACTTGCCATGGTTCTTTCACAGGTCTCAAGGTGATATAGCACACAGAGGATTTTTCTGGTGCTTCCAGCCAAGATTAAACATGTGAACTTGAATTTGAAAATAGTGCTAAAAATGTTATAACCTCAAAGCCACTTGGGATAGCAATGAAAGAGTATCAGTTACATAAAGCATAAATGATTGTCTAATATATTTAATGCAAATATAGGAGATTCAGATTGGTATTTTTATTTTCTTGCCCTTACTTTGTAAGAAGGGAAAGTATATAATTGCACTGAAAAAGGCAAATTTTCTTCAGATAAACTTATTGTTAGGCTTGGTAACAAAAAATATTGAATAAATCTTGTTCCTATATAAAGAAAATTACTTCCTCTTACACATGTAGTCAAAATTCATGTTTTGTGGATCCTTGAAACTGAAAAATCAATTGATGGCAAAAAAGGTCTGTTTTTATGCGATGGCCATAGTAACTACAAAGTCGGAGCGAATGCATAATGACATGGTAAAGCTCTCAATGAGTCAAGTTGATGGACCGGAGTTAGAATATTGGTGGGGAACAATTTGTTTGCTGATTGAAAACGCTTGCAGATTCATGTAAAATATATATTGTATATAATGTATATTGTGAAGCTGTTAGAAATAACGCGAGTAAGTTTGTGCTGTTGTAGCCCCACTAGTTTTCATTATAAATAAAGGAAGACATTTTGGTAATTATATTGTCCAAATATTCTACTTGGTGTAAGGATCATTTAGATTTAACTGACATTCTGTATCTGCAGTTGAGGATTGTAACTAATATAATGTTACATGGGGAGTCCTCTGTTCTATAATATTGTATTTCCAGGATTGTGAAGACAATCAGATATTTGGAAAGTGAAAAAAATGAAATGTGTAGAATTTCAAATTTGAATCTCAGATGCTTCTTTTGCAGAAGTGTGTTTCACTATATAGCTAAAGTATTATGGGAAAACAATTTGGAATATTATAAATTTTTTTGTGTGGTAGAAATAGTGAGAAAGTAGTATCTGCTGTTGTAACTACTAGTTTTTGTTTTAAATCTCATTAATCCTCTGGTGTAGTAAAGTGGCCTTTCAAGCCCTGTTTCTACTCCCTTTCACAATTTTTAAGAATTAATTTATCTAGACTCTAGGGGAAACTGTCCCCTTGGTACTCTATTTCTTTCCTAGTGGCTACTTTTACATCTCATTTTTTAAGAAAAAAAATGTAAGCAGATTTATTACAATTGTAATGCTTTACAGAAACAGCCCTTCTGATCTTTGTACCATAAGAGAAGCTTCTGTGGAAGGATGTTTATTGAAAGAATTCAATTACTTGGTGTCATTTTCAGAGTCATATGACATTCCGAAAAGTGTTCAGTAGTTCTTTTGTGTGGTGAATACTAAGAACAAGGAGATGGTGCTCTTCTGATAAATCTGGGGCCATTTGTTAATTGTATATGTTAAGAAGTCAAAAATATATCAAAGTAGTTTGATATTTGTGATAAATGAATTCAGTAGTGATAATGAAAATAATTTTAAATGATGTACGTGTCCAACGGCAAGCTATTAGAAAGTTAAACTCGCTGCTCTGGGGAAAAGAAATATCCAAGTCTACGAGAAAAGACTTTTCGACTCTATCATACAAAGTATAACATTGTATGGTGCAGAAACATGGGAACTAGGGAAAAGAGAAAGAGAGAAATTAATGAGCCTACAAATGGATTTTTTGAGAAGAAGTTGTGGAGTATTCTAAAATAGAACATATTAGAAATGAAGAAATTCTTAAGTGAATGAAGGTTCAAAAATCAATAATAGATGAATTGGAAACACGAAGGATGAAAAGGCTTGATTGTGGGAGATTGCCCTGAAAGTTATGTGGGTGGTTTCCTTTAGAAAGAAGAAAAAAAGGTAGACCCAGAGAGGAATGGCAGAATCAGATTTTTAATGATATGCAAAGAGGACTAAAAGAGAATGACTGGAACGATAGTGGTATGGAGACTGGGATGCGAGAAATGGCCACAAGAGATGTAAAACATTCGCAAGAAGAAGAAGATGTGTCCAACTTAAAGAACCTGACAAAAGTAAGATGACAAAGAGGATGAAATTGGTTTCAAAGGAGTAAATATTTTGAACTTTGGTTCTTCTAAACACATGAATGTATTGAAGAATGGTTTTCATCAGCAGAAAAATCCACTGTGAATGAATCATTCTACAGTGCAGCAATTCAAATTTTCAGAAACCGGTAAAAATGAATCCGTTTATACATAGAAATGTGATTTTTCTTAGTTTCAAAATAAGGAAATATTGTGCACTGGTCAAATGATGTAGCTAATTGAGGGGCTATTGGGATAGATATCCTTCTGGATTGGACACAATAACTTGATGTATTTTGAATTTTCTTCATTAGTGTTGGGTTAAAAAGAGCATGTTTCATGGCCTGTTGTTACTACTTCATCACATGATACTACGGTTTAAAAAATAACAAGTAAAGATTATAACCACTTCAGGAAGTGTAGAATAAGCCAGTTTCCTATTTGGGTACCCAGCAGTAATTGTCCTTTATTATATTAATATTAATATAAAATGTGTATATGTATATGTGTGCATGGGTGTACGTGCACACATTTGTGTTTAGTTAATATACTGCGATTTATCCAACTCTGCTCCTGGCAGCAATGACTGTTTTATCCTGTCAGGAGCTTGTACGTCACCATAGTGAATGAAACTGTCAACAGCTGATATCTGCCAGGGGCAGAGTTCAGTATCACAGTATAGTATTGTATTAATAAACAAACTTTCTTTTTCTTTTTTAGTCATGTTAATAGTTTAAATTCAAAAGGTGAATCTTTACCTCTACTATTTGTTTACATTTAAGAATACATTAAAACTTCTTGAAATTTAAAAAATTCATTTTAGAATTTTAAATTTTTACCTTTAAATATTTTCTTTCAAAAATTTTCTGTTATCCAAAAATAGAAATGTAGTTAAAAAAAATTGTTTTTAATTTACAAAATCATGTTAGAATTTTAAAATTTATATCTTGTAAATTTTATTTCGAAAGGGGGTAGTGGAATAAAATAGGTAAACGTATCCCCTTGGATAAAGATTTATCAAGTTGAATTGTTTTTGAAGTATAAAGAAACAACAGTTTTTTGCTGGATTTAAATCAATTTACCAAGATGAAGCAAGCACAAGTGGTTTTTACAAAGGGCCTTTTGTGTGTTTACATAAGTTATTTTCTATAGACTAAAAGGATGTTTTGATGAATTTTTTCAGGCATTAATGTAAAATTTTGGCCCTTCCAATCAACAAAAATGAAGGAAGAAAGGGAACAGGAATGAACATTTTCCCATAGTTGTTTTAAAATTTATATCTGTTTTGAACACGAGATCTCATAAAATGGGCTAAATAAAAATTGTAGCCCTGTAAATTCTCTACAGTTTCCCAAAACTTTAATCTTTTCTTTTGATTTCCACCCGACTGCTTAATGTAAATAAATCAGTAATTTAATACGTTGGTTCTACATTGCAATGTACAGATTTACCATATAACTCAAGGCAAGATATTTGATACTCGTGTCCTCTGGTTTAACATCAACAGATGTTGAAAGCATAGAAAGTTTTCTGTGTAGTTCTGCATTGAAGGGCGTAGATTGCTTAACATCAACTTCTGTGTTGCAAGATGCAGAAATGCCTTTTGGAGCAGTTAAGATCTCTATCGATAGGAGAATCATCATCTTGATCAACTGACGATGATCTATCTTACAAAGTACAGGCTAAAGGAGATGTGGAAATAGAATTAATCTTTTCTAGTAACTGTTGCTCACACATTGTTTCTTGTGCATTTCAAACTCTGAACTAATTTAAGTTCCTTCTGAAGCTCATATTAATTTTTGTAGTGACGAATGTACTCTTATTTAAACCAAATGCAAATTGCTGTCGCAGGGTATACTTAATTAAAAAACAAAAACGGTTGTTTATTGAACATTGGCATTATTGCTGGGCAATTTCATTCATGTGCTAGATAGAGAAACTAGGCTTAGTATTATTATTAAATAAAGTGTCAAATCAAAGCAACGGAAGTATTCCCAATAAAGTATGTATATAAATTCATTATTTTCAATTTTAATTCGTCCAATATTTAAATTACAGAAGGTTATAATATTAATGTTACAATTTTGTTTTTCTTTATTAATCTTTTTCTAATAACATAAAATAAAAATTAAGTAGCAGAACTATGAAAACTAATAAAACCAATCTTAAAAAAACAAAAACTATTAAATCACAGTTTTATTTACATTAAGCTATCAGGTGCAAATTATAAGATAAGATAGAAATTTTTGAAAACTAGAGAATGTATAAGCCTACAATTCGTGTTCAGCCTTTTTTTACGATCTGTGTAAAAACATGCAATATTCTTAAAAAAACGACGGAAAGAAAATGTTCTTCTTTATTTCTCTTCTTGGGTTATTATTAGGGTAAGCAGGTGGTGGTTCAACAGCACGTACTCTCTAGCGATATTGTTAATGGCTATGTAATACGAAGGTTGCCTTTTATGTTCCGGGATTTGGCAACCCTGGAGTTGCAATCTGGCAACTGACAGCTCTATCGTAAAGTTGGATGTTTTGAGGTTATACGTACTCAGTACGTTTTGACATACGAGCGCTATGTGTGTTATTTACAGTAACTTAAAAGATTCATCTTGGCCCCAAAATGGAATTAAATCGTGAACATTATTTTGCGTGCGAACATCGTGCGATTATTTTTTACAACTTTCGACGTGGATTAGCTCTGCAACAGTGCATGGATGAACTTAATTCAATTTTTGGCGATAAAGCTCCGTCAAGGACCGGTGTTTATCGATGGTATGGTGAATTCAATCGTGGTCGTAGTTCACGCCAAGACGAATTTCGCGAAGGTCGTCCAAAATGAGTTGTTCCGAAAACCATTGGGGGAATATTTTGAAAAACAATAAAGTGTTTTTCGATGATTAATATTTGTTTTTGTTCTCTAGTCCTGAAATATAAAATGCAACCCTCGTATTACAATTTCTTACACTTCAACTACAATTTGAAAACTTCTTAAACAAAGCGTGGGAAAAAAAAATGCTTGAACGAAAGCAGCTTTCTGCCATTGTATTCAGTTTGTGCACGTTCTACATAAATAAACGAAGAATGCACGACACGTATTTCAGCCGCGAACAAAACATGGGATAACCCGAATAAAGGCAGCCATCATTATCGCTTTCTGTTCTATCAGTGCGACATTGAGTTGCAACAAGCAACAATGACCGCTAATTCGTATGGGATACACATTTTACCAATTAGCATTCTTGTTAGCATAACGCTAGCAAGAAAATGAAAATAGAAAAATATTGTTAAATATAATATTTTTATATTCACGAAAATTACTAATTTTCTACTAATTACATGCATTACTCTTCATTCCCACATCGTGTTAAGCAAATTGAAATCATCTACTCGTTTAATTAAAGACGCAATTTTAAATTGGTTTTAAATAATTTCTAAAACACTAATTTTAAAATGTGTGCTCGAATGTAAGAAACGAAACAAGGTATATGAAATAATGAACAAATTCTAACTCACGTAGCATCCAATTGCCTGACATCTCCGTCTTAACGTTCAAGAAATGCAGAAAATTCGGAGCAGTCGATTATGACGTCCAATTACTCAAGAAGTACTTACTTTTTCAGAAAATTAAATATGTTCTTATTTGAAGATCTGTTTTTGATGAATTCATTTCATTAAAAAAAAAAAAAACAATCTTAACTACTGTAGTTGAAGGAAGACTCAGAAAAGTTTTGAATTTTTTCAATTTTCGAAAACTTAGGGTTTTCAGCGAACATGTGAGCTGCGTTAATCTCTAAACATCCTTCACATTATCCAATAATGTTTAATAAAAATCGTTGGAGCCGTTTTTGAGAAAAATTGTTTAAACAAAAATTAAAAACTACCTTGTATTTCCCGCGAAATTGCGCAAAAAATACGCATATTTAAAAACTTGTAAATTACTTTATTTCTAAATCTATCTTTAAGAAATAGATGTTATGAGGGAAAATCTCTATCATGTTTTAGTTGTAGGAAGTCACCTATTTTTATTGTTGAATTTTTTTAATTTTTGAAAAATTAGTTTTTTACGAAAATTAGACCGCACCATTTTCTTAAACGTCCAACAACAAAATTTAATCAAAAACAATGAAGCCATATTTTGAAAATGTCCCAAAATGTTCATGCAAAGTACCACCCCAAAATTTAAATTTCGTTTTCAAATTTAAGGAGCCGCGACATCAGCCAGATTGGGGAATATCAAATTTGAAGAAAATCGGATGAACGGTTTAGCTGCTAGCATTATTCAGACGGACAGACGTTATCCGTCAATTTTCGGTATCGAGTATGAATTCTGGCTACACCATGTGTTTTTTTTTTATATTTAGCATATGGATTTAACCCCCTTTTCGTTACCAGGGCCCTGTAATAATTTTTTTTGTGCCGAAAATTCGCCGTTTTTCACACAACTCTACCGCACTAGCGCTAGCGATAAAGTAAAATAACTGGATTATGAATATTTGCTTAAAAATTGTCATTTTACCAAGAAAAATTGTGAATATTCTGTAGGTGTGAAAATTTATTTCAAACAAAACTGTAGCCTATTTCAGCCCTCATTCTACAGTCGCTGTTTGGACCTGAGGTGTCTGACAAATGTAATGAGTAGAGAAGAGGGAAAGATGATGTGGGTTAAATGTAAATTATGTAATGATAATGGGCAAGATACATAATAATGTAGCTAAAAAGTGGATAAATATAATCAAGATTATATCATTGTATTCTAGATATTAGAACATTGGTTTTCCTGGACTTTTATGGAGTTTTTAATCCTCGGTAAGCATCATATACATTGGTGAACCCTGAAATTCTAAATTACAATTTGTTTTATATATTTTAATAGGTAGTTCCAGATTTAGTTCTAGAGTAATACCCAGGTGCTCTATCCAAAATAATTGGTTTATAAAAATCAAAACTGAGTTGGACAATTTTCAAATGGCCATAGCTTTGTGAATTTTCATCCAAAATACTTTTTAGATGGTGCAAGATTTTTCTGAAAGTAAAGATTTCCAGCTTTAGTGTTTCAAACTATTTAACCATTTGGTGCAATTGGTCACTGTTAACACATGTGAGCTATGTCGCTGTGTTAGATTTCTTTATTCATTGTTTGGCCGGGTTGATAGACATTTTGGAAGTTACCAATTTTAAAGAATTCTTTGGATTTGATGCCGTGTGAGCTAGTTTTTTCCTTTTTGTTTGGGTGCAATTTGTCGATTTAAATCAATGTGATTACCGAAATTGAAAAATCGAAATTTGAACATTTTGATGAAAAGGTGACAAATAAGTTTTGTTGATTTAACCAGCAGGTTAGTAGCATTTCTGAGATCACTTCAGAAATGTGGTCTTTTAGGCACACTATTTCCTGCAGATATTAAAACATTAAGGGTATTGATGCAGTTTAGTTCAGTAGTTGTATCCACGTATGTGTGAGGTACAAGGAGATCAATTTCTCATTCGTGATAAGTATAAGTCGTAATGTTGCATTAATGAACTTGTATGTTGTATACAATTACAATAAAATTCCACTTATACGTTTTTACATTTATGCTTTGTTGTTTATAAGTTCCGTTTAATTCGTGAACTTCCCACGTTAAATAATTTCAGATATGCCTTTTACGTCTCTTCGTTTTTCTCGATTTCTTCAATAATAAATGTCCTGACTACATACCGATATACCTGGTCTTTACAGGGTAACAAGCAAACATTCTGCAAAGCCGTACAAGGCAACGAGCGTTTTGTAAATCAACGCGGGCCAACGCGGGCCAACGCGGGCCAACGTGGGCCAACGCGGGCCAGACTACGAACTAGTCGCTGTCGCCTTTGTCCTGTTTGCCGTCGCCATGTTCACCGTCAGTCTTGTTATTGTTTCAAAAAGTGGTAGTGGCACATAGCAGAAATGTTATATTCATGAGATGTTAAAGAAATCGAGGTAATCTGTAAAGAAATGAAACATACTACACAATTAATTAACTGATGTATATTGAAAACGTAGTTGAATGAATTTCTTTGGAGAGAGAAAAAACACATTGAGGTACGTTGTGACAATAGCATTTGAGTGCTGAGATCTTCTTAATGTGTGTAAAGTATGAGAGACATCTTGTTTCTTAATTCAAACAATTTTTGAGAGATACTTGTCACAGAAGTAAAACACTACAATGACAATGCTTAGGTGATTCTTTGATGAACATTGAGTTTTCACTTTTGTATAAGGGCTATCGTTACTCTCAAACAAACAAACAAACAAAAAAAAGACTAAAAATTTTAATTCAGCACAACAAACAATATTGAGTCTTAAAATTGGTTTAATAAATGTTTTACTAGTATACTTTCAAGTTGTGTTAGTTTATTTTGTGTATTTGTAAACAATACATAAATAGTAAATTTCGATATTACTCATTATTGCCTTTTTTATATTTGTGATTCTTATCGTTTTTATTACATATTTAGAAAGAAAGATATTATGCTGTTTCAAAATACCCATTTTTCCAAACTCTAATGATAATAGAAATTCACTGGGCAGGACAGAAAATAATTTTCAAACATGCAAAGATTTAGATACATATTTGGATTTGATTTAAAAGCATGAACTTGGGGTTAAGCATTCCACTTATAGTAAGTCTATTATGCAGAAAGGGTGTTGTTCTATTCTGGCATTAATTCCCGAGTCTAATTTCTGGTTTTCAAGAGTTGAGATGGACAACAGTGATGTAAAATCTAGTATTACTTATTCAGATCAATTCATAGTGTTCTAGCTTCCAAGAGCAGGTATCTTTTGAAGCATGATAGCTAACAGGATTTTTCCATCCATTGGTACTACAGATATTTTAGTAACCCACCTTGTACTTTTTCCAAGGGAGTCTTGTATGGCTTGCACCCAAAGCTGGCATATTTGAATTTTAATCTTAGAAACAAACAAACAAACAAACCATTTTTGTGCCATTTTGGGAAGAATAATGTGATTAGGGAGAGTTTCGAGTGGGTTCATTTTGTGATGGCAGTTAAGTTTATCCTTTTTGTGATCCTCAGTGAGGTTGACTTATGTCTAGATTCATTGTGATAGGATTTGGATTTTAAAGTTGCAATTCTATTTGGATTCTAAAGTTGCATCTCTATTAATGGCAATAATTTTTTTGATGAAATTTTGGCATTTATGGGTGTCATCCTGGGAACTGTCTTCTTAGAACTTAGTAATTCAAAAGAATATTTTTTTGATTGGTCAGATGTAGGAGGATTTGTAGTTCGGGAGAGAAGAGGAAAGACTATGCAATATGTTAGGTCATACGTTGATTTTTGTGTGAAATGCGTTGTATGAAGACCCATTCATGTGATGGCATGATCTAATGTAGTTTATTAAAAAGTTCCACTTCTACTTCATACCCTAGTGATTCAGACGTATTGAAATATTGTGGTTTATGTTCTTAGTGACATCCTTGCTTTCCATCAGGACCTCAGAAAGATGGGGAAGAAATTGCATTTAACTTTTTCTGACATGCCTTACTAATTGAATAATTTCTTTGAAAATAACCAAATGCACTGTGAAGGAGTTACACTGAAAATGTATTTGAAATTATGTATTATATATTATTTAATTGTAAGTTACACTATGAGGTTGACTTACACTTTTTGGATATAATATGCCTGGTTCCAAAAATATAAAAAAAGAAGTACCAAATTTTCTGACCAATCTTCTTTTACTTTCTAGGTTTTTCTGTCACTCACATGAAAACTGAAGAATCTTCATCGGAACACATGCCTGGTGCACCCTCAATGGAACATGTCTCTTCAGAAGGTGAGTACAAAGATGTATTGTGTTTCTTTGTGCCTGATGAAAGACTGAGGAACTTCCAGTAAGAAAGTAATAGGAGAATGTTGCCATGTGTTTTGTTTCGTTGAGCCAGTAATTTGTTATTGCTTATTTTTGTAAGGCAAGCAGAATCTTATTGATTGGAAGGTTATACTTTATGATATTACGAAAATAAGATCAGAATGGATAAGCTTTTTCAAATTGTGCCATCACAATTGAAATGCCTTCTGTTGACTTCAAACCTGTAAGCGATTGAATGGTTTGTTTTGTTGTTTTGACCTATTTGCACTGTTTGAATATTCTAATTCCGTTACGATTGACAGGATAATCAGAATATGCCAATGTACACTTCGGGAGTATAGTTAATATTTCTAAACTCCAACTAATCCAATTTAAGCCAAGAATCGGTGAAAGAAACTAGTGTGTAGGTACTAGTACATACTAGTTTCAATATTTGGATTTGTTACATTTGATTATATATTGTGTTATGTACTCTGTATCTGAAAACAAGAAATATTGATTATTTAAGAATTTAGTGGATATTGATATAATTCTATTGTAACGCGTTTGATGAAAGATAAATATCAACATAACTTTTATCAAGTTATATTGTGAATTCTCTCTGACATCGGGCTCTTATTGAACTTATATTTTGTTATTCACTGTATAAAACTGAGAGCGACCATTATTGAAAATATGCGATTTGTAACACTTTGACGATGCACCTTACGTTTTTATTAACTCTGTAGGGGATATCGTTGCAAAACACGTCGACCATTACCGTTTATTTGTATTGAACAATAAGAAGTACTTGTTGCTCCAATTCATGAATCTCTTGCGAAAGAGAGAAGACATGAAGAGTACTTGGATTTAAATAGCGACTTCTGACTTTTGATCATCAGGACGCGGTTATCCATTTGGAAATGGACATGATTTTGGGTATTGGAGTTCCTGATTGGATAATCGCGTCCCAAGTAATCGCCCGTTAGAAGTTACTTCATTTGAAGTGAAGACGAATTTAATCCGAAGCTGTTGCTTCATCCGAGAACATAAGCTCAAGATGATGGATTTTGTGTATTTTTGGAATATCTTGGTGTTCCCGAAACCAAACCTATTAGTTTCTTTCTTTTCAAATAAACTTAAAACTTAATTCTGCAAAGGAGCGGTGTAATAGCTGCAGCCCTGTGTCTAGCAGCAATAAAAGTTCGGATTGTTGAATGCAGTAGTGTGGATAAACCAAGCGGATTGACTTACTTTGAGCTGTAGTTCCAACCTTTTAAAACTGAAAACCTGTTGTAATGTGTAATGTGTATCACTTCGTTACGCACTTCAGCTTCAAGAAGTTGAAACAATTGAAGTTAAAATGATAGTAGTGGAAACTAATGCCGTTAATTGACTACAGAGTAGTGAACCTTCATTGCTACTGAAAGTGCCTAGAAATTAAAAGATGATAATATAGAATTATCGAGCCTTCGGAAAGTGTTTTGCACTTCGAAAATACTTTCGGAGTCTTCTGCCATATTGTAACGAACGAGAGAGACTATACTCTCTTCCGTGAGAACGAGGGGAATGACACGGGCTGGCATGCTTAGTGGCGTCAAAACTTAAAACTAGTGAGGCGCAGGGACGCTTCGCTGCGCGTGTCTAATTTTATTCTGACGAGTCTCCAGCCTTCGGCCTAAACGATTGACATTTAACCTTTTCGTCCAAATCTTGTCCTACACATTTAGTTCCAAAACACTTTCCTATCGAAATTTATATTTGACGGTTCGCTGCGCGTGTTAGTTGGTGACGGTCTCTAATCTTAGGCTTACCGATTAATATAAAACATTTTGAGCGTGTTCAACTCGCTTTGTTAAAAATACTTCAATTAAAATGGGAATATTCTTACTTAAACTCTGAAACAATGTCACTGTTCACACCACTCGTTCTTCGTTTTTGTTCACCGATCGCGCAACGTGGGGGAGTTGGGGTCCCGATTGGGGAGTTGGGGTCCCGTAAAATTCCCGTTTTTTGTACTCACACTGAAGTTGCATTGTACTGACTGTTTATTTACAACCTATTTTGACTCAGGCCATCTCGTTGGATATACACGATTTTACCCTCCAGGTAAACGTGTCCGTTGACATAACTCCACGAGTGAACTCGACTCGAGCGAGATTTGGTGACACGTAATTTTTATCATGGTACGGGTTTGTGTTTGGCCCACTATAACCATTACATACTGTTCGGGAATACGGTGATCACTCGGGTATGGTAACTGATATTGTATTTAGCATGAGACTCGGGAAACCTGGGCGGGTAAAACGGGGTGATTGTGGACGCCGTCGGATAAGTGTTAAACACGCGAGACGCGAACAACCTCGAGACACGAATTCACGGAATGGATGAAACTAGGAGTTTGGGTTATGGTTAAGGGGCCTATTGCCCTCCAGAATCCGCTATAGTGTGACCTGGTGTGCCGCGCCTCATGCGTAATGCAAATTTCACCATCGCCGATTTAAAAACTGTACAGTCTAGTTATTTCCATGAACCCAAGAAGCTTACGGGACCTCCTAGATTGGCGCAGAATCGTGTCTCTGCAACGACTCGGGGGAAGACATAGAGTTCGGATCTCGACTGTATCAGGATTTTCGACGTAAGCTAGTTGGGAGCTTAGAGCTTGCCCCGGCTGGGGCGGTGCCCGCTTTGTGAGATACCCAGAGCGGAATCACCATTAGCCGACGTGTAGGTCGGCGCCGGATCTCCATCGTGTGGAGGGGGGAACACCGCCACCTCCCGATATTCAACAAGCACATTCACAACACTGGTGGGATTAATGACCTTTGCAGTTGACGTACCCAGAAACAAGTACATGGGTTCGTGAGAGTTCAACCCGGGGGTTGTGATCACAGAACGTTTGTGTTAACCCGGATAAGGCGCATAACACGAACGGTCCGTTAAAACGAGATGCGTCGGGCGAAACTGACCCGAATCGCGAACGCATCTACGCATTCGTATCTTGGATGTTCGGTTGTGTTTCCCAACCCATCACAACAGCTCAGAAGGGAATACAGCACGGGCAACTTACCCAGCAAGTTCGGACTGTATTGGGTGCCCCCGATTCTTTTTCATTCAATGCAAATACATAATGTATTTTTTCTATTTCAAAGTAATTGCTGCAAGTTATTTCTTTTGCGTGGAGAAACTAATTCTGTTTATGTATCGGGGGGGGGGGGTGATTGATGTAATGGGTCCCGTAGATCTATTGCTCTAGACCCCTAATTTTTTCTGGACATCCCAGCATCACAGTCTTGTAAATACTTGAGCTCTGCTGTGTTCGGTGGAAGATGAGTTGTGCGGCCTCCTCCAATATCCGTGATGCCACACATAGCTCCGAAAACGAGGAGTTCGCAGGCCCGCCTTTGGCGATCGACTTTCAAAATCTTATGATCTCTGCGTTTTCATTGTACGAGGAAATTAAATTCTACGTATAGGAAAAAAAACCAGTAATTTATACTCTTAATTTTCTTCAGCAGCGAGACAAGTCAGAATAATTGGAAAAACAATGAATTCTTTGGAGGGCGTGAAACGAGTTTCGTATTCGGTGAGTTAGGCTTGCTTTGCAGTCTACCAAAATGACCATTGTATATAGAGGTCGAGGCAATTAATATCCTACCAATCCTCTTCCTCCATTCAGACCTTTGGAAGAAAAATAGGCAACAAATGCAGTTTACACTTTTTTATCCCTCTCCCTTTCTCCCTTCTTTTCTCTCACACCCTCCCCTCTCCCACTCGTCCCTGTTTCTCCACTACCTCCTCCCTCTCTCTCTTCCTCTTTTCTCCACTACCTCCTCCCTCTCACTCCTCCTCTTTTCTCCACTACCTCCTCCCTCTCACTCCTCCTCTTTTCTCCACTACCTCCTCCCTCTCACTCCTCCTCTTTTCTCCACTACCTCCTCCCTCTCACTCCTCCTCTTTTCTCCACTACCTCCTCCCTCTCACTCTTCCTCTTTTCTCCACTACCTCCTCCCTCTCACTCCTCCTCTTTTCTCCACTACCTCCTCCCTCTCACTCTTTTTTTCCTTTTCTCCACTCCCTCCTCCCTCTCACTCTTTTTTTCCTTTTCTCCACTCCCTCCTCCCTCTCACTCTTTTCCCCCTTTTCTCCACTCCCTCTCTCTCCCTTTCCGTCCCCCCTCTCTCTCTCCTCCCTTTCCGTCCCCCCTCTCTCTTCTCTCTCCTCCCTTTCCGTCCCCCTCTCTTCTCCCTCCCTCCTCCCTTTCCGTCCCCCTCTCTCTTCTCCCTCTCCTCCCTTTCCGTCCCCCTCTCTCTTCTCCCTCTCTCCTCCCTTTCCGTCCCCCTCTCTCCCCCCTTTCCGTCCCCCTCTCTCTTCTCCCTCTCTCCTTCCTTTCCGTCCCCCTCTCTCTTCTCCCTCTCTCCTCCCTTTCCGTCCCCTCTTTTTTTCCCTCTCCTCCCTTTCCGCCCCCTCTCTCTTTTTTCCCTCTCTCCTCCCTTTCCGCCCCCTCTCTCTTTTTTCCCTCTCTCCTCCCTTTCCGCCCCCTCTCTCTTTTTTCCCTCTCTCCTCCCTTTCCGCCCCCTCTCTCTTTTTTCCCTCTCTCCTCCCTTTCCGCCCCTTTCTTTTTTCCCTCTCTCCTCCCTTTCCTCCCCCTCTCTTTTCCCTCTCCCTTCTCCTTTTCTCTCCCTCTTTCTCCCTCCCGTTTGTAAACAGATTTGGCAAGGCGAATGAATGAACTGAATGACTGTACACGTAAATACTGTATGTTGTATGAGATTAGGTGCCCTGTCGCAACGAAATGTGATGATTAGATGCCATCTAGCCAAAAAAATATGTTTTAAGTTTTTGACTCGCAGTTTTAATATAAAACATTTTCACTTATAATACTTTTGTCAGTGAAATTACTCTCCCAGCGTTTTAAAGCGTATGTTAAGCTAAATCGCTTGTTTTTGCAGTGAGAAGGAAAAACCGATCACTGAGTATTGCCGAGAAGCAGAGGATTATTGAAGAAGTAAAAAGGGGGTCAAAGTTGAAGAAGGATATTGCGGCCGAATTTGGAATTCCAACCAGTACTCTATCTACAATTCTAAAAAATGAAGAACGCATTATGCAGGTGACATATGGCGCTGAAATTAAAAAAAGAAATCGGGAAGTTGAATATCCTGATGTTGAAGAAAGTTTGGTGCAATGGTTTCAGCATTGTAGAAGTAACAACATAAACTTGGGTGGAGCAGTTATAAAAGAAAGAGCTGAGGCATTAGCAAAGTTGTTAGGTCATCACTCCTTCCGAGCGAGTAATGGCTGGTTAGAACGATTTAAAAAAAGAAATGGTATCGTTTTCCGAAGAACTTATAATGAATCTGCCAGTGTGTGCGAGTGTGTTTGGGGTGTAGTGGAAGACAGAAAACCAAACTTCTGAAATGTTATAAACCCCATAATGTTGGGAATGTTGGTGCAAACTTCTGAGAGGTTATGAACCTCATTTCTTGTGTGTGCGCGTGTGCTAGTTTAGTGAGTCAAATAGCATATCATTTCTATCTTCATCATCATATCATTTAACTTTTCAATTGGAACTATGAAACTGAATGCATGGAAACTTTTAATAGTTCTAATAAAAAACCTTGAAAATATAGGGGGCAAGTTTTTAGAAACCTCATTCCTTCAAACCAGGGGTGCCCACAGTCCGGGGGCTGTAGGTTCAGGGGGGTACTTTTTTTCTTTCAAACAAAATTGACCCACATTTATATATTATAAATATATTTGAAAGTGAATTGTACTTGAACTACAGTTAATCATTTTTTTTTCAAATACTATTGTTTTGAAGAAAACAATTTTGTTTGAATATTTGAATCCCACTTTGTGGGGGCCCATGGGTCATGTTGGCCCAGCTGCCCCCTCTCTCCTCTGGGTGCCTCTGCCTGTAGGGTAAGTACTGGAGATTGGCTAACTCGCCCAACACCTTTTTCCTTCTTTCATGAATGGTTGTCAGTGGCCACTAACGCAACGCGTTTAAGGTGAGATAATTCAGATTAATAGTAATTAGCATTAGGATTTATGATTTTTTTGCAGCTATATTTAACATAAAGATACATGGAGTGGCGTATAACGCCAAGGAATATTTGTCAATTTTTAGTGTAGGAATGGTATTTAATAATATTATACCAAGAGATAAATGATGAATTAGTTTCTTAATAGAATTATTAAATTAAATAATGAAATTAGCATTTGAAAATACAATTTCAATTCTTCGACTTCTTCCCAGAAAGTGGGGTGCAGCGCGCCTACAATAGGTAATTAAGAACAAATTGAACAAGGAATTTAAGCAGAAATCCGTGGTCTTCGGAAACAGCAAAACCCTCGTAAGGTCTCTGTACGACATGATGAGATTCTCCAGAATATTATGCCATATCTCAGGCGGGAATGCACATTTGCAAAATACACGTATCGAGCTGCATGAAGGGTGACAGAATTGGAAATAATTCTGAATGTGTGACATAATGAACTTAATTTTGTGTTTAATTTTGTTATATGTACATTCCATTTGAGTTTTGACTGAATTAATAGATCTAGAAATTTTGTTACTTTAATATCAGCTAATTGCATATTGTTCATTTTCAATGGAGCATGCAATTGCTTATTTGAAAGGCAAAAATGCATTGAAACTGTTTTTCGTTCCATTAACTATTAATTTATTACAAAACTAATTTGAAACATCCGAAATCGTACTATTGTTTCTTTTTTGCAAAGAACATACGTGTCATCTGCAAACATAACTGTACTTCCGTTTTTAATAGACGACGGAATATAGTTTACGTATAACAAAAAGAGAATACGACCTAAGATCGAACCTTGCTGGACACCATATTCATTTGGTAAAGAATCAGAAAGATAAGTAAATGTTCTTTCGTGCTAGTACGTTATTTCTACTCTTTGAGATTGATGTTTAAGGTACGAGGTTATCCAATCTAGTTCGATACCACGAAGCATACTGATAAGCATTACCCGAGATCAAATCTCTGTGGTGTAGATAGAAACGTCGAATATGTGAATACGTGAATTGATGGAATTTGGGAAGGGAATAATGACAACTCTGTATAGAATGTAATCGAATCGCCAAGCCCCTTTAGTCATCGAAGTTCTGGAACTGAAATGTTTCTGAGTAGGCAAATGACGCCGGCTTCTCCCTTCGCGAAGAGTCCTATCAGTGGGGCGAAGAGATGTCCGTATGCGTCGTTCCATGTTTATCTTCAGTTTCCAGGTAAAACGTTTTTGAATTTACTGTTCTTTGAATTCGAAATTCAATTTATTTTTCAGCATGCAAGTAATTTATCTCTTTCAACTTGCATAAGCACCTTAATAATAATAAATAATAATAATAATAATAATAATAATAATAATAATAATAATTCGGAAATCAATATATTGCTGCTGGTACCTTTTTGTTTAAAAAAGGAAAAGAAAATAACTTTCGAAAAAGGATTTATGGGCTTGGAATTAAACGGCCATTAGCGCTACTTTTTGCACGTCTGAGATATAGAAGGTATTTTGCCAATTAGTGAGAGGATATCGTGATCGTGTTCAGCCTAAAGTTTATTAATTGGCGTTCGAAGCGGAGTACGTCATATAGCCTCTCAAAAAGGAAGGAGATAAGCTTAAAAAATCAATGAAATTGTATGTTACGCCAAAAAGGATTAGAAATGTCAGTTGGACTAAGTTTTATTACACATGTTTTCATGGTTCTTCTGGCATTTGCTGTTATTATTGCCTTATAATCAATCGACCTCTAATTATGAGAATTACAAAATGGTTAGTTTCAAAAGTCAGTGATTTCAAAAAAGGAAATTTGCTGATTTTCCTATCATTTATTATCTTTTGACAGTATTCCCATCGTTGGAGTAGATTCGTTTTTGTACTAAGAACTGGTATATCTCTTAAAAATTAGGAAGAATTTTACTCTTTCGAGACGGACTGCCCAAACATCACCCTACTCCATTAGTAAATAATTAATACTTTTTTGAAAATATCTGCAATGCGTAAAACGTATTACACATCCCATTGATATACTTGCAATATTTATATTCTGAGACAAAATTTATTTTCATTCAAATTGTTTGCTTGCCATTAAACATACCACTAACTTCTATGGTTTGGATAATTTCATGCGGGTTTCGCAAAATCGGAGAGCCGAATATTGTCTATTGTCACTGAAGGTTTACGAACACGCTACCATCACCAACAATGAGCATGCGCCCACATGCGAACGTTTAATTTCTCATTAATCCGTTTCGTTTTAGTACATGTTCTTATATTTTCTTCCTTCATCCTACAAATAATACAATCAATTTTTCACCAATCAGTGAACTGGAACCTGATCCGCATCGGCCAGTACCACCTCTCCCCGCATTCCTGATAGTCTATACGGTATTGTAAATGTTTATTGGGAATCAGCGCAAAATATTAATTGCATGCACAAATTTTGAATACAAATATTAATTCGTAATTGACAATGTTGCTCAAATTTCTTCTTATGAAAGGGAAAATGAATGTTGCATTTTCTTAGAATTTATTTCAGGCAGTTGTCAACCTAAGATAAGAATGGGTTGTTTGACCGGTTTGTAGAGGTTTTGAATTGATCGATATGGGATGGTATCGATCGTGAAAGGAGATGGGTGAGCTAGTCCGGCGCAACTTTTGCTCGTTCTGCGCAGAACCAGATCCTTCACGAACCACGTGACCACAGTACGGGCACTTTGTTTGGAAAGCCAAGCCAAACTCTGAACGTCTTGCTGACAATTTTCAACGTTGACAAAACAACGATGAAGGTGTGGTTGAAATAGAAGAAGAAATACTTCAAGAAAATGCTTCATATCTGTGTTTCAGTCACTTGTAACAAGGTGATAATTTTGATGGCTGGCTGCACTTTGTATTCCCGCTAATATTGTGTCGCAGACTGGTGCATAAAGCTGCGCAATGACTCGCCCATGTCTTTTCATCATAGTATTGGTATTGTGGAATTTTATGTCTTCAGTTGCAGAAATGTAAAAATTCGTTCACAATTTTCCGACATTCGGATGATTGTCCTCCGTAGAACTTTCCAATTGATTTACGCCGAGGCAAAATTTCTGATTCTGGAATGATTGTAGTGATGATGTGGAGCAATCATCCTTGTCGGTACCATACTCATGTAGTCAGCTTGAATGTGAGTCAACTTTTTCTCAAAACAGTGGTTCTCACTTTGAATTCTTTGCAAATCTTTTACATTATCTGGCATGCGTCACTGTATATGTACGCGATTCACGTTTAAATAATTAAACAAATACAGTTTATTATGTATTTTCCACGAAATACGCGTTTATGTACATGAAAAGAAAACGCACCACCCCGCCACACGAATCCGCCAGGCCTGCACAACACTGTATGCCCGTACTTCTGTTTATCAGTGTTGTCTGGAAAGATATTTGATGGCTCTTGGCCAAAAGTTGCCAAAGATAAATGATTTATATTGTCATAAGGATATCCGTTTTTAGTCCAAAATACTCTATTGCATAAAAATGTTTTTCAAAATACTATTCATTCAGCAGGTAACGCTTTAGTGGCCTCCTGGGCTGACATTATTTGATCGTGGAAGTGGTAGCAATTGGATCCGTGGAGGAGGTCGCGAAATGTCTGTTTTTGTTTTTTTAGGTTCAGTTTTGAGGGAAGTCCTGGAACTGCCCTAGGGTAATTCAGAGAAATTTTATTTTCGGATAATAATTCAACGTTTATTAAATGTTTAAACATACTGAGAATCAGCTTGTACTTCGTCGTGGTTGTAAGGAGCAACCGTGTAGTTAACTGGGCTGTGAAGTAAATAAAACGTGGGATCGAAAAATTGCAGCCCAGGCGAGAGCAAAGCCACACGCGCCCTCCCCAGTGCAGGCCTGTCTGATGGTGTGTGTGTGTGCCTTGTGCTCCCCAGGCGCCACCGCCTCCGGGGCTCAAAGCGATCGGGCGGTCGCGGCGGAGGGCGTGGCGCAGAAGCCGAAGGAGCAGCAGCAACAGCACGAAGAGGAAGAAGAGGACTTGGACGACGACAACGACGAAGAATCGGACGAGTTGGAGGACGAGGAAGAGGAGGAAGTGCAGCGGCGGCAGAGGAGTCGGCGGCGGCGGCGCCGAGGGCAGCTGCAGCAGCAGGAGGGGCAGAAGAGGGCGCGGCCGACGCGCAAGCGCAGCCCGCCGCCGCCCGCGGCGCCGCCCCCGCGCGCGCCCAAGCAGGACAAGCGGCGCGCGGGGGCGGGGCCGGGGCCGTCGTCGTCGACCACCACCACCACGGAGGAGCCGGGGCCGGCGCCGGCGCGGCAGCTGGCGTGCCTCATGTGCGGCGCGACGTGCCCCACGCCCGCGGCGCTGCGCGACCACTACGCCACGCACCCGGAGCAGCGCCCCTTCAAGTGCGACGAGTGTGCCTACGCGGCCATGCAGGCGTCGGACCTGCGCAAGCACCAGCGCATCCACACGGGCGAGCGCCCATACGCGTGCGCGCAGTGCGGCGTCGCCTTCACGCAGAGCAACTCGCTGCGCGTGCACGAGCGCATCCACACGGGCGAGCGGCCCTTCCGCTGCGCCGACTGCGACAAGACGTTCACGGCCAAGGGCCACCTGGCGGCGCACCGCCGCAAGCACCACGACCCGGCCGCCCGCGCGCTCGACCTCGAGCTCGGCCTGCTCTAGGCGGCAGAGGCACTCGCGCAGCGCTTACGAAGCATTGGTTGAAATGCACGAGCGGCACAATGGCACCGCCCGCCAACAGCAGAACACAGTTTCCATTCGGCAACCTGCACACTTAAGACTCGAGAGCGCCACTGACCTTTTGTTGACGGCCTGAAGCGGCGATTTACGAATCCTTCTTTTCCCAAGTTCAGTGGCGTGGGACTGTGGCTGTGTGTGAAGGGACTCTGCATTTCTTGAAGGCGGAGTGGCTCCGTGAGAAATTGGCCTTACGATCCTGACGTCTGGACGTCTCGACTAATTAATTGTGCGTTGCAATTCTTAGTGTGTGCGTTCTTCGCGGGCGGAGGTAGTGAAATGTTGGCTGTGTCGGAGGCTCGTGGCAGCATTGCCAACTTTTCGGTCGTCGCCCCTAGCCCTGTAGGTTATATTATGTAAAAAGACACCCTTCTTATGCGGTGTCTCCCGCTGTCTCTAATGCGCGCCTAGTGATTGCCTATGTGCTTATTGTCACAGGCTTTTTCTAAAGACGAAGGCTTCAGAGATAGAAGTTAAGTGGCGCTTGGCTTTCTGGGAGAGATCGCGTCCTAGGCAGAATTGCCAACGTTTCGATCGTGCAGTGCCCTTACAGGGCCAGCTGGAACGCCGTGTCTCCCGGCCAACTAATTTGTCGATTTAATTTTCTTGAAATACGTATATTTGAAGTTGGGAATGTGGCATTGAAGAGACTTGAAATTATTGGCTAGTGTGAAGAATTAGAGAAAACAAAAGCTCGACAAAAGTTGTGTTGCCAAATCTGAAATGCATCTCTTCATCCTCGGGAATGATAATTTTCATTAGAATAACCTCTGACCGATATAAAAATTGATTTTTTTAATACTATGAAAATGATAAATGACTAAAGATATTGTCCGGTATCAAAACTTTTTAATCAACTTATGATCATTTCGATCGCGTTGCGATCATCATCAGAGCTAGCAGCTTCTGGGCCGAAAACAAAGTTCTGCCCAGAAGCTGCTAGCTCTGATGATGATCGCAACGCGATCGAAATGATCATAAGTTGATTAAAAAGTTTTGATACCGGACAATATCTTTAGTCATTTATCATAAAAAGGTATCTACATCACCAACAATCCAATTAATTAACTATGAAAATGCTCTTCATGGAATGCGTTTAAGTACACGGGATACATTTTTCTCTGATCTGTATATCTGTTAGAAGTTAGTCGTATACATGTGCATTGCAAGCTAATGTAGGTAATTTTAGGTAACTTTATTTTGTTAATTTCGCAGATCTATAATGTTTAGTGCGTAGGGTTGCCTCGAATTGCTAACATGTTGAACAATAATAGAAAACCCACAAAACATCACCAGTTTACCGTGTTATTCAACTTTAATTTCTTAGAGTACAATGTAATACTATTCAATAAAATATAAGCTCGTTTCTAGTCGCCAACTTGAAAGCCACAACGTTTTGGTTCATAGGCAGTAGCTCAGTTTATCCTATGCGTAAGAGAATGTCTTAGAAACCTTATTGTAATTATCGTAGTTCTGTTCTTTCTACCTTCAGGAATCATAGGCTGTTCTGGATTTGACAAGGGGAAAAATCCTATCATTTAACAAGAAATAGTTTTACTCCCCTTCAGCTGGGTCATGTAAATACGAACTCTCCGGCCTTTAAGGCCGCCCTCATTCACTCCTGTGAATGTTATAAATATTTGGACTCCTTTGCGCTCTCTCTCTCAAAAACTTTTATGAGAGGAAGGGGTTCAAATTTGCGGGATATTTCGCATCATAGTTTGTTTTAAAATTGAAGAATGGGCCCTTTTAGAATACTCTGGCACAACGCTTTTTCCTTACTGTATTTCGAATTCCTTGTGTGCTACTTCACGTATATCTTTTCAAAAGAAATAAAAAATGCAGTGATTTGTGCGTTAGTTTTTCAGAGGCTTGGGGTATTGCATTGCCCGTATACATTCTTCGGGATGTTTGAAGATTACAATCTTTATGGCGTTTTTCCCTTAGCAACGCTACTTCGAATGGCTAAAATTGATAAGAATTTCGCTTGTACAAACTCCTCCAGCCGGTTGCCTGAAATGTTGCCCCATGGCCGTGCGGCAAGGACGATCCTCTTTTAGTCCGTGGAATTTGGGGTGGGACGTTGAGTAGAAGGCAGTTGCTGCTGCCTCCAATGAGGTGCTCTTGGATGTCGTCTGAACGACATCCCCCCCATTGTGGCGCGCAAAATCGCCACTTTACATCACAACCAGCTTAAAATATTCCTAGCTACTTCGCAGTTTTTTCTAGTTCAATATTGTTTACTTGAACGACAATTGCATGAATTAACCAGTATATTATGTGCATTGTACGAGTATATTGTGCTAATGTATTGTGATTTATCACCAACATTTTAGATTTTACGCCATATCTCCAACAAAATAAAATGTATTGTTATGTATTCCAAATATCCAAATATATTGTATTAATTGCACTCTGTGTTCTTATTTTTAAGTACCTGTTAACTTTGCACTTCCAACATATTTATAGTGGGATTCGCGAGTGTTACGATATTAAAGTAATAACATCCAGCATTGCTTATGTGTTCTCGAGGAAGTATAGAGTAGACATTAAGATACAGTAGAGATTAACTTATGAAACAAAGATAACTTTCGTGCAACTGACTGGATAATCAAGGGGCTTCATCTAGGCTTTTGAGGTGTTGAGATCTCGAAAATCAAAAAAATCTTCCTATAAAAGTCCTCATTGTTTCTTGCACAATGCTCAATTCGTTTTCCGAAATGCTAGTGTTGCGGAATAACCTTAACTGTGAAATTAATTTTCTTTGAGAAACAAAACGGTAACACTAGAGAGAGTTCGATGGCACCTCAGAAGGCAAAGTGAAATCCAGAAAGTATTTCCAGGCAAAGGGGAAATTTCTTTTAACCTTTACATAGCTTTGAATTAATGAAAATATTTTTTTTCTGATTAAGAGGATATTAGCCTTTTTACGGAGTCTTGTATAAATCACCCGCCGTAATTGGTTCTATAACCTCTGAAAATTATTTTTTTATATCGCAAAAGCGGCGCGAAATTATTAATTTTTTTGTTACACCAAAACAGCGTATGTTTTGTTCCAAGTGTATCGTGATCTTCTCTGGAACAAACATTTCTTTCAATGTGGTCTTGTTTTCAGTAACGGGTGCCCATAAAGAAACCATTAATAGAGATTTCCTCAGAAAAAGTAGTTTTTTTACCCCACAGTGTTGATGTCAGTAATGGGTTTAGGTTTGGAAACGTTTAAAAATTATTTAATTTTCTGGGCATCGTATATTGTATTGTTTGATTTGATTTACCTTTGTGTTCTTCGAGAAGAGAGTACATTGAGCATAATTACAAAATATGTTGAAACATTAATACCTTAGAACCAAACTTTTTTAAGTCAATTACTAAATTTTTCTGGAGAGCCATTAAAGTATGTAGGTGGTGAGTAAGGAATATTTTTGTTGCAAGCTTATGAAGTGTATAATTTGGTTTGATTCACACATGCAGACTGACATAGAACACAATGAGGCAGAAATATGTATATATATATATATATATATATATATATATATATATATATATATATTATTTTTTAAAAAAATGGTTTGATTCTCAGGTATCGTTATGTAGGTGGTATCTCAAGAATTACTTAATGATTTGTTTAAAAATCTTTCTGAACTGTTTTCTTTCGAAGTTCTGTTAAAAGTGTTACAAACATTCAATAGAATTTTCTCAAAACTGTCATTAGGGTGTAGGCTCTTAGCCAGGACAGCTCAATTGTTGGCTTGAAATTTTAAAATATGCATATACCTAATAGGAAACCTTTAGGCAATGATACAGGCAATATTGAACTGTTTTTCCCTTTAAACTCAAATGCCATACTATTTCTCCCTTTACCCGATTAAATTGATTCACAAAAGTATTCCCCCGTGACCTTCATACGAGTATTTTTCTGATTGCGATAAATCATTCATTTTTGTTTTGTCGAGGTTGGTTATTTAGCCATGGTACACACTCATAGCATTGCTCAAATGTCTTACTATTTAATTGAAATAGCAAACATTTACTGTTAATAGATTAATTTATTAATAAAATGTGAAAGAATTAACCATTCACTTATCAATGATGAAATGGAAAAGAATAATCCTACTATCGACGCTTTTTTCAGTCGGAAGCGGTCTGCAGTTAACAGCTTAACTTTTAAACTATTACTGAATGATCTATTGTTTTTTAAGGTTTAAAAGTCTTTTAAAATCTATTGTTCACAAAAATTAATCATTAATGGTACGACTTAACAAATACTATACGACTTATAGTACCACTTATCTGATTTGGACCTCTGATTTCAATACACTTTCACAATGTACTTTAATGTATTCCCTTTCAATCTCAATAATATTAGTTTCGCTAGTCCATGCAATTTGTTTACAAATGCTTGATAAACATGTTATTTTTCCATCCATATTTTTATAACTCGCATAATTTGTTACTTGTCACAATACATGATAATTGTTTCTAATAAATTGAATAAATTGCATGATTAAATTTTATTGGAAGGGGGCATGAGTGCATCTCTTTCCACTGGATCTGCTACTGGGGCGTTATATTTATCATATCCCTAGTCGCAATTATGTACCGTTGTTTGCTCTAGGCATTTTACTTTGTTACTTTCAAAATATTTCAGTTCAGTCGCCGAAGATATGTTCTTCGATAATTAGAGTGTTTCGTGCGTTCGGGGGCGTCTTTTTGGCGTTAGTCACGTCCTTAAAATGTTACGTCTGGGAGGTGGCAGCATTTCTCCCATGTTGGAGGTGAGATCCGGCACCGACTTGCAGGGGGATTTCCCTCCAGATATTTTTCCCGGCGGGCCATGGCCCCCAGCTGGTAAAAGCACTAAGCAGCAGATTGCTCTCTTGATGCTTGGTAGTGAAGTGTGTGTGTAAGGGCAGAGGAGGCGAGGAATGGAAGATCCCCGCCGCCCTGGTACCATTCAAGGTACTGCTCCGGCATCCGCCTGGTATTGATCGGTGAAACCACAGTAAATTACTGATCGGAGCAGCAGACCGCTAAAATTTTCGCGACGCAATTTGACGTAGCTGAAGAGCTAGTGTAGATAGCCTGCGTCCGCCGGGACTCGTGCTCTTGTACTTCTAGGTCAAACGATTTCACAGAGGTACTTCTGTGCGATAATTTGACACGGGCGATAATTACCTTAAATGTTAAAGAATCATGTCGCTGTTGTGAGGAACATTTGTCGATATCCCACCCAAGAGGCACAGAAACGGGGCCCTTTCTACCCCTCCCATCCTCCTCCTCCTCCTCCCCCTCCCTCATTAGTTTAGAAGTTGAGGGTTGTATGATGTAAGTATAAAAGCTGTAACATCGCAAATCAAAATCAATTTAATGCAGTTCTCAATTAGAATATTATTATTACGAACATTCTTAAACCAAATATATAAGCGATATTACATGCGCTTTTAGTCTGGTGTTCTTTAGCTCTTACCGATGTTCAAAGAAATGTCGGGCCGTCGCCAACATGCAGTAGAAGAAATTTCAGCGAAAGTTCCAATACCACTAACATGTTTCGCAAACTCTTAGCTCCGACGCGCCACAACCACGCCATCGCATTTTATAGGGTTAAAGCGGCGTTATAGAGGACCTGCAGATTCGGGAGGTTTCTTTCCTCCCTTCAGAACTGGGCCGGCGGAGCAGCATCACTTGCCCAGGCAAGCCTCGCTTGGTCTCACTAGGCGTATGTGAAAGAACGCGAAATTGGAAGGCCACCACTTCTTCAATTGTGCAATTCTATCTAGACATAAATATCAGCGTCGATGAGGCGCTGCTGGCGACGGGCCCGCATACTAGTTCATCGCTCTCCTTCGGGTAACTTAAACGTGGCTCGGGCCAGCTCCGTCCCCGCGCCTGGGAACCGCTCGACAGCAGGTGGGCAGTGCGCGGAGCTTCGTGGGAGCGGCGGCTGACGGCGCTCTTCCCTGTCCTCCAGGCGCGGCCGGAGGCGCGTGGGGGCGCTGGGGCGGGAGCGGCAGCGGAAGCGGGGCGGCGCTGGACCCTGCGGCGGTGGCGGAGGCGACGCTGGGGGCCGGCGGAGCAGCATCAGCAGCAGGAACAACGGCGGCCGTGCGCCACAAGAAGTACAGCTGCGCGCTGTGCCAGAAGGTGTTCTCGGCCAGCAACATGCCGCGCCACCTGCGCGCGCACATGGGGGTGCGTCCGTACCCGTGCGCCGATTGCGACTACGCCGCCACCGACTCGAGCAACCTGAAGCGCCACCGCCGCATGCACACGGGCGAGCGGCCCTACAGCTGCTCCGTGTGCGGCAACACGTTCGCCTACAGTAGCGCGCTGCGCGTCCACGCAGCCCGCCACGCCTCCGGCTCCTCCTCCGCCGCTCGCTGAGCGAAACGCGACTCGACCGCCGCGAGCGCACCGCACGAGTGTGGAGCTTTCAGCAGTGGGCGCCCCCGCCATCGCCCCCGCCACTCGCCGGACATTCCCCTCCGAGAGGAAACCAAAATCAATCAACTTCGTATGTTTGCTCCCATGGCTCGTTGCTGTGTCAATAACACTTGGAGATGTGCAGGCGAGAATAGTGAAATACCGACGACAATTCTTCAAGGGAAAACATGCGGTCTCAACTCTTTGCATCCACATCCATACCTGATTTTTTATTGCTTGCAAAACCAGTAGAAAAAGTTGCACTCGGGGGAGAGCAAAATGTTGTTCCAACGAAGATAAAACTCCTACAAAGATAACAATCGGCCTCGTCTCTTCATATATTTGCACTTGCTGGTTGATTTGCCAATAGAAAAAAACTTCAGAATAAGAAGACCAGAATGAGAAAGTTCTCCCGATAACTCTCCCATTCAGGGGAAAACATTCGGCCTCAACTCTTCATTTATTTGCCCTCGCACCATGCCAGGTTTGCGATTGGTTCCTGAACCAATAGTGAAACTTCGAGTTATGAAGACCACATGCTGGATAAAGATCTCTCCTCCAAGGATAGTATTCGGCTGCAACTCATGTATTTGCACCCACTCTGTGCCTGCTAAACCAATAGAAAAACGTCCAATAGAAGAGGCCATCGCCACCTCCAGCAACAACATATACTACACTTACGGGACCGACAGCAGTTGACACGCCCGGAATCATTAATCAATCAAATCGACGAGAAATGAAACAATAAACATAGCTTGAAAAGACATTGTGCAACTTTGAAGTGTTTCGTGCAAGAAGTCTGACAAGCCCCGAAAGACTTTTGGATTTACACTTTGGTTTGTTTTTTCTATTTGTTTGAATCAAACAGCAAACATACTGTAGTATGACTTACGTTAGTGCAGTGCACCAATTGCGGCCTGTGAGAAAATGTTGAATCTTGTCAAAGATGAGATGGAAATTTTATGAATAAACGAAGATCATGTTTATTTTTGTGTGTATGGTTTCCTTTTATTTGGCCCTCAGATTCCTTTGACAATGCCAAGGAAGCGAAGCAACCTAGAAGGACCACATCTTGGTGTACGTAATCTTTCTGATCCCCCACAAGGCACTCATTACGACACACCAGACGTTGAACTTTTGAAGGTCACTTGTTTAATTCATTTCTGTCAGTTCATCGAGGATATTACAGGTTTTTATGCATAAAATTAAAACACTCATAGTTTCTCAGTCTTTATTGTACATTTGTATTAAATTTTGCTTTTAACACCTAAATTAGTCAATTTTTACGAATAAACTTCCGCGTGAGTTCATTTCAAATCCCACGGAAAACAGGCTGCCCTTCAGATGTAAGCGGTGCGAACGCATGTCGACGATTTTTTAAAAGATTTTTGAAGCATCGTTCGTCTACCTTCTGACAGGAAATTACTATGCACATTCAGAATCATATCTTCAGTTTCTCACGGGTTCTTTGTTGTATTCAATTAGATATCATAGTGCAAAGGATGTTAGGCCCTATTCGGCAGTTAAACCACTTTTTGGTTGTATATGAAAATCACGTATTTATTTTTACTTTTGAAATTAAGAATCCTGAGCGTAGTCTTGATTGCTGCAAAAGCAGATATGGCCAGTGCCCCTTGTGTGTGAAGTGTCATGATGCGGTGAGACTTCGTTTCAAACGCTAGACGGCGTGAAGGGACCGTAAGTGATGCCTACGCACCACATGCTTTAATTCCCGCTTGCGATTGCGACTGTAAATTGGAACGAGCCAATATTCTGAGTTTATTGTGAAACGTTTTCTTTCATGCATTAAAAAATATATACAGAGCTAATTCATTGGACCAACGACTAGTTAGTTTTGGTCGCAAACGCAGAATACTGGTCAAGGAGCAAATTGTTAACTGTAAAACAATTTTGCTGCAATTCTATTTAATGTTTTCAGAACTATTTGCAATACAAATGTTTTGTGAGACCTTATTGGTATTTTTGGAAACATTTTGGTGTGATTCATGACAAGTATTTTAGCCAACTTTGGAAATATTGAGTCCTGTCACTTTGGAGTTGCTGTTCTGCTACCGATGCTGTGTAGAGGAGAACGTCTCAGGTTCGACTCGTAGGGAACGATGCTGAAGTAGCGTCATAAACCAGGCTGCTACAAATGAGGACTGTAGGACGCGGTTGATATTGGTGGCGGTGAGCGGGGGGGGGGGGGAGATTGTGAAGGGAGAAAGCGGTGGAAGAACGGAGCACTCTTCCACTGTTCGCTTTGCGGTAGAGTCTGGCACCAGATGTGACAGAACGTGTAATGAAAATCATATCAAATCTCTTATTCTAATAAAATATTGTTATTGACTTGATTTGGATGGAATGATTTGTTAATCTTGCACGTTTCTTTCCGAACCCCATCACGACCGCCTCTTCCCGTTTCTGTCCCATGATTCAGAGACTGGGTGGTATGAATAAAAGTAATCAATTTCTCTTTGCTGCGAGTTTCGGAGATCCTTCTCAGTTTCATATGAAGAAAGTGGGTGAGCAATTGCTCAGTCTGAGCACTTGCTCCATCTCCGAGCGTACTCTCAACCGGCGAGCAAATGCTCAGAATTTGTATGAATAAAGTTAACCGTTCACTCTCTAGAGTGAGCACTTCCTCCAAAATTTCGGAGGGACCTTAGTAGCAGACTCACGGTTGAAAAGTAAGCTTAAATTGGCCGATTTTTTTTACCGTGTGTTGATATGCAGCGGATTAAAAAAAATATTACAAGATAGGCGATATTCTCCTGATGTAGACTATTAGAATTTTTGCCGATTCGAAAAGGACAATGTATGGTTTATCGGCGTTTGCATTCAGGCGCGTTTTCATATTGCATATCTTCAATGTTAATTGGCCATCGTTCTTTTCTACTTGGAATTTTTCGGGATACTGTTTTTCAAACTTTGTAATGTTTCGTTTCGGCCACAGCGTACCTCTGGAGGCGCTGCGTACCTCCTCCACAGCGTACCTCCTCCTTTTCAAAAATAATTTTTTTTTCGCTTAGCATTTCGGCAAAAAGTAGCTGGGCCTCTGGCGCCTGTTTTTCGTTACTGCAAGTCACATTCGAATTTAAAGAACGAGACAACAAAATATTGCTCTTTATTTCGCACAAATGTGCGCGATGCGCGTAACGTATGTAACCTCTTTGTTACTCAAGAAACCAATTTTTAAAACTCTTAGCCTGTACTATCTCTTGTTCACAACGTGCAAATGCTCGTGAGACACGAGTAAGTTCTTCGGAGACATACGAAGTTTTTATTCATACGAAATCGAGCTTCTGCTCAGTGCCACGGAGTAGACTCACATTGCTCCGGAGCAAGTACTCCTGAGCGAGTGCTCATTTTTATTTATATGACCCATTGAATGAACGAAGTCGGAGCGACCCAGGAGCTTAGATTCCACCAAGCGATGACAGCAGACTCGCCTGCCGTATCGGCGGCGGCTCGCGGACTGGTGAAACTGACGGCGCCCTCAGTGTGATTTAACGTATCCCTGGGGGGAGGAAACTCTCGTATACGGAAAATGTATGGGCTTCTTGTTGGTGATACTCGAGATGCGAGTTAGAACCGGTTGGCGCCCTAAGTGTTTGTGGGAGCTGAGTGTCTACCCTGCGCGTGTACCCAGGGGGTCATCGCCTCGTAACACTACGGCACTAGTTGCTGTGGTGTCTCGCGAGAATGCTCTGCCTCCATGGTCATGGTGCCGGGCCGCATAGAGAGGCGCACAGTCTTCGAGGTAGGAAACAGGCGCGTGAAACGCTTGTGGTGACACCGACCATCGGGTACATCGATGTGGTGAAACGAGACACGCGGAAATGTGTTGGGAGGGGGGGGGGGGGGCGAAGGTCTCTAATAAGGTGCTGAATGGGACGCGTGTATTTACAATTTGGCGCCCGACTCGGTTGTAGGAAGCGCAGTGACTGCCATGCGCTGTGCACCCAGAGGGTCACCGCCTCATAACAGTCCTGCAGGTAGCGGAGTGCTGGGGGTGTCTGATGTGCGTGTATGCCCTGTCCCCCAGGCCCTGGTGCCGGGCCGCGCGGGGGCGGCGGCGGAGTCGGAGGCGGAGGCGGCTGGACGTCGCTGGCGACGTGGAGCGCCGGTCCGGGCGGCGCCGTCGCCCCCGAGCGCATCACGGTCTTCCCGTCCGTGTCGGGCGTGCGTCGCGGGGCCGCGGAGGCGCAGGAGGCGGGCGGCGCGAAGCCGCACCGCTGCGACGAGTGCGCGTACGCCACGGCGCTGTCGGGCGACCTGAAGAAGCACCGGCGCGTGCACACGGGCGAGCGGCCGTTCGAGTGCGGCGAGTGCGGCGCGGCGTTCGCGCAGAGCAACGACCTGCGCCGGCACGCGCGCACGCACACGGGCGAGCGGCCCTTCCGCTGCGGGCTGTGCGCCGCGTCCTTCTCCCGCGGCTCGTGCCTGCGCGACCACCAGCGCGCGCACTCGGGCCACCGATACCTCTGCCCGCAGTGCAGCAAGACGTTCGCGTCGCGCGGCAGCCTGCGCTACCACCTGCGCGCCTCGCACCGCCTGCCCCACGCGCCGCCCCCGCCCCCGCCGCCCACACTGCCCCTCGCGCCGCGCTCGTGAGGACGGGGCGCGCCCTCTCCAACTTCGTCATTCTTCTTGAACACACCCACCCCTCAGGATGTTCGTCGTTCACTTGCCTCGTTCGGCCTAGGCGGCGCGGGGATACCAACTTTCTGATTGTTTGAACATGTTCGCCTCTCCGGTAACGTTGTTCGTTCTTCATATCTGCCTTGGTTGTTCTTGGTGGCGCGGTTTCTCCATGGTTCTCATTATTTGAAAATCCTCGTCCCCCTCCCTCCAATCCAGAATTCGGGAACTTCACCTTCGTCTACTTCGTGCAAGGGCGCTTCTCGTGAGTTTCATTCGTCAGATGGCTTGGGTTTTCGAACTATGTGATGACGTTCGCTCCTGCACTCGCACCACGCTCCTTAGGACGGAAGCGCTATCCGTCCTTAATTTCTGTTTCGCTGGCCCTAGGTGGCATCCTTCTTCAAATTTTCTGATTATTTGAAAACATTCCTCATACTGTGTTCGTGAGCCCGGGTACTATTCCTTGATTAAGTTGTTGCAAATGGTATTAGTCTTTCTTATGTTTGTCCCAGGACGCGCAGTTTCGCGAACTAAGACCATAACGTTTCCATGCTCACGAGCATGGGAGACGGGACTATCTACTTCCTGCACTCTTTGTTCTTTCATATAATTTACGTTCATTCTAGATCGCGCAATTTCTGGGTTTGAGCACCGGTATCTAAGTGAAACCTCGTTCATTTGAAATGTCTAATATAAATTGAATTACAAAAAGTGTCTTTGGTCTAGGGATGTCCTCACTAGGTCACCTTCAATTACCCTATAGCAACTACGATCTGTTTTGCTGGTAACTAATGCAAACTTTATATATTCTGCAAACAGATGACACTTCAAACAAATTCATAATACGGAACTAAGATCTGCGTATGAGAATAAGGTGTTTTATCCTTTGTAAAGCTAGATTGTGATCGTGGCCAGGTGAACCACAAAATTAAATGAGTAGCCAAGGCAAATAAGGTGTCTCTTGATGGCTGTCAGTCACGCGACAATAGCGAATAAACTGTCGAAACTGCATTCTATTTTCGATGGGAGGCTACGGGGGAGGGGGGGGGCAGAGAAGAGTCCTAATGCTTGAGATTTGGTCACTCTTGAACCGGGTGTCTGGAACAAAAACAGAACGGTATAGGGAATTATTCGGAGTGCTCACAGCCTTCCAGAATTTTGACTAAATATCGAGTATAAATATTGTGTGGAAATTTGTGTGCATGGCGAGTGGTCTTCAACAAAACGAAATCGCAGTTTCATGGGAAAACTTTTTTGTAAGATATACAGCGTAAGTTAAACTATTTCCTCCCTAATCATCACCAGAATTGATATATTTGGCGTTTTGGCCATGGGATCGTTACTTGTACCGTGTCATAGACGCAATAGACCAGTGTTTTGCAACCATCTGCGACTCTGCGTCATTGTGATACGCGCAATGCTGGTCAGACAGATTTCTTGGTGTATAAAAATATGGATATCGCTGGGGAATGAGATACGGATTCTAATGTGGATAGTCGTGATGCCAGCTATTATATACTTACTAGGCTGTCCGGGTGACGACGCGTCCATGGCGAAGGTGCCGATGTTTCGGTCGCCATTCTGCGACCTTCCTCAGGGCGTATTGCGCGGAGATGGGCTGCGCACGAGTTTATATGGGGCTTGGTTTCTTCTCTACCCGAGTGCCGGTTGGCCGGGTGGTCGGCCAATGCGGAGAGACCACCCGGCCAACCGGCACTCGGGTAGAGAAGAAACCAAGCCCCATATAAACTCGTGCGCAGCCCATCTCCGCGCAATACGCCCTGAGGAAGGTCGCAGAATGGCAACCGAAACGTCGGCACCTTCGCCATGGACGCGGCGTCACCCGGACAGCCTAGTAAGTACTGACTCTGGCCGCGGAAGCCTACGCTCTAGCTATTATATAGTTCAACTCATTAAAAAATAGTCGCTGTACTTAGCGAGGGGTTAAATGTTTTTGCCTAGAAATGGATGTCTGAGGCTTCTGTAAGTTATTACTAATGACTTATAAAGAAATTATTGCTTCTTTTTTATTCTTGAACTAATAGCACTTGCATGAAGTACACTGTCCAAGTTTGTTTTCACCCTTTCTATTGAGTCAATATCACGACCTGAATGCCCCGCCACAGATATGCTTTTGTCATTCATAGACTATGCTTTAGTGAGTAAAATGAGGGCTAGCATCTCCACGTGGCTTACCTTTTCTCTTACATCTATACTATTAACAGTTTAAGTTGCCGGGCGGTGACTGTTAGTGTCTCGACTTCTCTCATACTCCTCCAAACAGTTTCAATGTAAAACAAACCAAAACTACTAATATTTTCATAAGGAAATATCTCCCTCTTTGGAATTAAACAGCAGTCTGCTGTGAGGTACTATGCCCAAACATTAAGGAGTATTGCAAAATTGCAGGGCCTCGATTTTGACCAGATTGATGGGGGAAAACCATTTTGGAGAAAATGTGTTCAGTTTAGGCCCTAGCGTAGAGAGGAACAGGCTGCCATTTGGAAAAAAATCGTTTGGGTTTTAGAGACCTTCAAAACTTTTAATTTCATTACAATCTCGCAATCGATGATTTGGAGCATTAAAAACTTCATCCATACTACATATCTACTCGATTTTTTATGCATACCCTATACCGTAACAAGTATCTAGCTTTACTTTCACAAACAGTTCTGGATATTTCCATATTCTGTAGTTGCTTAGTGTCATCTGTGTGCAGAACATGTGCTAAGGTAGTGGCTTGGAAAACAGACATTACTGAGTGAGATATTATGAACGTATTGTTACGATAACTCACGTACTGCAATTTTTTTAATGTCATTGTAAGATACTTCTAATGAACCAAGTTTCAATTGTACCTTGTATGATCGAACCACGATATTGTTATTACTTACTCAAAAGGTCGAAGGAAACTGGATGAAATTCCCCCATCGAGTCGGAAACACAGACGAAACTTTACGGTAGTTGGTGCATATTTTAGGTTTTGTGGATTGATACTATTAAGAATACAATATTTTTCGATTAGAGTGAGGAGATTCAAGACAGTTTTCATTTTAAATAGGCAAAAGGTACATTTTGCTTTTTACCTAGAAGAACTTGTTTGTATTGAAAGTAAAAAATGTCGCTTAAGGAGAATAGTATAATATTAATGATAGGGTTTAATGAATATTATTTTAACCGTCTGTAAGCTCCAGTTTAACATTTTGTTCCGCAAGGGCTACTGAATAGTTTGTTTGGAAGTATCTTAATTTCTGGGAACAATTACTCCCATTTTCCATTTTTCCAACAACTCCCAACTTCTCCCATTTTTAGCATTGGTCTAAACGACATTTTTGTGTATTGTGATACTTCCCCGACAGTGTTCCAAAACGGGCAATCTCGTTTTCACCGTTCACAAGGAGACTGTAGTATGCTCTGGCTCTTCCTTAAAATGAGGCCGAAACGGAAACGGCCGAATCTCAATTCCAGGGGAACTAAAAAAGGTGCACAGAGTAAAACTATGGGCCTGGGGCAGTTGACCCGGGGAGGGGGGCTTCTTTCAAATAAAAACCTCTCCCCCACCCAATTTATTGTCGGAATTCATTTCTCCATACATCAGAAATAACATATAGCGTTTATTTGGATTAGAGATAAATGTATTTTTCATTTCTTTTGAATAAAAATATCGGGGTCTCAGTTGCGTCAAGACCTATGGCAGGTCTTGCCCTCGCCCCCACCTGCCTCGCGCCTTCTGGATGTCCCTAGTGAATGATACACTGAAGAATTGAGAATCATATGTAACCACTATTAACTATCAATGGGACAAAAACTTAAATGGTGCACTTTGGGCCTACCTAATTAAGAATTGCTAACATCAACAAATGAAAGGTTATTGGCTGTATAAATGCTTCCTGAAATATTGGGGACTTGCTCTGCAAAATCTTTTTTCGAAGATCGTGTTTCGTGTGCAAATTTAGAGAGCGTAAGGTCTGCTTTATTATCTATTGAACAATTAAATGTTTAATTTCATGACAAAGCATTTTCGTTAAGTGTGCAATAAAGAACATGAATGATTAAAATAAAATGTGATACACGACGTTATACTGTTATAAGTCCTTCTGCGCTTTTACTTTTGACTTATCCGTTTACGAAGACTGTGGGTACTGAGAGAAATCAAGTCGCCAAATAAATATATTCTATTGTTAGGGCTGTGTAGAGAATGTCTCATACGATAAAAATATTGAATTAGGATGCCAAGGTACATCTGGAGATATTCGGTGAAGTCCATATGAGTTTGTTTGGAGCAGGAATGTTATTTAAAACGTCTGCTGTGTGCAATCAACATCTTGTATTAAAATTTTATTATGACATTGAGGCTTTGAATCTATTTGTTTACTTTGGATATTATGTTATGTGCTTCTAGCGTCATGGATGTTAAGTAGTTTTGCTCCACATTTTCATGTTTTTGTGTATAATTCATTTTTGTCACAATATTATCATGTATAAGAAATGCATTCCCTTATTCCTTTTCTTTAATCCGAGGTAGTGTCCCTAAAATGTGATTCAAATTAATCACGTTATTATCTAATTTATTTGCAATGTTAGTTTCTCACTTTTTACCAAGCGACGTTTAATTTCTTGATACTACTTTGCTTGTGAAATTATACATATTACGAGTAAAACAAAGGTTCAGCCTATGAAAAGAAGAAATCCGCCAGGACTTGCACCCGAGCTGCCGAAATAAACGGGCTCCCAAAGGTAGCAAGAGCCCTGGGGGCAGTAGATTCATGGGGGGGGGGGCCTTATCTCAAAAGTTCCGCTACCCGCAATACATAAACATAATTCATTTTTCCATGCATCAGAAATATGTTAGAGCGGTTAACTTAAATTTGTTGATGAAAGAACATTGGGTTCTCAATGATGCCGGTGCGTGGGGTAAGCTAGCTGTGCCCCTCTAGCCTTCTGGCTGCCACTGGGAATAAAACTCGGGGACAAGGCCTTGCACGAATTTCTTCATTTCGTTCCTCCGTGCCACCATCCCTCGTGCTAGGCATTACCAGATGTTGGAGATACCAAGGAGAATGGTACTGCCAGGAGGGCGATGATAATGATGAGATTCAACATTAAGATGTAAGATGAAAAAAGCTGTATTGAACAGATTTAGTAAGCATTGTACAATAAAATTTCTTGTTTTGGAACTCTTTGTTTTTTGATTTGCCATTGATGCTCCTTTGGAAGGCCAGGGGTACAAGTGGCACATCTTATCATTGCACAGTGACAACCTTACAAACCTGTAAACAAATTTTTAAGTAGTAAATTAACAATTAAGGATATGGATTTAAACCACACAATACGTAATTTGCACTTATTGCGATTTCAGGGGATATTGCAAAACAAAATACCTTCACTAAACTATGCAAATGTCACTAGTACCCCTAGGCTTCTAACACTCCAATACTGTTTCGAGGTCTTCAGTGTTAATAAATTGGCACTCACACGCGCTCTCCATACACTCTTTTGAGTTAACAAAACCGCTAATCCTCCTCGGTTACTTAAAACATCGTAAAGCTTTTTCGGCCGCACCCTCAGTTTTCAGCATTACAATGTATAAAGAATATATACAATTTTGTATTACGAGTGGCAAAAGAGTATTAATAAATTAAATTAACACTGACAAAATGTATGAAGGTGATATAAATGAAATATTAAACGTGAAGTAACTTGAATATGCTTTTTAACATGAAATGTGAAAGTAGAAAGTCGACGAACGTAAATAACATGAAACATTAAAAATTGACGTATATTTAAAAAAAAAAATAAGTGGACACCCTTGAACCTCAGGCCGCTAGGATTTTGAATCAACTCCTGGAAAATGAAATCCATTTTTGGTATGAGAGTTTGGCAAAACTGTCGCTTTTAATTGTAACTTATTTGTGAACAAACTAACAACATTAATAATATTGTTATGGATATTTTCATCACGGTGGCAGTCGTACCTTACGCCATTTTATTACATGAAACCAGCAAAACACTTAAAAAATTAGAGATAACGAAGAAATGAGTACAATTTAAGAGCATTGTGTTTCTTGATTTTTATTTCGGGATAATTAAATCACTTTATAGTTCAGTGAATTTAGAGTTATGTATAATATTGCTTTTTAATTGTTTTTATTTAACCATTTCATTTTATATATTTGTGAAACTTTTTTTTCTGGAAATGTTCCTCCTAATTCTTTTGATATCTGGATTTATAGACTGAGATCAGACTACCTTCGTTATGACAAATGTTTACTACTTTATCGTGTCATGCAGGCAGAATTTAATTTCATGGATGGAAATTTGCTCATACAAGTACGTAAAATAGCTTGTACTTTTGTTTGCTCCCATATAGTTTTACAAAATACTTTCTTGTGGATATTTTCTTGTAAACTTCCCAACAATTCTGGAAATTAATTAATTGCATTTGTATGGAAGTGGGAAATTTTTTCAGCTTCAAAAGAAAAAAATCCAATGAATCGAGCTACTTGAATTTTGAGCGATGATTCGTGTTTGATTGTTACAAAGCGTTCCAGTTCAATTAACGCAACAATTCGGCTTATGAAGAGAACACTTGGAATCTGGATATTTGATTGCTAGGTTGTGCAAATACTATTGCGTCAAACCGACGCAAGAAAATCCATCTTTGAAAGAGAAGCCTTCAGTTTCCAATTGTTATGATAACGAGCCCATTCTTGAGTTATTTATTCTTAAAACTGTAAAGTATATTGTAAGAGTATGCTAATGCTGTATGCCCTGAATATTCCAAAATGGGTAGTTGAATCTCCAGTACACTTTTACCGAAGTGCAATTAACATGAATTGTGAGAAGAGCAGCATTCCAGCAAGGATATTAAAAATAGAAAGAGTAAATAAGGCCTGAAACGCCCTTACTGGGAAGAAGATCCATTTGTAATAAATAAGTAACTCTATTTCTATTTACAAGAAAATCCATTTCTAGTAAATTCGTGAAGTAGATTTTGCCCTAGAATAGCTTAGTAATTATGTATTATATTTACACAATATTGAAAGAAATATTTTTCTTTCTGCCCAAAATTCAAAATGTATGTTTTCCTAAAAGTGAGTAAAATTCGTCGGGCCATTGTATCTTCAAACTGGCAAGCCACTGCCCAGAAAATACTGAAAGAAAATTGAGGTAAAAGGTTGATGTTCCGGTTGTACAAAAGAGGACTGGGATGAGAAAGATACAGAGCTACAGGCAGGGAAGAAGAACTAGGGGCGGATACCCCTGCAATCCATCCTAAAAGGCTCCGCGCCAGGACAAATCCTGGTGTAATGTCCGTGCGTGCCGCGAACTTCGGGAGTTGCCGCTACATCTGGCGAGTTTTCACCTATCAGCACCGCCCTATTACAACCTCAATATCCAGAGGCGCATCCAGGATTTTTCTGTAAGTGTGTGTGCGCGCGCGTGTGTGTGTAGGGGTGTGTGAAGCTCTCGTAAGTGTGCCATGGTCAATAGAACGTAGAGGCAGAGTTGTTTCCAGGTGGTCGGTTTTTAACAGTCTTGTAATTTACTTTGAACACATGTTCATTAAACTGAGCTTTTTTTTTTGCACAGCAATTTACTGACGATTTTGCTTCATCAATAGGCCTAACGTCCAGAAGGTTGTACTTAAACCACGTAAAGCGCTGCCGGAAAAAACAAGTTGCGTCTGATTTGACGCAACATGTCTCCAAGCCTCTTGGGAGGCGTTGAGCGCTTTGTATCTGTGGAGTAATCATTCGTTATAGTGCGCTTAGAAAAAATCTTTCATTAAGTCATTATATGTCACGTCTCGTAGCAGTCAGTTGTCAAGAGGACCGCCAGGTTGCGTTTACGCTTACGCGCCGACTACTACGCGCCTCCTACTACGTGCCCGTGCATCACTACTCAGCGACCAGAATTGGGAAGGAATTAGGACATTTCACAGAGGTTGGACTAGCCCTTGTGAAGCAAGCAATCAAGCTGCCAATCAATTTACTTTTTACTTTCTCGTATACGTAATAGAAAAGAAAAGGGTGGGAGGGAAAGAAGTGGGTGGGCTCCTCCGGTACACCGATTTTTGCTCGTTCTGTGCAACACTAGTTTGCGTCACGAACTACGTGACCCAACTCGGGTATTTCGGTTGAAAAACCAGACCGTTGTTGGCCGCACTGTTGCATAGAGAGCGAGAAGTGTTGAGAAACATTTTGAAATTGGCATAATGTGACAATTTTCAACAGCGACTAACCAAAAATAATACGCGGGTGTAATTGAAATAAAGGTTCCAACATTTAAAATGTGCTTCATAATACAAGGTGCTCATTTTGGCATTTAAAATACCCGCTAATATTGTGACGCACGTTGGTGCCTGAAGCTCATTGGCTGAAGTCGGATACGATGCACAAGAGCCCATCCATCTCCGCCTTCATATACCTGTATAGAAGGTATTGAAATGCTGCTTAACAACTGTCGATTTTTCGTTCTGATAATCTCATTTCGTGTATTTCCAATTCCATATTTCTTTCTTGCACCAACGTGTAAGATACGCTGATAAAATCTAGTAGAAGAGCGCTCTCTTTTACCTTGAAATGAATATTTTAATTTTGGGGTATACTTTATAAGGAGTCTCTAGGACATTTTAAAAATGTTCTCGAAATTAGCTCCAAATTATTATTTCAAGTTTTTGTTCGGACAGAGGTAATTGTGATGAATTGTATTACAGCCATAATTTTTATTAAAACTTCGAAATAAAAATTATGTAATTAATTGATACATTGAATTACTCACTATTATACAAAATTATTACTTAAAGCTATATTTTTGAATGTGAAAAATGGCTTCCGTGAGCGTGTGTGTATTGCTGAAGACACCGTGACCCGCACACCCCGCCCCAACATAGATATGTTAATTTCTTAAGAATCTTTCTCGTCGTTAATGTTTACAAATCAAGCGCATTTTATTATATAATAGATTTAAGAACAGAAATGCCCTCGTTTGAAGTTTCTCAAAATCTCTCGTTTTCGTGTGTAAATGGGCTGAAAATACCGTATCTTCAAAAAACTACATTTTCTTAAAAACGCTTCAAAGTTTTCTTCGCGAATATCAATAGTTTAATTAATGTCAAGTGGTCTAATTTTGGAGAAGTGCTCCGGGTGACCGTCCCGGATATTGAAGTAATTTTGTATGCTGAGGCTCAAAGAAACTTTCGTGAAGTTATGGCTGAAAGGGGAAGTAGGGGTTTCTTTGACACCATGAAGTGTCGTTGTTACATAACGACTAAGATTTTTGCAACGTTAGGATACAGTTTTTGGTTCTCCATTTTGCTAACTCACGAAACCGAGCTTGTACAATTTTTTCTCGTTCTATTCAATGGAAATAACATCAATTTTTGCCTTTATTAATTTACAATGAGTAAATTGCAATGACAATGAGTGCAGCAAAATCACAATGAGTACAGTTGTAAGGAAATAGTGTTTAAAAAAAATCGATATTTTAATGTTGAATAGCTTCTACAATATTCTAGAAAGAGAAGTGCATATTAGCACGCCATATATCTACACTAGTTTCTGAAAGAACAATTTCTGCCACCTAGCTCATCATTTCTTCATAAATAAGTCTGCAATTGAAAATTTTTTGAAAAAATGCTCTAAAATATGGTGTTTTCTACCTTTTACAGAAAAGTATCTTCCAGTAATGATTTCAAACTTATTTCATAGGGGAAAAAAGTTTTGAAGTTTTCGAAAGAGTTCATTGATTATTTATTCATCGGAGGTTTATATTGACCGAAATGTAAAAAGGGTTGTAAACAACGACGATGTTGACAAAAATAAAATGTTCAGTAAAATTACCAAAAATAATGTATTGTTTTCTCAATATCCAAAAAAAGAAAATTTAAATTCATCACATAGTATCTCAAAGAAGACTTTCAATGCATAATTTCAACCTCTTAACTCTTACCATCAATCTAAAACTTAAATGTATATGTAATGTAAGTTAATTTTTGAGGCAAGGAGCCTCAAAGTAGAGTATTATCAATTTCATTTTACTGAAAATACTTTATAAAATAATTAAATCTTACTTCAGTGACTTTTGAAGCTTTCAATTCTCGTTACATTTGCGGAACGTGGAATATAATGCCCCAAGTTAAGGAAAAGCTGGAAGATATTGAAATTCCGATGAGTTTTTTAACGTTCAAGATTTTGTTTTAGCCATTATCACTGAGTTTTTGAGTTCTGCATTGGCCTACAGTATAGTCATTTGTCAGTTCAAGAATTTGAATTATCTCTTCGCCATTGACGTCCGATAACTTTGCAAAATTAGCTGGCTGTAATAATCCTCGTTTCCATCCTGTAATTTGACTCCTGTGTTTTCTGATGAAGGAATAGGATTCAAACACTGACTTCGAACAAGTGCGATTGTGTACTGTCACTGGAAAAGAGCACGCAAGAGGAGGAGTTGGAATTCGTGTTGAATGTGAATGTTCTGTGTGCGCAGATGCTGCGTGGGTGCAGGACAGCGGCGGCGTCAGCGCGGGAGGAACGCACTTCGCCAGCGTCTTCTTCAAGGAGCAACCACTCGGCCCGGACCCCGGCCCCGCCCCCTTGCCCGGCCCGGCGCCCGCGCCAGGCCCCGCCCCCGGCAGCGGCCTCGCCCCAGCGCGCCACGGTAAGCCCTGCACATTTCTCTGCTGCGCAGGGGGGATCCACGAGCGGCCCACGGGGCACACCCACTCACGCGTTTTCATTTCAGGCTATTAATAATGAAAACCAAAAATTGAGGCTGTCTGAACTGAAAGTGGGCCCCGTGAAATTCTTTCTGGATCCTCAACTGCGTAGATTTACTTCTCCGGGAAGAGTTTGGCGGATACGGCGTCGTCATTACCAACCAAAGTTTCGACTACTTTTGGTTAATCAATATTGGTCAACCATTACAGTTATTTAATCCGTAATTATTCTGTTCTGAGCAATATAAACGCTTTTAAAACATTTGAATCCCCCGTTGAAAAAGTTTATTTCACTATTGATATAACAGTCACTCCCGAGGAGTAAAAAACTGGTTAAGCGAGAAAACTCTACAAGTGTAAGTAATTGCAACGTCCCGTCATTTTAACCCTTGAAAACGTCTGTAAGTGAGAAACAGAGACCTCTAAAAGAGAGAGGCATTTTTCCCTCGTGGACCACTGAGACTACTTTTCTGCACCTCTACAAGCGACAGTCGAGCGTAACATCTGCTATTTAAGATTCATTCTTAAATTTCGTAGAACTAACAGCTATTTGTGTTCTCAAATTTCGTGGAACAAGTATTCGTGAAACTATTTTTTTTGTTTGTTTCATATACTATTCGAATGCTGAACTGTGCGTTCGACCCATTATCGAACTTACTACAGTTGAAAAGTATCAATTGCTATGAAAGTTTCAGCAGTTACTCAAAGTACAAAATGCGATAACAGATACGAAGAGGAAATTAATGTATTTCTTTAGCTCGTACATATTTATTATTACGTACTTGCTGTATTTTTTAAACCTCTTTAAGTGAGAAAAACCACTCCTGTACCCCATATGAGCGAAAACCATGGTTTAGTAAATAACCTCCAGAAGTGAAAAAGAAGTTGCGGGCCCTTAAACTCTCGCTTAGCCAGGTTCAACTGTACATAGACTCGTAAAACAATGTGTGAATTGGTACATTGCGATGAAAATTGTTAATTTATAACCCAAGCTTAAGAACTTTAAAAAATCTATTTCATTGGGTCAAGAAGCCAATTATAGCGCTTAAAACATAGACTTCAGATTTGATTCTAATGTTTTAAAAGAACGCTTCTGATTCACAAAGCTCGTATCTTGTAGAATTGCGAGGATATTTCAGTGAGAGTTCTTAGGCAGTGCCGCCAATGCACGCGTGTCCCTTTCGCTGTGTATTTGCCAACTCTTCCTGGAGAACCACTGCTTGGCGCTCTGAGTGCTATCCAGGCCCTCCAACCTCCGGAATGGACTCCTCACAGGCAACGCAAACAGCAGCACGGGGTCCGGAGATGCATAGTCGCGGGGTTGCCAGAGTACGCCATTCGTATCTTGCCTAAGGGACACGTGGTCTGTTATGTTGGCCACCAGTCTTGTGTGTGTTCAACGTTGACCTTGCTTTGTGTTGTGTTCGTCTGCGTGTGGTGTGCGCGCATTGTGGTCGCTTCTCAAACAGAAAAAACCTTTTACACAAGGCTCTTTTTGTCATCTTCGAGACTCGAGAGTATCTCATACACCAACATCGCTTAATCTGAAGGCTGAGTGTACCTTGAGCTGACTGGAATTGAAAGCGTGCGCAACCATATTGTGAGGGTACGATTACCCTAATTGTGTTTTAGAACTCACAAATAAATGTAATTAAAGAGCTTATTTCCAAAGTGACATCCGATGAAACAATTTTTAAGATACTTAGGGTACAATAGGATTCAACTGTTTTCATGTACCATTTAACATGGGAGGAGCGAAATTTTTTATCACAAGTTTCAGCAGTATGATTCAGAAGTGTCTTAAAATGTAATAAGTGAAATGAGAAAACAAACGAAAACGGAGGTACGTCACTTTGTATTTAAAAAAAAAAAACCCTCTTTGAAGTGAACAATGCAGACCACTCCACAACTATGCGCCTCTGAACCCATGCTGCAATAACTTTTTGACGGAAAACGCCTAACGCCTGGGTTTCATTTTGGGGGAAGCGGATATTTTTAAGCTCTTGCACAAGCCAAACAATTCATATCAAGTTTAAATCTATAACAAATAGTTGTAGAGCGCGCGAAGTCACAACATGTTATTATTTATGGTGAGATTTCACTATTCCGTCTCAAAAAAATGGGATTGCTCTTGAGCGTTCACACATTGTATGAACAGTAAGATATCGTTTGTCACGTTTCGGTAAGTGATACCAATTAATTTAGTAGCACTATAGCGAAAGGAATCGAAGAAAATTGTGTACCGTGGTAAAATGTTGATATTCGACCAATGGTCTCTAAAATTGTAAACACGTCAACGTGAAAAAGAAGATAAATATCATCGGTTAACCACATCCGGTTCTAATGTAAACATCCGCTGCAGAGTCAGCGTTTCCCTCTACTATCATTAAACGATTTCAATGTGAAAGGAAAATTAATCAGTTCAGAAAGGTCCCTGGGAGAACAGCGAGGAATTGCGGCGGATGCAAAGACGGCGCAAGAGTCGCGGGAACGCCGTAATACGCAACTACTGATGCAAATTCATTTACAAGTTAGAAACAAATTTGACTTATTGAAACTTGACAAAACACAATTAAATGGCGTAACGTTTACGAATCGAGTTCGTAACTTCAATTACTCATTAGCGTTTAACGACGCGGCTATTGAAAAAGAATTGGCTATTGACGAGACAATTTATTGCTCATTTCATGTGCGCCTTACAAATACATCTTACGTTCAGACAACACAGTTTACACGAGACGTTTTCTGTCACAAATCTAAGCGGCAGTGAATCTGACCTACTCCATATTTTGCCATTTTAACGAGGTGTCCATTCCTGAAGTTAAAGTAGAGAGGCAGAGCGTTTGCCAAACCTTGGGATCACGTGATTTTCAGAATCTTGAACTATTGTGTTTTATTTGTATCTGATTTGAGACCGGATTATATGCAAGAGTTTTTGGATAAAATATGGGTATGTATTTCTTTTTTTTTTTCTAAATTGTGCTTGGCAAATGCAGATTTACTCCATATTGTATAATTCATATGATATAACTGGTAGCGAATATGTTTCGAGTATGTACCATTTTGAATCGTGTAAACTTTTACTTCTTGAAGTTTTATTCGTTTGATATTCTCTCATTTTCGAACATAAAATCTTAAGCTAATACAATTAAAAAATAAACTGCTGTTATTAATGTGTAAAATTTTCTGTATTCAAATTATATACACAAAATAAGCTTCGCACTTCATACGGAGGCGACAGAAAACATTTTCAATTTTTACATATCGCAAAAGGACACACGCAAACCCTCTGGAAACTACTCCCACAAATGCTTTTTACTCGGTGTATGATATTTTTATGCTGTTCCACACCCCTGTGCGTCGCATATTCTCTGATCCAAATTTTTCCGTACTTGGTGAGTTATGAGAGGAGGCACTGTTATCCGGTCGGGAGCTTTAATTTCCAAACTTAAAGCTTCCGACTCGATAACACTGCTCTTTCTCTTAATCCACTGTGTGTAAAGAGATTTGAATTGGAAAATAATATGGGAATGTGAACCCCGAGTTAACTCTTTCATTGGCGTTAGTGTGTCTCGGGGAGAGCCGCTTCCTGCGTTTGCCTGCGAAGGCGCTCGGCGCTTGGCACAGGGCGCGCCACTCATTGGTGGGTTTCAAGAATGGAACAGTCGCAATGGAATGATTATTATCCAGAATTTCTGGAGTTAATCATATCTCGATAAGATTTTTGGTGTCATGAAATAAAGGCATCGCACTTCACTTCTGAGGAATTTCCCAGTTTATGAGTCCTGTTTTTTCTACCGAAATGTTAATGTAAGTAAGAATATTAAGCATAAGCAATTATCTAACAAATATAAGAAATATATAAATGGATATGTAACTTGCATATAATCCGGTCTTTTTGATGTACGGCGAGAAGAAAACTACAGAAGAAACGTTTTCAGGGATATTATTATACTGTGAGGAAACACCCTGTTGATTCCTCACACTGGTTGCCAGTGTCATTGTGAAGTGACCGTATTTTCTTTTCAATTTGGTAGTGAATTGACATCAAACGTCTGTCATTTCGATTAGCAAAGGGTCACTTGGTAAATCTGCATGTACTAAAAACGTGTATTACTAACCCCGCATCCATACTACCCGCTACTTTGGTATTGTTGAGTAGAGGAAAGAAGCCTTTACTCAATGACGCTTGTGTCGTCTGTAAGATGGCGGCGCGTCGCGCATCACTTGCCGAATCAGCTCCATTTTGCCTCGCTTGCGACATACACGGAAGCCTCCGCAGTGCGGAAGTGGTCGCAAGAGCGCTCACTCTGCCATTAGAATCCTTAAACTGAGACCTGAGCTCATTAGGGGTTGCAGGCGTGTGATTTACTACTAAAAGTTTGAGTCTATGATACCATTGTCTAGGCATTAGTGTAGGGCAGCTAGACCACAGTTAAAGATTGGCATCGCTTACGCTGGTCTCCGATGTAGCTAAGAAATTGCCATCTCATCATCACGCTATTCTGAGGCGTATTGTATTCGTGGCAGTTGTATTCTCATTCTTTTTCAGAGTTAAGAGTCATAGAAGATGAAATAGTCTGATATGAGAATAATTTTAAACTTAAAGATTTTTAAAAAATAATGATACTCGAAATATTTCTCTGCCTTCGCAAAGATTGTCCTTACATTGTTACACTTGATGTATTGTAATGAGTAATCGTGTTTTCGACACATTTCTGAGCTGAAAACAACTTAGATTTGATGGGAGCCTCCTTAATTGGTTCAAACATTAAAAAGTAGAAAGATTAAAGGTTGATGTTCTTAGCTACTCTGACGATGGCAGTACCAGAAGCATCAGTAAGGAATTTTTCTTTGATAGAAATTTAACAAATAAATTACATTTTAAGCTTTTTTTGTCATCTTTGTACGCATAATGAAATACGCTCACGGATGCTTTTCACATTTAACTAGTTCATAATGGTATACTTGATAAAAAAATAATTTGCATACATTATGAAATGATCATTCAATTATCTTTTCATTTTCGAAATAAAAGGGGTTGGGGTTGGCAATAAAATTAAGTTTAGCAACAGATGCAGATTAGGCTAGATAGGAAATGCTATCGTACGCACTGATGCGAAGTCAAGAGTTGCATGCGCCGTCATCTCATTTTCTTTTGGCTTGAGCAGCATTGCCAATCTAGTCAGAGGGTCTGAATTCCCCCCACCCTCCTCCCCCCGACAACAGAACGTGACGATCCCCATAAGGAGCTCAAGCGCTGGAGCTCTAACGAGAGAGACAGGTTTAACGAAGGTCAGTCTCAGGCTGAACCCTGTGAGGGGGAGAGGGACAATGGAGTTGGTTCAGGGCCGCTTAAATGCAAGAATTCGGCCCAAAGTGCCCGCGTGCCACTGGCCTGTTACCACACTAGAGCCGATCGCGCCCAAGCACAGCTCTCCCATGGGGCTGAGTCGCCAAGCAGCGGGGCCGCATCGGTTGACCGCAGGTAAGCGCTCGGCTATGGCCCGCCGAGTGGCCCGCTCGCCGGAGCAGCGCTGAGGTCGACTGCGAGACCAACCCCTCAGCGCGCACCAGCAGCAGCCAGGGTGCTCAACGGCCCGGCAGATGTGGCGCTGGGGGGTTGCCACATCGACGACTTGTACTAGAGTTGCTACGCCCACAGCGCACCGGCCTAGGGTAGGTCGTATCCTCTCCAGGTGGCCGGAATGCGTTTAATTTTTTTTTATTAAGTGGAGAGGGGAGAGATGAATTTTGATAAATTTGTGAGAGGGGAAAGGTTGGAAAGTTTTGTCGTGGTGATGAGGTTGGAAAGACAGACACTTAATATTAATTATTAATAATCAATGTCGAAATTTCAGTCGGTCATAATTAATATTTGAAACAAGTGATTGAATTGTCACATATACTGCAAGTCATTCTTGGAATGAAAAATGATTTTAATAATTACTTAAAATAGTTTGAAATCTTAAAATGTTGTTTACATTCCTTTGGAACAATCGCCTGATAGGGTCTGTACTGCAAACTAATGTTTTATTCGGAAGAACCATTGCATTGTAATGCTTTTTGATAGCTTGGGTTAAGCAACACCAAGTAAAGGAACGCTATGCAACAAGTAAAACCCGGCGCACCTCCCCAATTTGTAATTGGTGGCTTTCCTTCTCTTCGCTGAGCCAAGAGATGAATTGGGAATGAAATCCAGGATATCAAAGACAATATTTTGGTGAAAATTTGCGAGGGCTGCAATTAATTTTTTTTCATGTTCAAGTTATGGCTACTTTCAGTTTCTATCGCGTGAAAAAATGTCATGGCGAACTACTCCACATCAATACTTTCTTAAAAGAGGATTTAGAGAAATGTTTTTATTTATAACACTTAACAAAATTTGAATATATTGTTTATGTGAATATTATTTTATTTTTTACAGGTTATTTTTGTATTTTATACACGTTATACTTTGTGAAATTATGCTTTGTGTATGTAGTCAGTATATGATTTTATTGCATTTATTGAATATTTTATTGCATCACCAAATTTACGCGGAACATTCCAATCATCGGTTGGAACAATCTTTACCTATTTAAAGCTGTGGCTGAAGAGAAACACATTTATGGCAAAGATTCATACGAAATTCGCTCTGATGGGGTTGACACCATAATTGTTGCCGAACGAGAACTAGCACTTAGTTGCCTGCGAAGCGATATGAAAGCTCGGAATGTCATTTGAATTAAATTTTCGCTCAACCGTTCAAAAGGAACTTACTTTGTCTTCGTACTTTCGCATGTTTTGATGTGTCTCAACTCTTCATGATGTCCAAGAAAGGAAGACATCGACAGAGTGAACTTCGTTGTTGACAGACCCGTAGGCTGTGTACAAAACGTATTAGCGGTGGCAGCTTATAAGAACTGGGGATCTTCCATAAAGTGTGGCGTAAGTAATTAGACAATGATTTTCTTACTTTATTTGTTGTGTATAAGTACTTTATAATGTTTATAGCATTTATCGATGATTGTCATATCACTCCGTGTTTTTTTATTTGTTTTTTCCTGTGATGCGATTATGGAGTACTGGAGTACTGCTTCTTGCGAACGTATCATTATTTAGAGGGAGAGCTTGTATGTATGTAGAGAGCGAAGACAGTCATTCTCACTCCGTCATGTGACCTAACGACGGAATGTTGCCTACCACTCCAGCTCCGTCAAACAGTTCAGAACGATAGGGTCGAGGAACTGCCCCTAGCCCGTTACGTCTATTGTCAACACCTTTTTGAATTGCGAATCGTTTTGGCAACCACGGGTTCAGTTTAGACAGTGTGTATTAATTCCCATGTAGGTATATATGTATATATTTCCTTGTAAATAAACAATTTTTGTGTTTCTGAGGTACGTGGTTAAGGTAATTTAATATGGGGGGTATAATTACTGTCGTAACAATCCCTCGCCTAGTCATGTATATTTTACAGATCGCCAAATATGCATGAAAGTGCGAGCGTAACGGCCAAAATTAGGACTCCTCAAATGCTAACTAATCCTAACCAGGATTAATTTCCACCCGGTCCCGTATTAATACAATTCATACTTATACTTAAACATTGATGTGGATCGTATGAAAACATGTAACGAACAATGTGGGGATGTGTGTATACAAACTAGAACATTCGATACGTTTGTTATCGTGCGTAATAGATTACGATAAATGCGCGGAAAACCGCAGCAATACTTAACCTAGGGGAGTCTCGTGGTGATGGTTTAAGATGAGCGTTCTCGTTCGTCTCCTGGAGAGTGCGAAGTGCTTTGTTTACGCTGCCTTGACGCCTAGGGCATGCGAACCGCCGCGATTCGTCGCAAATCGTTTCCGTTGATGGGGAACCTTTGTGTAAGTGCAAGTGATGCGGAATTTATGTTTTGGTTGTATTGTGTACACGATTTCAAAACGAATACTGCAAGATGCTGCCACAAGGAGACACGCTCCCCTCATGACAGTGCTTGTCTGCAGTGCGTTCGGGCAACTCAAGAATTGTTGCCGTCATTTGATTGGAAGGTTTAAAACCACCTTTTTCACCGAATCGATCTCGCCCATATTGACTATTATCGACTCTCTAAAGAAACATCCGAGTGAAAAGAATCTTTCCTGATGACGGCGAGGTGGAAAACAAAGAGTGGCTTAAGAAGTCAGCGCCTCTATGTCGATGTGACAAAGGTCCTATGGTTCAAACAATATGTGTTGAAGTAAACGGTTAAGTTAAAAAAACATACGGTGTGTAAAACACCATTTTCCCTGTAAGCTTAATGTAAATGTATGCAATTGTGTTTAAAAAAAATCTTGTGCCCTAACATTCCGAATATCCTTCGTATGTTCTTGGGGGACATGGTGGGGGGGGGTGAGTGTGGCGTTGGTGTGCGTCGCTGGCAAGCCCACCCACTGACGGATGCTGTTTCGGATCTAGGAGCGGCGGGCGCGCCTGGATTTGGCTTCGGCCGAGCGGCCAGCGGCCCCGCGGGCGTCTGCTCTCTGCGGAGATTCCCGTCGTCCAGCGACGCCAGTTCTTTCCCCTACCGGACCGCGTTCCCCTCTCTCTCCGCCTTGGGCGCGAGCGCCTCGTGCAAACGCGGTCGCGGGCGCGGGCGCGGCCTTGGCCCCGACCAGGCGCCGCTGCGCTGCGCGCTGTGCAGCTTCACCACGCTGGCGCCGCACAGGTTAGTGGGGCACACGCGCACGCACACCGGCGAGAAGCCGTTCCGGTGCCCCGACTGCCACTACGCCGGCGCCGACCAGGCCAACTTCGAGCGCCACCGCCGCATCCACACGGGCGAGCGCCCCTTCAAGTGCCCCGCCTGCCACGCCCGCTTCACCCAGAGCAACAGCCTCAAGAGGCACCGCAGGAACTGCGGCGCCTCCGCCACGGCCCCCGCTCCCCCCGCTCCCCCCGCTCCGCCTCTTCTAAGCGCCGACGCGACGCTCGATCCAGTCGTCGGGTGGAAAGGGGCGAAGTAATTTCTGCTAATGGCTTCTTCTGTATTGGACATTTTAGATTGCGCCTGGTTATTGTTATGCAACTTCGTAGTAATGGTGTTCGATAAGGTCGACGATCTCACGCCGTGAAGGAGATTTCGTGAACTTGCAGAACACCGATGCACGAAAAGTTGCCTACCAGTCAGGGGCCAATGTTTCGTAAAATTTCCCCACCACACGTTTATTGGCAAAAATCATCGATAATTCTACATGTAAAATCATTTCTGAGACGTCATGTGTAGGTGAAGGGGAAGGGGGAAAAACGCAAAACAAAACAATCTTATGCTTTCCATTAGCTAAGGTTTGTGATTGACTGCTCACCCAGCCATCGGCTGGCGCTGGACAGTTTCCATCCATCAATGTGTATTTGGTGTCGCTCGGACATCCTCTCGGAATGGTGCGCGTAGGCGCCAGTGGTGCGAGTACGTTGCAGTCACAGGAAGCGTCTATGGAAGAGAGCTCAGAAGGTCAGGAGTGGGAGGCAGTTACCCTAAATTACGAGAGTTATGACACGTCCTCGAGGTCGTTTTCTTCGCCTTACATTTACGGTAATCACGCCCATAGTGCCCATTGGATCAGCAGTGGCCACGTCAACCGTAAAGTGTGCAAAATGAAGGTTTCTCACTTGCTCACAGAACGTGGAGTATACATGCCTTCAATCGGTGAGGATTATAACGAAATTAATTTATTTCGTATTACTTATTTCACTTGATTTAGAGAATAATGAAATCCTATGAATATTGAAATGAGGGCATCTTTTGAATATTGACTTTGCAATAATGTAACTGCAACTGTTTCTTTTTTTCGGGGGGTGGGACTTTTTATTCTCCGATACATTCAGAGGGTAGAATATCGATTGGCAATTTTCGTGTGGAAAGTCCAATTTCTATCTTAATTTTCCCAAGAGGCCACTACTGTAACAATATCTGGCTTGGAAATAATTTAATAATAATGTACTATGTTTAGGCAAGGGATGATTCAGAAAGAGGTATGCTCGCCCATTGAGCCGATTTTTGTAGAGACGCCCAACTATTTTGAAAAAAGAAAGATAATGTTCTTAAATGTGGCTACCACTAGGTATTTGGCCCTATACTGTTTAGTTTATTTGACAATGTTATGTAATTCCAATGGCAAGCGAAATACGGTGCTCTCTTGCAATGATGGTACCCCCGATTTGTTTTGGTGCCAACATTACGTTTTTTCTTTCAATAAATTATGTCTTACAGTTAGTGAATTAAAAAGTTTAATGTAATTTTTTTTATCGCCATTGAGTACTGGCAAGTTTTGCTGGAAAAGATCAATACTGAACATTAAATGGCATTATGGCTTTCCACGACCAATATACCTCTAAAAATGTTTTGATCTGTGTGTGGGGCGTATGGGCGTTCTTAACAGGAAAGCAACTTAATGTGCGGGGCTCGAAAGAATTGGATCGTCGGACAGTGTACGAATATTATATAATATGGGGATGTTTTTGTTTCAAATCTGTTTTTGAAATTAACTTCTTATCCCGCAGTTCATGATTGGGAGAAAATACATTTATGTAATTTGTGCAATATCGCAGTAACGCTTTGAAACTAGTTGAGAAATGTTTGTTTTTGAATGAATGTATTTGTGATGTATTCATGGATGACCTTCAAAATTATTATTCTGTACCACGTAGGAGTGTATTGGAGCGGTGCTGTTCACTGTGATCTGAATCATCTGAGAACAGAAGAAAGCGTTCATAGTAAACAGTCATTGTTAACTTTTACAAAGCAGACTTTGTTTATATTTGCTCTGGATGTACCCAGATCTGAGAGTTGACATTAGTGTTATTGGAGTGCTTTGTTTTTTCGGGGGATCAATTGTAAAATAATGTGTTGTATATCAAATGAATGTTTCATTGTAAATTTTATAGTAAATCATCTGTATTCTGAAATGTATTTTACTCTTCCTGTTAAGTTGATTAAAATTATTCGAGTACATGATATTATTATTATTATTATTATTATTATTATTATTATTATTATTATTATTATTTCATGTACACTCTTTTAGGTGAAATGTAGACTTGCTTGGCGCCTCATCGACCGAAGTAGGTGAGAATTGTTTGTTGTTAATGATCTGCGGCCGAGCCGAGAATCATAAACTTCTGAATGGGAAAATACACATATCAGTTATACGTTTTTTATGTGTGTATTCAAGGTGTTACTTTCTGCCCTCACTTAACCACTTCTACCATTTAAAATCTTCAGACCAAAAAATATTCAATCTTGCTTGAGTCTAGCAGATATTCCTAATTTTAATCTGTACTTACTACAAATTTACAGATTTAACCTCTTCGAACAGGAAGAATTCTCAAGAAAGGGGCAAGCTAACAAGGAGTATGCACTTCTTAAAAAATAAATTGCGTATTTAGGCGACTGTTTCACTTACATCTAAACTAAATCCAGATGGTGCACCACGAGTTTCATTTTACGTGGGGCGGCAAATCTATGCAAAGGTGGTGCCCAGTGAGTTTTGCTTACGGTGAAATCCGAATCTAAATCTACGAAGTTCACTAATCAAGTTTTCCTTGAACGAAGGCTCTAAGCAAACTCAGTTGGTGCCCAATGAAGTTTGGCATCTACGGCGGTATAAATATTAATCCAGTGGGTGTCCAAGTTTGGCGTACGCGAAGGTGTAGATCTAAATCAAGCTCCTGTCGAATGAAGTTAGTCATCGGAAAAAATCTAAACCAAGTTGTTGTCCAATGACATTTGGCATTTACGGAGGATTAAATGCAAATCAAGTTGATGCCATGTGGGTGTGTGCATGCTTGGATAACTGGATTTAAATCAAGTTATGTCCAATGAAATTTGGCATTCGCAGTGGTCGAAATATAAATCAAGTTCGAGCCCGATGAGGATGTCCATGCATGACTGAATGTAATCTCGACAGGCAGGCAGAGGTTTTGCGCAAGGGTTCTGACAAGCGCGACTAATCAGCAAGTGAATCAGTGCCAAGCGATGTTTTGTTAGTGTTGAGGCCTGAACCTACCTCTACCCAAAATTCTCAATTTGGTTTCCCTTTCACTGCGTCTTGAATGTGCCCCAGAGGGCGCGCAATGAGACTTTGCCCTTGGGTTCCCAGGGGGTGTCCCCGCGGGGTCTGCGCTGCGCGGGACGGCGACGGTGGCGCCGCGCGGCGGCCGCTTCCAGTGCGGCCGGTGCGGCTACTCCACCAAAGACGCCTCCGTCTGGGCCACGCACCAGCGCGTGCACACGGGCGAGAGGCCCTTTAAGTGCACGGTCTGCTCGTACGCCGCCACCCAAGTCGGCAACCTAATAGTGCACATGCGAATTCACACCGGGGAGAAGCCGTATGTATGTTCCGAGTGCGGGTTGCGGTACGCACACAGCAACGCTTTGAAGAAACATAAACTCAAGTTTCATGGCGATTCGTCTACTAAGTGAATGTGCAAACTTCTAGATAAGGGACGTTGCGTCAGAGTAAATACTGAATGGATTTTGGTACTGTGAAACTGCAATGAGAGTTAACAGCAATAAGATATAGCCATCTTGACAGCATAAAAACTTGAGAAACAAACCGATTCTATGGCACTAATAAAAATAAGAAACACTGCGTTGAAAGGCGTTGCAGGAAAGTCTTTGGTCACAGGAAATACTTGTTACTCAACAATGTTATTTCATTATTGTGTGAAATTGTCCTTTGCACGACTATAGTACGTAGCCTGTTTGACTTGCAATCCACATTGTCGCATGTTTAAAAAGAAATGTGGATCAACTTTCTTAATGGTCTCTTGGACCCTGTTTCTTTGCAATTTCTCTTTTTCAAATGTCTGTTTCCAGAATACTCCATTAAAATATAATTTTGAACCGGCAATGTGGGGCGGAATGTGGAATTACTTTGGGATATTGTCCAGTATTCGAAGTTTTTATTCAGATACATTAGCTTAGGATCACTATCATGTTGGAAATTGTGGTTCATTCCCATATCCACGTTAACAGCACTAGCTCGTAAATTTGACTTTAAAATGTCAATATAATTGAATTGATTCATCTTTCCATCTATATACTGCAGTCGCCCTACATCACTAGCACTCTCACATTCCTAAATGGGCACCGAAGCTCTTGCTTGTTAGCTAGGTCGCACTCAGTTGCTGTCTGTTGGAGAATTCTAGCGGCTGGGCTCTAATAGGTAGTTTTCCGTGGTTTCTCCGATCAATACCATGCGAATGCCAGAGTATTACCCTAAAGAACGAGCTACAGACCACGTGCGATTTTTACTTCCTCTTGAGCTATCCCCTCCCCTTACTTACATTTACCATGGCGGGAGACCGGTCGCGACCAATTTCCCGGTTGTCGCGACTGAGGCGGTGTCCTGCAGGGGGGAGATACCTCGTTGGGAAAACAACGCTAGCCGACGGTACGTTGGCGCCGGATCTCCATCCAACGGGGGAAGACCACCGCCACCACCCAAGGAGAAAAAGAAACATGTACCACACTTTCATGTCTAACGACCTTAGCAGTTGACGCGCCCGGAATCCCTAACGATCAATCATGTGACCGATGCGCGATTTCTCATGTCTTTTTTTCTTTCACAAGAAGTGTTTGTAATGGCAGGTGTCGTTTTCGGTATTCGAGCCCGTCGCGATATCTCCCCTACCGATGCGCACTCATTAGGTCAATAAATTACCCCTTTGCATTCAACAATAAGTTCCCCTCCTCGGAACCATTTCACCACGGTTATTCGATCTGCAGAGCTCTGTCGGCAACTAATAACGATGAGCCAGAGGCGACGTAGAGGGATATTGCAGAATTACGTAAGTTGCTAACTTTATCATCTTCCGTGACTTAATGCATGTTAGTAAAAATACTTCCAGGTTTTCAGAGACTCTTGTTTTTGTGCGAATAAAGGCAGAACGTGTGTGTTAAGATTGTTTTATCTTGTTCCTGTTAACTTCCACTGCACAGTTTTCTCAGAGCAGAGTACTGAAGTGTCTTCTCACTTTTCACCCCAACATGTTTGGAAATCTTTAGTTACGCAGTATTTGTTTGAAGTTTTAATCTAAGTTTAATGGAGCAGGCTGAAAGAACTCATTTCACCCTGCGTCACGAGTTTCACGCTGCGAGTGTAATGTGCAATAATATGTGTCAGGGGCAGCCTTCATAAAAATCCTCGTATAACATTTGTACGATGCATTTTGAGAAGATATTAAGACCTAGAACTAAATAAGTTCAAAGCCATGACTTTTTGCTGAGAGTTCAGTTAATTCCTGTTGCTGTATGGGGCATGGAAGGGTTTGGTTTGCCGCGAACCGTAATTTCTGGGTTTGATATAAATATGGATTAGTTGTCAGGAAAGGATGTGGGAAAGAGACAACGAATGATACCGTATTTATGATTTATGACGAGGAGGTGTAATTGTTGATTTTTTGGCGCATGTATTTGGGAAAGGAAGATTTATTCATTGAAATTAAGTTTATTGATAGAAATAGCATTCATTGAAAATTCAGATTTTGTTGATATGAATTGAGTCGATTTCCGAGTAAATGTGTGCAAATTACTGAAGATACAAAAAGTGTTACAGATTATTGAAGATTTAAAGTAATTATTTTCCTTGTATTTGTTTACGCAAGTCAAATGGGTATTTCTGGGATTACATAAGGAAGATTCGTATTTAATTTGATAAAAGTTATAACTTATTCCAATGTAACCCATTAATATAAGATATATTATTAATTATTCAATGTAAATTTCGTGTATTGCTTTCCATTATCACGCAAAATATTACCTACGCGACTTAAATAAAATTGCCAAAAAATTGAAGTTCTTTCATTTGAAATCGTAAGTAAAATCTATTGAATGTAATATTTATTGCTCGCGCATAACGTATTGTTTGAATGTAAGATTGTATGTATATTGTCATTCGTGTGTGGGATTACAATAATCATTTAGTGTGCAGCGTACTGAGAAAAAATATAAACTGTGGTTCAGTGGATCACAGTCAAAAGAATTGCGTTGGGAATATTCTTGTGCCATTGACCAGTTAATAAAATGCTTAAAAACAATAAGTAAAGAAAGCAAACTTGCATTATAATATATTGTAAAATACATTCCTGAAGCAGAAAAAGTTGGTAAATGTTACTGGAATCGTGTAAAGTTATTTTTAATTCTGCAAGTCATCTGTAACTGCCAGTGTATATTACGGTAAGTAGCGAGCTCCGTACATTGGAAAGCCAAAACATTTCGTTCGGTGAATGAATGATATTTGACACCTAAGTAGTCAAGTCGAGACTGACCCTTTCGTCAATGAGAATCATGAAACCCAGCTGATCAGTGGTGTCGTTTTCTTAGTTTATTCTCATTTTTAGGGGGCATCTGAACGGTACTTCAATCAACGTGCCACATCGTGCGGAAGTGCGTCTACCGTTCATTTAATATTATCCATAGTTTCAAAATAGTTCGTTGTAAATTGTTTCGTGAGTGTGTAATTAGCTACATCACGAAGTTGAATAATTCAACTGCCAACAATGTGCTAGAGCAGAGGAATATTTTCGGAAACCTGAGAGACGAAATGGAATATTTCATGAAGGGGAGCAATGACTACACTTGATTTCTCACTTTGCCAGAATTAAAAATTAAATGTATAACATGTTATAGGTACCATGGTTTTTCTCTTTTTAAATTTTTTGGCACGAGTTGGGGTTTAGCTTAATGAGAACTTCACCATGATCTTCGTAAGAATAGTTGGAAAGTTCTATTGCTCCTGAAACGAGCAAAGCTTCTCAATAGCTTTTCCCTTGTTAGGTGCCATGCTCAACCACTGCACTGTTCTGAAATGATTCAATCAGTCCGTTCTCAATTTAGGAAATATCACAGTCGGTCAGACGCCAGCGGACCCTAATTAACTGCCGCCTGGCTGAGCGGTCCCTTCAGTAAACGATTCTTTCACAACAGCCTGAGACATTTTGGAGCCATCTTTGAAGAAACGCGGAGAACCGAAGATTCGCTGTAATTACTGAAGTCTGCTAAGTATTATTTTGATACCCTGCAGAAAGTACACTGAAGGCAGCATAAGGTCCGGCGGCTGCCGTTGTGCACAGCTGTTCTACTTTTTATTTAATAAAAAACCCGCTGAGGAGCCCTGAAAATCGTGACCACTGCTAGCCTCTTTGGAGTTTCTTTCTAGTCTCTTTCGATCACTATAGAACTTGCGGGGGGTGCTTTGGACTGTCGGTGATAGCCTTCAACCTACTAGCATTCGCCGAGCACGTTTACTCAGAGAAGCTGACTCTGCAGGTACCCTGACTGGAAGCTCTAAGATTGGAGCCCCGAGGATGGCGGAATTTCGACACGCAATATTCTGAGGTTTATCCTATCAGTACCAGGACAATGCCCGAGTAGCACCCTCACAAACCGGCTAAGGAACGTGGTCATCCTTTCCTTACTTTTCCTTGCCCTATCCTGTTCCCTCACATACGCACAAACGCACATTTATAAACAGTACAGTACCTGTTAAGAGTCCGAAGTTAGTCTTAGAGCTTGTCCCGGCTGGGGAGATACCTTGAGGGGAGAGATGTGCAGATGGGCAAGTAGTTCGTGCGGGTTCAGTCTGGATATTTTCATAGTATGAGGATATCTGGCGTTCGTCAGGTTGGCATACATTTTTCATCTCTCAAGGAGTTTTTGCTTAACCGGAGAGCTACATCTAAAGCCAGTTCCTGACCCGTGAGGGTTTCGTTCAACGACGACCTAAATTTCTGCTTTCGCGACGACTTACATAATCCTAGTTTGGGCTACGGAGGTCCAAACCCAATATCAGATTCTCAGTTGTTTTTTTGTTGCTTGTGCGGAGGCCAGAACCTAAACCCGGTCGGCGCTAATGTGTGAGTGTTTGCCCTTGGGTGCGCAGGGGATGACCTCGCGGGGTCTGCGCGCCGCGGGACGGCGACCGTGGAGCCGCGGGGCGGTCGCTTCCAGTGCCACGATTGCGGCTACTCCACCACCGGCGCCCATTTGTTGGCCAGGCACCAGCGCCGGCACACGGGCGAGAAGCCCTACCAGTGCACGGTGTGCGACTACGCTGCGACGCAGCTCGGCAACTTAAATAAGCACATGCGTACGCACACCGGGGAGAAGGCGTATGTATGTTCGGAGTGTGGCGTTCGGTATGCACGCAGCAACGCTTTGAGGAAACATCAGCTCAAGTTTCATGGTGGCTCGTCTAATGCCTTCGTTGTTAATCAAGCAGGCTTCTAGATAAACGACATATGTTCAGAGTTTCGAATACCTTATGCATTCAATTACACAGGAATCTAACGAAACCATGTCTTAATTTAATGATGGTGCTTGTATTAAGTAAACTGCTTTCTGTTGCAATTTCCGGAACAAGGCTTATGTATAACATTACCTGTTTTGTGTTGCTATTAGTAGAATATTCTTTCAAAAGATATGCAGTTGAAAAGTTACGGAAATGTCACGGAAGTTTCCAGGAGAGGTGGCTACTACCCCAGTTTTTGCTTGTTCCGATGATAAATTCTAAACCCAGCTAGGGGTCCAAAGTGTTGTAGGGGTCCAAATCCAAGTGGTGAAGACTTTGCTTTTGCGAGGGCTGGCCTCTGCTAGTAGGATGTGCCCTATACATTTTTGCATCCAAACAGATCCAGACATAAACCTTTGTACTCTCAAGGAGTTTTGCTTACTCTGAGGCCTGAATCTAAGACTAGGTTGTGCTGTGCTATTCCAAGTTTTGCTTTCGCGGCCCTAGGCCTTGAAGCCGATTCAGTTTTTGCTTTTCGGGAGACATGATTTAAACTCAAACGTGCCAATTCGGTTTACCCGCCTTGTAGGATTAGCTCTATCCCAGAGGGTTCGGCGATGCGTTTTTGCATTAGGGTACGTTTCCCCCGCGCGTAGGCTTCGCTCTATCCCAGAGGCTGCGGCAATGACTGTTTGCCCTTGGGTGCGCAGGGTACGCCCTTGCGAGTTCTGCTCGGCCTGCGACGGCGACGGTGGCGCCGCGGGGCGGCCGTGTGCAGTGCGGTCAGTGCGGCTACTCCACCGGCAAAGCCTCCTCTTTGGCCAGGCACCAGCGCGTGCACACGGGCGAGAGGCCCTTTAAGTGCACGGTCTGCTCGTACGCCGCCACCCAAGTCGGCAACCTAATAGTGCACATGCGAATTCACACCGGGGAAAAGCCGTATGTATGTTCCGAGTGCGGAGTTCAGTATGCACACAGCAGCGCCTTGAAGAAACATAAACTCGATTTCCATTGTGGACACTATAAAAAGTAAAAGTCACGTAATTGGAGGCGCCATTTGCTCAACATGAAATAGACCTGTGAGCTATGCCTCAGCATAAAAAAGATATTTATGAAAACCAGCTCACACAATTGTACCATATCGTCTTCGAAACATAACTCCACAATTACGTGTGGTAGAAATCATATTAATCGTATCAAGAGCACCCTTTTGAAAGTTCCCTTAACACTATTTTGACACAGTGCCAGAAGAAATTGTAAACAGGGAGTAAACTCATAAGCATGTTACAATTTACTTCTATTTATTAATATTGTTTATATTATCTATTTGTGATGAAATATTTAGTAATACTGATACGGTTACTTTGTTTTGAAAGTTATGAGTAGCGACGTATATACAAGTGGATGTTAACTTTTAGTGCAACATGTGTGAACAGTTGATTCCGATTAGTTTGGAGTATTGAATTGAGATATGCAAACCATTATTTTTTGTCACATCAGATTGCTTAACAGTGCAGATTGAATTTTCAAATATTATAGAAATCTGTGTTTACTGTTATTTATTTCTTTGAACGCTTTAAGGCGTAATCACGTAAGTCAGTTATAAGCAACTAGGAGTATATTGTAAATTAGATGTAAAAAAATATACGAGGAAGTTATATCCTCATCAACAATTTTATTTCAGCGTCACGTGCAATATTAGGTTGGCGCGTTGTAAGAGGACAATTTAAAGTACTTCTAGCTCATACTTGGTTCGGTTACCAGATTGTATTTTTCTTTCTATTATTAGTCATACCACACGTAAATGGACAAACATTTATGCAAAAACGCCCGTTACCTTTTGTTAGCTCCACAGAGAAGTCACATTATTTCAATATTTTATTGAAAATTACTATTGGAACGTTCGTGTCCATGTGAAAAAGTCTTGAAGTGATGCAAAAAGGTGGTTTGCAGTATTAGTGTGCCTCTAGTTTTGTACAAAAAATTAGATACTTATTCAGTTATATTCCAAAAGGAACAAAGAAAAAATGCTCTCTGATATTGAGTTTGTTATATTTTTGTTCAGTTTTCTTCAGTTCTTGATTTAGAAAAAAATAGTGACGCCTTGAGATGTTTTAGAACTATTCGCAATGTATAATTATTGTAATTGAATATTTATGTACTTATTGTAAAATACTTCAGTTATAGAGTCGAAAGGTGACAATAAATTAATTTGGAATTGTCAGAAGTGTCTTTCTGTTCTGGAGAGTTGTACTGATGTGTACGTATAAAACCCTTGAGAGCTGGTGATGTGACACGTGCCAGCATCCTCTTTCGATTGAGTCTTTGTTTGCAGACGCACGGTTCGACGTGGCTTCGCTACACTCAATAACATTGTAGGGCAGGCTGACTAGATGTCTTGATTTTAAAAACATGTTCTAAATGACCTCGTTTTGGGGTCACTTAGTCACCTTGAGAAAGGTCTTGTGAGGTACTTTGGTTGAACACCTGCCCCAGCGATATAAAGTAAAAAATGTTTTGAAAAGTGATTCTGATTTTCAGTGCGTTTTATTTTAGATTGCCATTAGTAAAAGCGGTTCTTTCAAAGCATGCATAAGTGATAAAAGTTCAATTTTTAGCGATGAACATTTAGTGAAACGATGCTGAATGTCTGAATGTTCAGAAAAAAATGTGAATGCAACAATGGAAACAATATACTTTCGACTGACCGCATCAGGTACTATTGATCTTAATGTATTACGAAGGAATTTGTACACACTTGAATTAAAATAAAATGGAAGTCAGTAAGGCTGCCTAAAAAAATGTATGACATACGTGGTAAACGTAATTTTATTTTGCTCGTAGGAGTGCGCCTTAGAGCTGGAGCTCTTGTGGAATAAAATAACTGATCTCAGAGAGTGTCAAATAAGTTGTTCTATCCATAATTATAAACATACGTCTTCAAGTGAATTTTTCGTGCGTCGAAACGTGATTCTACGCCAACACTAAGTTTTGTGTTGCGCAATAGCTTTCGTGAATAACATGATCCATTTTGTCTCATTGACTTTTGGTTGCGAAATGGCGTGAATAACTCTCGTTACATTTAAATGATTTTTTGCGCCGAAGGCCAAACTTCTCAACTCAGCCTCTACCCAAAATGCATTTGCGTCGGGATTCAGTGCGGCTGAGGACCCGTGGATTTTCCTCTTTGTGAGTATAATACTCCGGCATTTCCTTGCTATTGATACAAGAAATCTACCGATTGCTAGAATTGACCTCCAGGCACCGGCTGAATTTGACCTAGCTCTCAAGCTAGTGTTACCTCATGTTACCTTTCCTTTCTCTTCCTGTCCTTATTCTCTACCACACACATACATGTGCTAACATTACTCACGGCGTTACATTACACACATGCCGCAGAGTCCTCCATAGCAGTCGGGAGAGCAGACGGGAGGTTTTGGTTTCGCGGCTGGGACGGCTCCCACGAGGGGAGGTACATCGGGGAATTCCTCGCAAGTTGACGTTTCGCAAATGACACGTTGACCATAGACAATTCCCTGCTGGATCTCACCATCTACGGCTGGGATATATCATTCAGTATACTAACGAGACTATTGACCGTAGCAGTTAACAATCGATCCATCAATTCCTTGAAATTTCTACAGAAGGGTTGGGTTATCCTTCTGAGTGCCTAACCCAAAGAGCGCGGAATGAGACTTTGCCCTTGGGTGCGCAGGGGTTACGTGTGCGCGTTCTGCGCGACGCGGGACGGCGACGGTGGCGCTGCGGGGCGGCCGCTTCCAGTGCCGTCACTGCCCCTACACCACCGACGAAGCCTACAGATGGGCGCGGCACCAGAGCGTGCACACCGGCGAGAGGCCCTACAAGTGCACGCTCTGCCCCTTCGCCTCGGCGCAGGTCTGCAACCTGAACGTGCACATGCGTACGCACACCGGCGAGAAGCCCTATGTGTGTTCAGAGTGTGGGATTCGTTACGGACACAATAAATCTTTGCAGAAGCATAAACGCGAGTTCCATAGTGATGCGTGTAATACGTAAATGCCAGTTACGGAATTGTGAATCCTTTTGGTGTTGTAATATCGTTTGCTAAGTAGGATAATTGAATATCTATCTCTATAACTATCTGTCTGTCTGTCTGTCTGTCTGTGTCTCTCTCTCTCTCTCTCTCTCTATATATATATATATATATATATATATATATATATATATATATATATATATATATATAAAATAAGATTACATCTGCTACTTAAAGTGATGACGTGGCATAGACGATGTGGTTGCATTAAAACCACGAAGAGTCGTGCTTACACACTCACACTTTTTTCTTGTGACGAATACGCATCTCATATGCGTAAAAGAAGTTTTGTTTGCGTGTTTTAATATTACGAAACTTCTCCCAACTTGTACTATTGCAGTAATATTGGTTACGCAAATCGCCCATTCGACTTCAAAGAAGAACTGAAAATCAAGATACATGCGGAGAGATTTTAACTCAAGCCAAGTAGCTTCTCCGGCACCAGACACTTTGCGAAATGAAGTTCTAGTGTCTGCGTGGTCTGACCGGTCATTTTTGTGGACATCAGTATTTCCTGGAGAATACATCCTTAAGTATGGGCATCCAAATGCCACTGGCTCCATGTAAATTTCTTTTGTTGTACATACAATTTCTTCATAATAAATGTTTGAAAATTTGAAATGTCAGTTTTTGATTCTGCAATGTAGCTGTCACTGCATGATCTACTCCCATGAGAATAGTGAATGTTTTATATGCATGTGTTTCTCCCAGCTGGATGGTGAGATGCGGCGCCGACCTACACGGCGTGCGGGATTTCCTTCTCCAGGCATCTCTCCCAACGGTGACCACCCCCCGCCCTGACAAGCTCTAAGCTCTTGACTGCGTGGCATGTTGTTCTTATTCCCGGCATGATAGGTACAATAATGCACGTATGTGTGTGAAGGGAGAGGATACGACAAGGCAGAGGAAGGAAATAACGCGCGATACGTTAAGTTTGTTAGTTTTGCTTTAGCATTCTAGCAAAGTATTGATAAGAGAAACTACGGAATACTACCGATCACAGCACCCGACCGCTAGAAGTCTTCTGCAGACAGCGGCTGAATTCGACATGTATCTAGTTACCGCTTTTGCCTACGTTGCGACTCGAAACCTTAAGTATGTGAGATGGAACTTTGGGATTGGCAGCTACGTAGCACATGGTGCTCTGTTGCCAAACGTAGAAGCGCGCGATATGTACCCATTCGCTACAGCTTTTCATATCACTTCAACAACCACGCGTCACTGCGACCTTCATAGGAAATCCTTCTCTTAGTTTACAATCTATCAGGACCTATTGTTTCATTCGGGTCCGAGACTGGGCGCGGTGCTAACGCTCGTAACCGAATCGTGCCGTTGGCCGTGCACGCGGCGATGAATTCAATTCATCGGCAACGCGGGTGGGCGGATGCTGACGTCACTGACACCCGATTGGCCCAGTGCACGTTGCCGAACTGCCAATATTACTCGCGCAATGTTTCTTGAACGATTGCTTTACTTCCTCCTCTCTGACACAAACAGTTGAAGACAAAATCTCGCAGCGAGCACTAATGACATTTCAAACACATCTTCACTGTCGCGAAATAGAAACTATTTTCTGTTGAAGACGAGAATTTAAAAAAAAAATATTTTACAAAAAAAATGTAAAAAAGTAAAGAAATGACTTGGGCATGTGAAGATCCATCACTGGAGATACCTCGAACTTTAAAAAAAGTTAGAACGCAAATTAGTGAGAAAGTAGAGAAGGCATGACTAATTCTCCAGAGAATGGCATTCCTTCATAAAATCTTGTGGTTGATTACGCAACCCCACTCTACGCGCATTTCTTCAATCCATCGTTCAAGAAAAGTTGCGCGAGTAACACCAAACGATGACCCGCGGTCTAGCACCTCGTGATCGGAGTCGATGCGGGGCCAGCGGGACTCCTGGCTCTGAGCTTAGCTCACCCGGTGAGCTTTCTAGAGGTTGAGTTCTAGAGGCCTGCCGCTGTGCTGTGTCGTTTCTGTGACTATTGGCAGGCATATGGTGGACCCATATCTTCACCAATTGGCCACTGACTGCATAAAACACTTCCTCATATTTTTCTATTGAATGCATTTAAAATAAATAAATGTCATCACATAAAATGTCGTTGAGTGATAATCGTAAATTTGAGGATCCCTCAAGAAGGGTTTCCCGGGTGGTGCGAGGCGTGTTGTTCTTAATCCACCTCAAACTGATCACTGTCGTGAAACGCTGAGCGGACATTCAGACGGCAATGGACGTTCCAGATACGTACGTGTTGGTCCTCGACGAAAGAAACTGAGTATCCGAAATTCTCGAACACGATATTGGCGTACTCGCCCATGGGCTGATGGCCAGACCTTTCGCTTTCTCTGTGGGGAACACGTGACTATTTAATTTTCAAACTATTCCGACTCATGTGTAATGCACAACTGAGAAGCTGCTTGATATTTCCCAATGGCACATTTTTAATAGGTCGATTTCTTTCACTTTCTAGCGTTTTGTCATGTGTTCAGTCTGAGCGAAGCCTAGATATTAATAACTTTGCGAAATAAAATGAATACGAAGATGGCTGGGACACACGAAACAACATTCATCCGCAGATGCTGCCCAATACGCCTACGTTCATGGTAGCGAAAAACAAATTCCGATGGTGTAGAGACCGCCTTCTGATTCTGGGGAAACGTAATCTTCCCAATAACGTTTTATTTGCGCATAATTGCTGGAAATCAACATAGTGCTTGTGCTCATGGAGCCATTGCTGACGCGGAAACCTTATTAAAACCCAGTTTACGAGCATTTCTATATACTTCCACGGGAGACTATTAAAATTCAAGGTATCTTGATTATTAACATATATGGAATTCTGATTCTAACATCGCCTTATCAATTTACAGTTGATGCGTAGTACGATTCACTTCTCGGAGAAATATACTAAAATTCAGTTTAAAATAACCGATTATTTACGATTGGAGGTCTGAATCCAACATCGCCTGGTGTCTAATAGCTTTTCCTCAAGAGTATTTACCAGCCTGAACTTTAACCATGACATTGCCCGATGAGGCTGTTCTTGCTCGGAGGCTAATATCTCCCCCCAGAGGGCGCGCAGTGAGACTTTGCCCTTGGGTTCCCAGGGGGTGTCCCTGCGGGGTCTGCGCGGCGCGGGACGGCGACGGTGGCGCCGCGCGGCGGCCGCTTCCAGTGCGGCCAATGCGGCTACGCCACCGACGGCGCCTGCTTCTTGGAAAGACACCTCCGCGTCCACACGGGCGAGAGACCCTACAGGTGCACGCTCTGCCCCTTCTCCACGTCGCAGCTGGGCAACTTGAACGTGCACAGACGGAAACACACCGGGGAGAAGCCGTTTCAGTGTTTGGAGTGTGGGATTCGTTACGCATTCAAGAAATCTTTAGATAAACATAATCGCGAGTTTCATTGTGGAACTTCTGATATGCACGTGCCATACACGTAATTCGTAGACTGTCGTTTCGTTATCAATACTGTCGCTCCATTTCATCATGAATCAGTGATTTGCATCAACATCGACGTGCTTTGAAGGCGACATTAATGTCCTTTATTTTCTACTGATATGTTATAGCTTGTTATTGTCTTCGATGCGGAGCACGATATACACTGCGTAACTTACCTGGATCGCAAGGATTGTAGTTATGAGGGAAATATGAAAACATTTGAATGATGCTACATGTTCTCTTAAGGAGGAAATTATCAAAGGGAATTATGAGAGGAAAATATGAAAAGACAAAAGAGTCAAGTTAACATTTAGTTAATTAGTAATCAAGTAAATCTGAATCAATAAAATTAGATGAATAAAATTCTCTATCACGGGCGTTAACTCGTTAAAATCTTAATAACGCCCTTGGTGCATAAATAACTATTTGTTCATGTCCTGACAACGCGAGTTAGTAATCATATCCTTCGGTAATAATCCTTCATCCTGCATTTCAGAAATTAAATGAAACCTGCAAGCGAGGTCCAGTGATAGTTCTTTAAACACGTAATACATTTGTTGCTGAGGAGAATGGATACTCTAGCTATACCTCCGGTGGAGGTAAATTAATTTTGATGGGAAATTATGTATTGTATTACAGACAACAGATTACGAAGAAGCAACTTGTCAAAATTCCATCACCATACAAGAGCATTTTGAAAATTTGATAACGAGAACTCGCTTCTGATTTTAATCACAAGTGAAGTTCAAATCTCAATTTGGCAAGTACCCAAATTTCAGTGAAGTTGAAATCTAAATTTGGTAAGAACCCAAATTTCGAAGAAGTTCAAATCTAAATTTGGCAAGTTCCCAAAGACGTTTTTCTTGTGTGGAAAACTAAAGGGAATTCATCTAGTACCCAATGAAGTTTAGCATCCTTGGAGGTCTAATATACAACGAAGTTAATGCCCAAGAAATTTGTAACCCGTTGAAGTCTCAATGTAAATGTAGTAGGTACCCGAATTTTGGAATTTGCAGGGATTTGCATATAAATCTAGCAAGTTCCGAAAGACGTTTTTCTTGCGTGGAGAATTAATGGGATACCATGCAGTCCTCTAAGAAGTTTGCCAGCCCCGGGGGTTTCAAGTGAAACTATATTAATGCCTAAAGAAATTAGGCAACCACGGAGTTCTAAATCAAGCAGGTGCCAAGTGAAGTTTGGGATGTGCGGAGATCTGAATCTCATTTAAACTGGTGGCTGATAAGGATATGCGTAGACTGATTCTAATCCCGCCTGTTTCTAGAGGAGGTATAGCTCTTGGGTTTTGGCAATTCTCTTTGCGCGGATGCTTGGTCTAAAAGAGCTTGGTGAGGTTTTCCTTTCGCTGTCGCTTCAAGCTGCCGGAGAGGGCGCGCAGTGAGCGTGTGCTCTTGGGTCCGCAGGGGGTGTGCGCGCGGGCCCTGCGCGGCGCGGGGCGGCGACGGTGGCGCGGCGGTGCGGCCGCTTCCAGTGCGGCCAATGCGGCTACGCCACCAACGACTCCTACGATTGGACCAAGCACCAGCGCGTGCACACGGGCGAGAAGCCTTTCAAGTGCCCGTTCTGCCCCTACGCCACCTCGCAGCTCGGCAACTTGAACGTACACAAGCGGAAACACACCGGGGAGAAACCGTATCAGTGTTCGGAGTGTGGGATTTGTTACGCTTTCAAGAAATCTTTAGATAAACATAAACGCGAGTTTCATTGTAGAGCTTCTGATATGCACGTGCTATACATGTAACCTTTTCCTAGTTTGCAACACTGTCGCTCCATTTCATCATAAATGAGTGATTTTATTCAATATTGTCTTGCTCTATATAATATAGTTCTGTCTTTCTACTTGGTAATACTGCTGTCTAAATAAATCAGTGGTTCTTAACATCGACTTGTTCTAAAACGGAGTCTACATCCTGTATTTGTTATCTCGACAATGCGACGTAGTAATAATATCATTCAGTGATAATCCTTCATCTTGCTTAGGCGGTTTTTAGTAAATTTACTGAAACCTGGAAAGCGTGTTCGAAAAATATTTCTTGAAACACGTAATTCATTTGTTCCTCAGTAGAATCGATACTTTACCTATTCCTGTGGTGGTCAGGTCTGGTCGGAAATTATGGATAGTGTATTACAGTCCACAGAATAGGATTTAGCAATTTTTTGAATTCTACCGCCATTCCATAAATCTCTCTGAGCGGGTTCACTTGTGCAATGAGCCTTTGCTCTTGGCTCCGCAGGGGGTGTTCGTGGAAGGGCAGTGCCGCGCGGAACAGCGACGGTGGCGCCGTGGAGCGGCCGCTACCAGTGCAGCCATTGCGGCTATTCCACCAACAAAACTTCTCATTGGAGCAGTCACCAGCGCGTGCACACCGACGAGAGACCTTACAAGTGCACGTTCTGCCCCTTCTCCACGTCGCAGCTGGGCAACTTGAACGTGCACAAACGGAAACACACCGGGGAGAAACCGTATCAGTGTTCGCAGTGTGGGATTCGTTACGCTTTCAAGAAATCTTTAGATAAACATAATCGCGAGTTTCATAGTGGAACATCTGATAAGAACATGTATGCCTAATTTGTGCAATCTCTCCTTACTTTAGTTTGCATCGCAGTTCCCGGCGCGTCTACTCCACCCCCTCCCACTTTTTCCGACGAGCAAAACGTTTCTCATTTTCTGCCGTTTCCTTTCGTGCCCTATTGCACAGGGTCGAGATCGTAGAACTAAATCTAAATTAAGATGATCGTTAAGGATGTGTATGTGCGGTGGACTGAATTCTGTCCCGACTGGCTCTATAGGATGTTAAGTTCTTGTGTTCTTGTATGAGCGAAATTGAAGAAATCAAACAATGAGTAACGAATGAGATTCTATTCGCGGGAAGCTTGAGTTAAGAGAGCTTGGTGAGGTTTTCCTTTCGCTGTCGCTTCAAGCTGGCGGAGAGGGCGCGCAGTGAGCGTGTGCTCTTGGGTCCGCAGGGTGTGTGCGCGCGGGCGCTGCGCGGCGCGGGGCGGCGACGGAGGCGCCGCGGGGCAGCCGCTTCCAGTGCGGCCACTGCGGCTACGCCACCAACTACCCGTCCGTCTGGGCCACGCACCAGCGCGTGCATAATGACGAGAGACCTTACAAGTGCCCGTTCTGCCCCTACGCCACTTCGCAGATGGGCAACTTGAACGTGCACAAGCGGAAACACACCGGGGAGAAGCCGTTTCAATGTTCGGAGTGTGGGATTCGTTACGCATTCAAGATATCTTTAGATAAACATAAACGCGAGTTTCATATTGGGACATCTGATAAGAACATGTATGCCTAATTTGTTTACCCTGTCCTTACAATATGCTGTTCCATCCCATCATGAATCAGAAGTTTTCATCAATACAGACAAGTCCTAGTTCATATAATTCTCCTCTTCCTCAGGTTGTAATATTGCCCCCCCTTTCTGTATAAATTGACGTTTTTATAAACAAAAACGTTTCTTAAGGCTTTGTTAGTATGCTATAGTTCACATATCGGCAATGTGACTAGGCTATAATATCATTAAGTATTAATCTTTCATTCTCCATTTGAGGTTTTCAGCATATTAAATGAAACCTGGAAAGTGGCCAGATATATTTCTGTAAACACGTAATACGTTTGTTGTTTGATAGCATCTTTCTTTAGCTATTCCTCCAGTGGTAAACTAATATTGATTGAAAATTATGGATATTGTATTACAATCTAAGGAATAGGAAGTAGCAACTTTTTCTAAATTCTGTCATCATTCACTAGCATTTTCGAAATTTTGAAAACGTGAACCCTCTTCTGGTTATAATTACACCAGTTTCGTCAAGCGTAAAGCATTCATATACTTATCAGAACATATTTGATTAAGCACCAATTGTCTTGTCGCAGATACCCGCGTATCCCCTTCCATGCCTTCCCCCACGGGTAAATCCTTTGTCCTTGTCTACCATTTCTTTTCTTGTCCGCTCATGTTCCTGTCTTTTAATGAAGCTTTGTGTGGGCGGAGTCTTGAGACTCAGGAAGTGCGCTATATGCTTTCTCTCACGCGGGAATTGAAACTAACTTGTTTTGCCGTTTAGTTGAAATATAAATCTATCAAGTGAAGAAAGACATTTTTCTAGCGCGGAGAATTAATGGGAAACTATGTAGTCCTCAATGAAGTTTGGCAGCCCCGGAGGTTTAAAGTGAAACTACGTTAATGCCCAAAGAAATCAGGCACTCGCGGAGGTCTAAATCAAGTAGGTGCCCAGTGAAGATTGGGATGTGCGGAGATCTAAATCTAACTTAAGATGGTGGCCTATAAGGATATGCATGCGTGGTGGACTAAATCTCATCCCCGCAAGCTCCGTAGGAGGTTTAGCTCTTGTGTTCTGGCATGAGCGAAGAGCAGGTCAATCTAATTAGTCCCGAATGACATTCTATGAGCGCGGAAGCCTGATGTACTTACTGAGGTTTCCCTCTCGCAGACGCCTAAATCTCCCCAGAGGGCGCGCAATGAGCCTTTTACCCTTGGGTCCGCAGGGGGTGTCCCCGCGGGGTCTGCGCTGCGCGGGACGGCGACGGTGGCGGCGCGCGGCGCCCGCTTCCGGTGCAGCCTCTGCAGCTACGCCACCAACGATCCCTCCGCCAGGGCCACCCACCTGCGCGTGCACTCGGGAGAGAAACCGTACAAGTGCACGTACTGCTCCTATGCAACAAGGTTCCACGGCAACTTAAACAAGCACGTGCGAAAACACACCGGCGAGAAGCCTTATGTGTGTGTAGAGTGTAACATTCATTATTCACAAAATAGATCGTTGAAGAAACATAATCTTTTGTACCATAATAGAACTCCCAATTAGTAATTGCCCTCACGTA